>JANBXH010000022.1:0-150049 GCA_024271875.1 Kuraishia molischiana
GTACACCGAGCGAATGGCCTCTCTCGAATCCGAATGGCAAAACATGATCCACAACGTGGAGCGGTGACTTTCAACCCGATCTGCCGATCGCGCGTGCTAAGAGGCGGATACGCAGCTTGGCTACCAAGCCTAACCACGGCAACTATGATAGATAGCTAACTTTCAAAGCGATCCTTGGAGCCTGTAGAACTCGAAGCAGATCTACAAGATCCGCAACTCGGAGGCACTTGTTCACGTTCAACTGCAATGACGCACTTCTTCTTCGCCAAACGAGGTCTCGTGTCGATCACCGATCACCAGATCCGTCTCGCTTGTGCGTTCCAATGAGCTATGAGGCCGATGTCTGCTAAGTCTAGCTGGTGGACGCTTTCTGACAGATCTTGGTCATTCATGTGTGAAGACGGATCTGTCTTTGTGGCGTTATCCAAGTGTGAAGCCCCACGAGCTTTAGATGGGATCATCTCGAGCTTTCGATGGGATCATCACGAGCTTTAGACGAGCTTTCGATGGGATCATCACGAGCTTTAGACGAGCTTTCGATGGCGTCCGAGACGCGCGCGTGTCAGAAAACCTTTTTTTTTGATTGGTGCACTTAGCCGGATAACGTAGCGTTGACAAACTCGCCATCTTCGCGGGGGACCATGACGATACCGGAGCGGGCCATACTGAGGTAGCTCATCTCGAACATCTCGCCCAAGCCTCCTTCTTCCGCGCTCCGTATGAGTCTGGACGCAACCCCGGCAACGATACCCTTGGAGTCAACAGGCAGCTGCGAGAGGTCGATTACCACCGGGATGAACACGTCTGAAGGAGACCCCACCAGCGTGCGTGAGTGGAACCCGAGTCTCGAGCGCTCCCTGTTCGAGCGGGGTAGCAGAAGAGCAACCTCCTGAGACGAAACACGCGTGATCGCAAAGTATCCCGGGAATGCGTTCTTGTCGCTCGCGGTCATGGGGAACCTTGCAAGTGCCACGGCGGCCTGGGTCAGCGTTCTGCTGCACGAGCCAGATCTTGCGCCTGTGATGAGCAGCTCGACCCCCTGTTCGACCTGCGGTGTGATCTTGGCCTTCTCAAACACACGGAACGTCTTTGTCTCGAGATCGTCGTCTTCAACGCACGAGGGCTTGCGCGAAGAGGCGGCCGAGGAAGGAGCAGACCTGTCCACCATATAAGACCCGCTTATATCTGAGAACGTGAAGCCCTTCTGCTCGAGTGCGCTCACCACCTCTCCCTTTGCATTCTCCGGTATAAGCACCACGTCGCTGAAGTAGTTGCTTATGAAAAAGATCGATATGCCCGCTTCCGAGAGCGGCTGGGTGAGCTCCAGCACCCTTTTCCCTATGTTGAGTCCGTCTCCCCCAACTTGCAGTGCCAGATAGCTATCCTGTAGCATCTCTGCTGTCGACTCTTTGCTCTGCAGTGCCCGCGCAAACACCTGCTGTGCTGTTTGTGAGGGGCATATTATAGTCACTTCCGAAGGTGTGAATGCGACGTGCAGAAACTTACCCTCGTCTTCGTCCTCTTCGTCGCTGGGCGGCGACACTAGCTCCGGCTCCTCTGATCTTCTGTGTGGTGAGTTATCCGTGTATGACGACGACGATGTCTCACTCCCGTACTCTGAGTCTGTGGCGTGTGCGTCAGAAGAGGCTGCGTCGTGTAGCAAGCGCAGAATACCCTCCGCAAACAACCAGTATTCAGAGCGTGGTATAGAGACGATCGATAGCCTCGTATTGAATAGCTGTACCTGAGTATCCATTGATTTGATTGACAGGAAGAGAGAGGGAGCAGAAGGAGAAAAAAAAATCCAAAACATAAATCTTCTCCTCGCCATGTGACTCATTTGGCGTGATCACGTGACAGTGGCACATCTTCTCAACCGAGCCGAGACGCCCCCTCGCGTACTTTAATTTGTAGATATGGGTTAAAGCTAGTCTAAGCGTGTGGATCCCCATTGGCTTTGCTGGCATTAGCGATTCCTGTCAATTTTCAGTCATTTCAATGTGGGTGACCCCCTTTCCAAATTGGGCAGAAAATTGTAGAAAATCATAGATTTCTCTGAAATGAGAGAAAAGTCCCTGTTACAGTGATTCATAACACAGCCCGGTATCGGATCATCGTAGAGCATTTGAGCAATCACAGTGGATATGAGCGGGCAGACCATCTGTGATCTCAAGATGATCACATTGGTTGATCGACAACGTTCACAAACAATCAGGGGCGAAAGTCGGTCCTTGGTGGACTGAAGGTCCACACGCAGAAGACCGAGTCAAACTACCAAGCCCCCAAGTGAATACCAGACCAAAACATACCCACGGACCAAAAGGCTCTTTTTCACTTGTTTTCGAGTTGAACACAGGGTGAAATAGCTTAAACTGGTCCAATAAACTAGTTTATATTGCAGAATCCAAAAAGCACCGCAAATTCAGACATTGGCGGCACTTTGAAAAAGTCGAGAATTCGATCGTCCCCCGCGGGTCCGGGAAAAATAGCCTGTTTTCAAAAGCCATAAACACCCATTGATATGCTCCCTGTAATATACAGGAACATGTCTATGCTACCAGCATAACTCTTTAGATTTTATATCAATATATTTAATCCTTGTTTTATACCGGAAATCTGATTTAGAAACGTACTATGAAGCCCCCTGGAATTCCTGTCAAGCCCCTCGACAAATCCAATTGTAAAGCCCCCAAATTACCAAGCAGCTCAAATGCCAAGCCCCCATTTCCGAAACCGTTCTGGCGCAGTTCTCAGAACAAAAATACAAACCACCGGGCTTCCCACGGCAATATTTAATTTAATTCAATTTAATATAGATGACCAATGCCCAACAAACGTATTAGTATTACAATATTTCAAAAAAATAGATTTTAGTGGTGTTAATATCTGCTGGACAGTGCCAACTTGGCCAGCGCTAGGCGAAAACCACGATTTTCGAAAAAAAAATCAAAAAAGCGATTTTCAAAGAACTACTTTCAAGATCTGGGAAGTTCTGAACGTCATAATACAACGAAAAGTATTTGTGGTTAGCAATATCCAAGGTAGCTGCCTTGGGATCGAGGAAAAACTCGGAAAATGGCCAAAAAGTCTCCAAATTTGTATGGCGAGCGGTTAACCGCCCAAACCACTTTTTGACGAAAATGAATCTCAATGACTCCGGAGCTGTTTGAGATGGAAAATATATACCTTTCAGGACTCTAAGTACCTATATTTTTCAAATACGAGCATTGAATGAAAGGTCTAGGCCGCGTTCTGTGAAGATGTCCTCAAAATGGTGCCATGATCGGAACGTGGCCCTAAACAGATCTCCTAGAAATCACGGCACGTGATCGGAGGACGCTTAGTAGTGCTCGTTACCAGCATGTAGACTGCTTACCCGACAGCAGTATTAGCTCGTTAGACTCAGCCGCGAGGAGACGATACCTATGTTGAAAGCGGGCAGTCATAACAACACGCCCCTCAGCCCTGCTTGAGCGGGAAAATTCTGCCCATTTCTACTCGAAATCACTGTAGTTTTGCATTCAGATACTCTCAGGTTTATTAGCACTTGTACCAAGAGAGATATAGCGTGTCTTTTGGGCCGAGGAGATGCATGAAATGTCACTTGCAAACAGACGCTGATCCTGCCCCACCAATGCCTCGTATCACAACCAGACTTCACCCACACCTGAATTACGCTTGTCTAACATGCCTAGACTTTGATTTACTTGATAATCGAATATACTCAGTCAGAAAAAGACAAATATTTAAAATGATGTGTGCCAGAACCAGATGGCGCTCATGGATCTTGTTCGAGCTATAATTTGGAGGGTTGGCCGAGTGGTCTAAGGCGGCGGACTTAAGACCCGCTGGACGTTTGTCCGCGCGAGTTCGAACCTCGCATCCTTCATTATTTTTTGAAGTGATCCGGGTGTTTCGTTGAGAGTTTTTTTTTGCGCGTGCGATTCTTACAAGGATTCTATTAGAAATGTGTATTCGGCGAGTGTCGAAGCCATGCTGTGAGTGTCGTTGTCTTCAGACTCGAGAGCAGGAACTTTTGATTTGGGCGGTACCAGTTTCCTCACGTTCTCCTTTCTGAACTCGGCCAGCTCCTGATCCCATGTTTTGTTCGAGTATAGTTGCTCCAAGGTCGAGTACGTCACCGTAGACACAGTGCTGGAGACGTCCCTGTTTTGGCTCAGCGAAACAGAGTAGCGCCGGTACAGCTTCCTGCCCTCCGGATCTCCTCTGGAGAGCTTGACGGGCTTGATGTACTTGCGGAGAAGAGCAGCCTTTTCACCCATCGTTGAACGCAGATCAAGACTCAGGGTGATGGTACAGGCTGGAGGGCCATATGTATTTAAGGGATCAATTTAGGGAGGCCAAGTAATACCCGCCTCGTACGCACGAGGGGTTAATGGTGAACCCTTACTACATGTAGAAGTTGAATAACAAACGAGGTTCTATTGGATTTCTCTATAAACTCTGAACATACTGTTAGTAACACTCTTGCGGAGAGAGAGTTGCACACGGTGGGACATTGAAATTCATCAGAAATTTGGGTATACTTGGTCTTCAACATGGAGAGTACAAAAGTTTTCCACTCGGACTGGTGCACAGCGTTTCTATCGTCATGTAAACGGCAAACGCCTATCGTGTGTTTCTCTTTGGATCTGGATCACATACCTTGTCTGATTCGGTTTATTGTCTCTGAGAGAAGAAGAAGAAGAAGAAGAAAGGGAGAGGAGAAAAGTTCAACGGCTGAAAAGTTTTTCACGTAGACCCGCCCCAGTGCTGCATAACCCCTCCAAAGCGTGTGCGAGACGTCTCGAGTCGCCATAGCGATGGGGTCTCTGTGCACTATTGGGTAGAGAGGCCTATTTTTACTGGGGGGAGAGGCCGATTTTTGCCGACCCAATATAACTCATTTCGAGTAAATGAATCACTGGAAACAGGGCGTGTTTCTGTATTCGGATAACACATCAACAGAATGTGCGGAAAGTCAAAAGGGGAGCGCGATGTTGTTTACCCTTTGGGGATTTTCCAGGGGGGTTGAAATTTTCCAAGGGGGAATCACCCAGGAGCGCTAGGGGACCATACTCTTTTCTTTTTTTGTGGTATCTTTGGCCTGCGCTCGCATTTCGTGGGAGAACGTTTCCCCATTGTGGGATGGCCTATATTTGCAGGCTTAGAGAAGGGGCGAATCACAGGTGAAGGAGTTGTTTTAGAGGTGATTCGCCCGCCCTTTCGAAGCGCAAGGAGCTCTCGCCAGACCCTCTCCAAACGCCCACTGGGACTCGTCTCTCGTCTCTGGAGGCGACACAAGCCATCTCCAGCACGTACCACATGTACCCATACCCGTATTGTGCATACCGCATATCTGGCTCGAACGGAACGGCCCATTTACGCACGCCGGCGGTGCGGCGCAGCCTGGTGGGCGCACGAAAGGTCGAGACTCGGCCCAAAAACAGACGCGTCGCGACCCCCCTTTGAAAGGTGGAGCCTGTCTTGTGTGTGTGTCGAGAGCGTGTCAACAAGCCCAGGATGTTTTATTATATATTCTGAGCCCGATCCGCTTCTCTTTCCTCTCAGTGTGAACCCCGTATACCGCAGCATGTCCGATTCGCAAGCGCTCTCCATCTTCCTCAAGTCTCCCGTGTCTTCGGAGATGATCCACCACTTGGTGGTGGCCACGCTCCAGGTGCTTCCTGGCAAGGTTGAACAGCAGCAGTACCCTCCATCTCCACCCAACTCGCCACGCAAGGAGAAGTCGCTGCCATCGCTGATGACATTCATCACCAGACTGGTCAGATACACAAACGCATACACGGGAACGCTGATGGCCACGCTCGTCTACCTCGACAAGCTCAAGCAGAAGCTCCCACGCGACGCACAGGCACTGCCCTGCACCAGACACCGCATCTTCCTCGCGTGTCTCATCCTCAGTGCCAAGTTCCACAACGACTCGTCGCCCAAGAACAAGCACTGGACCAAGGCCACCGAGGGCTTGTTCTCTAGAGAAGACGTCAACCTCATGGAGAGACAGCTGCTGTACCTGCTCGACTGGGATCTCAGAGTCGAGGAGGCAGACCTCATTCCGCTCCTCTCCCGCTTCCTCGACCCCATCAAGTGCGATCTCAAGCGTTCGGCCAAGATCCGCCGCAGCTTGCTCGCCCAGAAACAGAGACAGCAGCAGCAGCAGCAGCAGCAGCAGCAGCACAAGAGATCTGGATCGCTTTCGTACTCTGTGCCCCCTCTCTACACATCGCAGTCGTTGTGTTCTGTCTCTTCGCAGTCGGCATACGACTCTCCCGCGTCGCTCGACTCTCACTCGCGCAGCTCCTCGGTGTGCTCCACCGTGTCTCTCAACTCGGAGTCTGACTTTGTGCGCACCAACAACCTGCCGCACTCCACTCCTATCAAGACCGGACTCAGCAACCACGTCATGATGATCAACGAGCCGGCTCTGGATGCGGTCATCGCAAGCGAAGAACAGCAGCTGGACACCCTCATGAGACAGTACTGTTCTTCCTACTAAACTCTTATGTGCATTTTCTTGAACGTTTTTTTATCTGCATTTCGCCTGCTTTTTCTTTATAATACCACCGGGACTCGTTAATATATTTGGGAATTTTTCACTTTAAAACGCCAAAAAACGCCTGCTAAGGCTGAAACGTCTAGCGAGCCACGTGATGCGGCTAGAACGGCTATCAGGAGGCTAAACAGGGGGGCGCGGCGGCGATCCTGAACCTTGTTCTTGTATTCTTTTCTTCCAGACTGTCTGTCACGCCCAGTTGAATCAATCATGTCCATCAAGGCAATCATCATGGTGTGTATTGAGCTAATTGCGCCAATCCAGCGGGAGTGCTAACGAGAACGCAGGTGGGTGGAGACACCAGGGGCACGAGGTTTAGACCATTGTCTCTGGACATCGCCAAAGTGCTCTTCCCCGTTGCCGGGAAGCCCATACTCTCGCACATCGTGGACTCGGTCCTGCACGTCCCGGGCATATCCGAGATCCTGCTCATTGGCTTCTACGAGAGCGCTGTGTTTGCCGACTATCTGCACGATTACCAGGTCAAGTTCAGGTTCCAGAAGCGCAAGGTGACGATCAAGTACCTGAGGGAGTTCAAGGCTCTGGGCACCGCTGGCGGGCTCTACCACTTCAGAGACGAGATCCTGAGGGGCAACCCTCAGAGCTTCTTTGTCATCCACGGAGACATCGTGTGCTCCTATCCCTTTGCAGATATCTTCAAGTTCTACCAGGAGAAACGCAAGAGCGAGGCTGTGGACGCCGTCATGTTTGGAGTCAACATCCAGAACTACGACCTGTTCCTGGCATTGAACGGCGCAGACTACTCGTCCGGTGCGAATTTCGGAACGATCGTCAGCGGCGACAACGCAAAGGTTGTGCACTACGTGGAGAAACCGGAGTCCAAGATTTCAAACATGATCAACGGAGGAATATACATGTTCAACGAGAAACTGTTCAGACGCCTGTCGAACGCGAAGATCACAAAGATCCACATCGCCAACGACGTGGCCCATCCGGAGTATGTCGACGAAGACGTCATCTCGCTCGAGGAGGACATTCTGCGCGAACTGCCTGAATCGAGCAACACGTACGTCTACGAATACAAGGGGTTCTGGAAACAGGTCAAGACGCCATCGGGCGCGCTTTTCGCAAACGAACTGTACCTCGACAAAGTGTATCAGAGCCGCCACCGCCAGATCTTCTCTGATGAGCCTGTTGAGAGTTCCTCGTCTGGCGAGGACGATGAAGGTGTTGTCATTCTCGCTAAACCTTCTGCTAACGTGATACCACCGGTGTACATCCACCCTTCGTGCACCATAGCCGAAGACGTGAAAATCGGGCCATATGTGTCAATAGGCGAGAACGTCACGATCGAGAGCGGTGTACGCATCACCAACGCGATAATCTTGCCCAACACGGAGATCCACGCCCATTCGATTGTCCTGAACTCAATCATATCCACCGGCTGCAAGATCAAAGAGTGGGCCCGTGTGGAGGGCACAGGTGTCAACCTGGCCACCATAAATGAAGTTGCGCGCAAAGGTCCTAAGGCCTTGGAGAAGCTCAAGTCCGCAGTAACTGCGCAGCAACAGGTCATCGGCGTTAGGGATACCGGAAACATCTGCATCCTGGGCTCCAACACCGTTGTTTGGGACGACGCCTATGTGCTCAACAGCTTCATCCTCCCGGATAAGGCCATCAAGCACGACGTCAGGTATGAAATCATTATGTAATTGGGAATGGATGATTTCGTGCGGCTTTTTTATTTGTAAAAAAAAAAACGCGGTTTTGGCACGACAGCCGGTTCGGCTCTCTTTCCAGGGGAGACGCGACTCCCCTTTCTTTCCCCTTTGCCCCCCGTTTGTTCCCTGTTTCTCCTCTTCCGAAAGATCAAGTCAATTGAGGAATTATGGCACCGGCCAAGAGCAAGGGATCCACAGCTGCCGCTAACGGCAAGCTCAAACAGACCTCGCTGATGTCTTTCTTTACTGCTGGTCCAAAGACGAGCAAGGACAAGGAGACACAGAAGACGGAGTCGCTTCCATCGCCTGTTCCCTCGTCGCCTGCGCGTTCTGGATCGAGCGAGGTCGAAGAGGCCAGAGTCAAGCCAGCTGTCGCCACCACACCTGCTAAGGAACTAGCGGCTGCCGTTGGTGTGACTCCCGTGTCTCTCCAGAAAGAACCCAGACGCGAGTTGTCATCTTCATCGCCAACAGGATCGCGCTCCAAGAAGAGAATCAACTACAGCGAGAGTGACGATGACGAAGACGTTGTCGTCACGCAGAAGAAGAGAAAGACTGCCATTGTCGATAGCGACGACGATGACGTTTTTGAAGAGTCCGAGGAGGCTGACAGTGCCGACGATGACGATTTCGTGGTCTCTGATAACTTTGAGGAAGAAGACGAGCCGGTGGATGTACTGGATGACGAAGACGAGGAGGTTATCGATATCAAGCCGAAGAAGAAGACCGTCAAGAAACCAAAGGCTGCTCCTACCGAGACGTCTGTCGCGAAATCCAGCTTTAACGGATCGAATCTCGCATCGAAGTTTGGCGCAACGTCGTCATATGTCAGCTCTGGCACCCCAACGAAGCCAAAGCCAGCGACGGCTTCTGCGACTCCACCAAAAAAAAACTTTGCCAAAGCTAACGAGGAGAGATACAAGTGGCTTGTCACCATCAAGGATGCAGACGGTAATCTTGAGAGTGATCCGGAGTACGATCCACGTACACTGTACATTCCAAAGTCTGCCTGGGCCGAGTTTACCCCCTTTGAGAAACAGTACTGGGAGATCAAGTCTAAGATGTACGACTGTGTTGTCTTTTTCAAGAAGGGAAAGTTCTACGAGTTGTACGAGAAGGACGCAGACATAGCACATGACCAGTTCGATCTCAAGTTGGCGGGTGGGGGAAGAGCCAATATGAGATTGGCCGGTATTCCAGAGATGTCTTTTGATTACTGGGCTGCCAAGTTCATCGATGCTGGTTACAAAGTTGCCAAGGTCAACCAGAACGAGTCTATGCTTGCCAAGGAGATAAGAGAAAAGGGTAAGACTGTTACCAAGGAGGAAAAAGTCATCAAGAGAGAGTTATCCTGTGTGTTGACGGCCGGTACCTTGACAGACGAGGCCATGCTCACTGATGATATGGCAAAGTACTGTCTTGCCATCAAAGAGTGCACCAACCCAGACGGTTCGAGGGTGTTTGGAATTGCATTTGTGGATACAGCCACCGGTGCCATTCAGCTGGATGAGATCGAGGATGACTCTGAGTGTGGTAAACTCGAGACTCTGTTGGCTCAGATTCGCCCAACTGAGATTCTAGCCGAGAAGTCGAACATTTCACCACTGGTTGTTAAGATGCTCAAGTTCAACTCTGCCCCCGGATCTCTGTGGAACTTTCTCAAGTCGGGTATTGAGTTTCTGGACTACGATACTACGGTGGAGGAGCTTACCAGAGGCAAGTATTTCGCCGCAGACAACCTCGATGACTACTCCAACTACCCTGCAATCCTCGTGGATTATCAGGACAACCACCATGTTGGATTCAGTGCGTTTGGTGCATTGATGTGGTACCTCAAGTCTCTCAAGCTCGACAAGGCCACGATTTCCATGGGTAACATCTCCAAGTACGATGCAGTCAAGAAGTCTACACACATGGCCCTTGATGGTGTCACGTTGCAGAACTTGGAGATTTTTGCCAATTCGTTCGATGGTTCAGACAAGGGTACTTTGTTCAAGTTGCTGAACCGTGCAATTACCCCCTTTGGCAAAAGAGAGTTCAAGAGATGGGTTTTCCATCCCTTGTACTCGAAGAAGAGAGTCGAGGACAGGTTGGATTCTGTTGATGTGCTCCTCAACGATGGTGATCTGAGATACCTGCTAGAGTCTTCCTTTGGCAAGCTTCCTGATCTTGAACGACTGCTCGCCAGGGTTCATGCAGGTACTTTGAAAGTGAAGGATTTTTCAAGGGTCGTTGAAGGTTTTGAGATCATTGCCAAGCTCATCAGAAACCTCAAGGAGAGTTATGGTGCTGACTTTGAGAAGATAAGCGGTGCTCTGGGGACAACCCTGTCAACCATGCCATCCACTCTTGACGACCGTGTTTCCAAGTGGGCCGATGCATTCGACAGAAGCCTGGCGGTTTCTCAGAACATCATGGTTCCCGAGAGAGGCGTCGAGGAAGAATTCGATGCCAGTATCGACAAAGTCAAGGGACTCGAGGACGAATTGGATGCATACCTCAGACAGTACAGGAAGGATTACAGATCACAGGAGATTTGCTTCAGAGACAGTGGTAAGGAGGTTTATCTTATCGAAGTTCCTGTCAAGGTTGTGTCACGTATTCCCAAGGACTGGCAACAGATGGCATCAACCTCTAAAGTCAAGAGATACTGGTCGCCAGAGGTCAAGAAACTTGTACGTGAGTTGATGGAGGCTAGAGAACTGCACAAGATCCTGATGGAGTCTCTCCAACTCAAGATGTATGCCAAGTTTGATGAGGACTACGAGGTCACTTGGGCTCCTACCGTCAAGTGTGTCTCTGCCCTCGACTGTATCATCTCTTTGACAAGAGCATCCGAGGCTCTTGGCTCTCCATCGTGCAGGCCCACGTTTGTGGAGGGAACACACGGTGTTATCGACTTCAAGGACCTCCGCCATCCATGTTTTGCACCCGGTGGTGCTTCTGGTACACACGATTTCATCCCCAACGATGTATCTCTAGGTGTTGACAACTCTGCCAAGATCTCCTTGCTGACTGGTGCAAACGCCGCTGGTAAGTCTACCCTGTTGCGTATGTCTTGCATTGCTGTTATCATGGCCCAGATAGGTTGTTACGTTCCGGCTACCTCGGCAACTCTTACTCCAATAGACAGGATCATGACGAGACTCGGTGCAAACGATAACATCATGCAGGGAAAATCCACTTTCTTCGTTGAACTCTCAGAGACGAAGCGCATGCTTGATACTGCCACTCCTCGCTCGTTGCTCGTTTTGGACGAGTTGGGAAGAGGTGGTTCTTCCAGCGATGGATTTGCCATTGCAGAGGCTGTACTTCACCACATCGCTACGCACGTCCAGTCCCTAGGGTTCTTTGCCACCCATTACGGAACTCTGGGATCTTCTTTCAAGCACCATCCTCGTGTCAAACCACAGAGAATGGCCATTCTCGTGGACGAAGACTCCAAGAACATAACTTTCCTCTACAAACTTGAAGCTGGTGCATCTCTCGGATCGTTCGGTATGCATGTTGCCTCTATGTGCGGTGTCGATCGTAAGATCGTCGATGTCGCCGAAGAGGCAGCAAAGGAGATGGAACACACTTCGAAGTTGAAGAAGGCACAGGCCAAGGTCAGCGGTGAAGAACTCGCATTGGTCCCATTGGGTCTACAGAGTGATTTTTCAGCTCTGCTGAAGGGCGATTTTGGCGTTTGTCAAACGGAGGAGATGAAGATAGACTCGTTGACCAGCATGCTTGCCATGATTGAGAATATCTAACCGTGTAATTTAGAACTAAAGTGATCCCACTTGCGCATTAACAATAGCTAGAACCGTAAAACTAAGCAAATCAAGCCCCACGGAAGTTCGAAATAGGCACGTGTACGAACGTACTAATACGCGGCATAATTTGTTCAACCTTGACCTCTGGAGAGACCTTTGGGAGTTCCCTAGGTGCGATAGCAACGGGTTCAGTCGTCTTGGCCTTCTTCACTTCTTTCCTGGCTTCTCTCTCTGCCTTTCTCTTCTTGCGATCTTCCTCCAGTTTCTTCTTCTGACACCATCTCAAGTAGCCTGCATCGTTGGGGATCTCAGATGCAGGATCGTCCGAGTAGCGTGCGATCTGGTCGAAAGAATCTTTCGGTATGTAGTACCAGAACCGTGAGCTCTCAGTGTCGATCTCCTCGCGGTCGAGGGCATCTTCTCTGTTCGTGTACACCTCTGTGATGTAGTTGTTGTCGTGTGTCTTCACAAGCCATGGCGATTTGACTTCGGTGACGCCAAAGTCGGGACGTTCCAGTTTGGCCAGTCTCTTCTGTTCGCGTCTGGCCTCCAGTCTCGCCTGTTGGGTCAGCTTGTTCTTTTCCAGCTCCTCTAGCAACCTCTCCTGTTCCTTCAGCGCGCTCGAAGAGAACTCCCTAGCCGAGATGGAAATGCTTTCAGTTGAAGGAATCATCACCGAGCCATACATGACCTCCAACTTCTCTATTGTTTTCGCGTAAAACACAAACACGTCAACCGATTCCTCAGAGTGGTTGTTGCAGATAACCTCTCCCGCATACCAATTCCCCATGATTTCGAATTGAATGTATGAGCCAGAGACAAGGGACTTGAGGTAAGTCTGAGCGTACTCTGTCTCAAAGGTAGAGCTCTTAGGTCTGTGTAGCTTGCAACGGTGATCGTCGCTGGACCTGGAGACCAGCATGCCTGATCCAAAGGCACAAGTCGCGTGAAATGCTTTTGCACACTTTCCGAGACCACACTGGAAACAGGCCCCTGATCTATGTGGGGTATCCACGCGGCATATACCGCACTTGAGACGTTTTCTAGCAGGTGGGATCTCTGGGAACCCACTAACAACGTCAACGTTGTCATTCTCTTCTGTGGACTCCTCTCTTTTCGTAACTCGTAACTCTGGAATGCATTCCGCGCACAACCGATGGGCGTAGAATTTCTTTTTCAGTCTGCTGTAGTCAATCACCTCGAGAAGTTCGAATGCGTGCAATTTCAGCAGCTTCTTGGAAAGCTTGTTAGGACACAGTACACACTGCGCAGAGATTGGTTTGGGTGGAGGTTCGACAGGCTGCGGTGTGTCTGTCTTTGGTGTACCCTTTCTTTTCGGCACCTTCACCTCTGGTGGTGTCTCTTCAACCTCCTCCTCCTCTTCATCATCTGAAACAGACAGGTCCCCGTTGAGTCTCTTTATGAATCGACCCATGTCGATTCCAACAGAGTCAGACACGCACTCGCACTTCTTTGTAACGACACCGATGTCCAGCCACTCTTCGAGGGCAAAGTTCACAGACTCTGCAAGATTGTAACCGTAGTTGAACCCAGAGTGGTATCCGAAGGGGTACGTGATGATAAACTCTTTCTCTCTGTGCACGATCTTGTTTGGAGTTATGCCGTGTTTGCCTAGAAAGGCAGGAGACACCAAGAACGTCTTGTGGCGCAAAAACTCAGAGCAGTTGCTGTAGTCTTCTGGGAAGGCACTGGCCATCACCCTGTAGAAGTCCTCGTGCTGATTCTGTGGGATGGAGTACCACTGCTTGGGGGCTCCAAAGTGCAGGTAGTTGATGGAGTACAGATCCTGGTCTTCCGTGTGCCACGAGAAAGTGGCCTTCCAGAGGCCACCGTACAAGTACGCATCGTTGACACCAGGCAGCTTTTCCGGTAGATAGTCCAACAGATTCGGCAGATGTGCAACGTTCCAAGGCTCAAACCCGTCTGTGAACAGCGATCCGAGAGAGTCTGCTCCGTAGAACGGAGAGCTGAACGTGAGGGTTTTCCAGTACTGCTGTTCGAGGAACTCGCACTTCTCCTTGGTGAATACGGACGCGTCGATGTTGTAGGGGAACCCCTGGAAGGCGTCTGTGCTCAGGTTGATCTTCTTGCTCTCGGCGTAGATGCGTTTCTCCTCGTCTGACGCCACCGGCTTTTCGCGCTTCTCGCCCCTCGGAACGGGGAGCTGGAAGTTGGACTCCATGCTGAGCTTCTTCCACTGGATCAGGTTGTAGTTCTTCTGCTTTTCGAGGTTCTGTATCACAAACTGCCCGTTTGAGCCGCTCACCTGCTGCGAGATGGGTTTCTGGAAGCGCACCTTGGACAGAACCTCCGGCGACGGCTCGGGCAGCCTGTCCACCCACTCCTGCGGCGGTATCACCTTGACGATTCCCGACTGCATTCCGTACCTGTTGATCGACTTCTGGAAGAGGTAGAAGTCCTCGAACTGGTCCCACGTCGGCTTGAACACGGGCACCCCACCCTCCACGTGGTCGGGCGCAATGTCCAGCAGCTCGGTGTACTTGTTGTACAGCCCTGCGTCCGGAGTGGTTGCCCTTGTCGAGGGAGAAGAGCCACCGGCCGCTGGCGAGTCCCTCGCCGTACTGCGTGTGCGCGGCCCGCTCATTTCGGTGTGGCGGATAAGACGCTGGCTATGTGCTGTTCAACCCGATCCTATCAAACGCGACCACGTGCTGAATACGGTCAAACCTGCACTTGTCCAGTTCGGATTAACTGCTCCAAACACCCAGATCCAATAAAAAGACGGCCCAGAAGAAACTTGCGCTCAGCCAAATTGAGGCCACCCCTCTTCTGCCATCGGCGATACGGGTCGGCAAGCTCGTTCAAGGCCGGAGGCGGATCGACAGGGTGGCGACTCGGAGGTGCTAAGCGGGTTCGATGGTGGCCAAGAGGAAGAACACCGAGCGCGGATCGCGCGCCAAGGTGCGACGGGTGGTGTCCTCGGACGATTCGAGCGAGGAGCCCGACGATTCGATCGAGGAGGAGTCCGAACAGGACCTCAGACAGATCGTGTTGGTGCCCGTGTCGGCGCCCGTGGAGACAGTCGTGCTGTCGTCGGAGGCAAGCACGGACCGGGAGGACGAGGAGGAGCACCGGGAGGCGTATGTGGCGTGGGCAGCAAGAGAGCCGGCGTCTCTGGGCGAGGTGGCGATCCACCCGCGCAAGCTGGGCGACCTGAGGCGGGCCATGGAGGCGATGCTCAGGTGCGAGCCCGGGTTCGGGTACCAGTGCCGCCTGCTCATATGCTCGGGGCCCTCGGGCGCGTGCAAGAGCACCGCGGTCAAGCTGGTTGCGCGGGAGCTGCTCCCGCAGCCCGTGGTGGAGTACAGCACTCCGCAGACGGTCCACACGGGCATCTACGACGGCACGTCGAGCGTGACGGCGTTCAGCGAGTTTCTGCGGGAGTGTGCCGTGCTCACCGGCAGAAACAAGCGGTTTGTGGTGATCGAGGACATCCCGAACGTCTACCACCGCAGCACAAAGCAGGATTTCCAGAATGCGCTGCGCGAGTGGTGCGACATCGACAAGTTTGTCGACCTGCCGCCCATCGTGCTTGTTGTGACAGAGTACGAGACGCCGCAGGAGTTCGCCAACTCCGGGCTCGACCGGACCTTCGTCTGCGAGACGCTTCTGAGCAGAGACATTCTGTTCCACAGACGGGTCTCGCGCATAAAGTTCAACCCGGTGGCCAAGACGTACCTGAAGAAGTGTCTCATGGACATCTACGCCCGCAACCGGCTGGTGTTTGCGCGGGCTCCGAGAAGGAGAGTGCTGGACGAGATCGACGCGATTTGCACAAACTACGGAGATGTGCGGTCGGCGATAACCACGTTTGAGTTCTGGGCCCGGTTCCATGCTGAGTCCAACAAGAGCATTGCGACGCTCGGCAAGGAGAACACCATGGGCATCTTCAACGCGCTCGGCAAGATCATATACGGGACGCAGCACCAGGACGAGGAGATGGTGAACTACAGGAAGATACAGGTTGGCGAGTACAAAGTGGCCGACCGTGCAGACCAGTCGAGTGTCGCGATTGACGCTGCCTCTGTGGCGAACGTGCTGAAGGACTTTGGCGCACAGTCCACGACGTTCAACCTCAGTCTTCTGGAGAACTACACCGGTTTCAACTCGCAGCAGCTCATGGTTGACGACGAACTCGCGTGCGTAGCGAACGACCTGTCCCTGGCAGACCTGTTTGGGCGAGACGACGAGGTGGCTGCGAACCTCGGCATGAGGTCTGTGCGCGTGCACATGAGGCAGATCGGCGAGTCGCTCGCCGGAGCGAGTACGCGGCACGACAAGCTCAAGTACACCAGACAGTGGAAAGTGCAGCAGAGGCAGGGCCAGACGCGCCGCGAGATCGAGGAGTACAAGACACGCAAGCTGCGCAGACGCGTGGTGTCGAGAGTGAGCCACGAGGAGAGCAATCTGGTGGACGGGTTCTACGAGCCGCTCATCTTCAACAAGCGGCACCGGGTCAGGATCCCGCGGATTGGCGGCAAGCTGAACGAGCTGATCCTGGCCGACTCGGAGATCGCGATCGAGGAGGACTACTTCACCCGGATCAAGAGCGCCAGAGACGCAGAACACAGCTTGTTTGGGCTGCACGTCAGCGAGGACGAGCTCGAGAGCGACGACAGCGACCCGATAGTGGACTCGGACGAGGAGCGTGCGAATGTGCTGTCGTCCGACTCGGAACTGGACAATTTTATCTAACGAATAACGAATCAAACCCGGCTAAACGGCTAAATTGCTCCTCATCTCCCGCGCTGCCTGAGGATGACACATCGCCTTGTCTTGCCCCTCTTCTTCCTTAGGGATTGCCAGCACGCGATGATTCCGGACGGAGAGTACGACATAGACGTGTCGAGTCTGCTGCTGCCACAGAAACCAGAGAACTTCGGGGTGAGGTGTACGTATTTTAGCGGGAGGGCGGGCAAAGCGACCAACTAACGGGGGGCAAGACGGGTTCAGACCGGACTCAATCGATCGCAACCAGCCGATGGAGATGGTGCGGGACCCGGACGAGAGCTACATACTGCGTGCACACGTTGATCCGAAGCGGAGCGATGGCAAATACGTGTTCTTCGAGGGTGGCGTGAGCTCGGGCGCCCGGGGCGGTACGCCGAGCGGTACGCCGAGCAGCAGCCTGCCCAGCTCACCGGCACTGCAGCCGGTGGGTGCGGGAAGCATGGAGTATCTGCTGATCTACGACAGCCAGGCGAGGGACTTCAAGCTGGAGCCACTCGGGGGCGTTCTGCGCATGAACAAGACGAGAAACCCGCAGAAGCTGGCCAAGCGGTTCGGCACGCTCAAGGAGCAGGCGTCGCGGCCGAAGCCGAAGCGGAGGTTCACCCCGCTCGACGAGATATCGGACATCGAGCAGGCTCCCGCGGGCAGGGTGCAGGCGTTGAGGGAGGACGCCACCATCGAGACTCCGCAGCTGGCCGAGCCGATCACGCTGGACGAGGAGGACTGGGCGGAGAATCTGGACGACTGGGAGGCCGGGCCAGAGGAGTCAGACTTCCAAGTGGAGATCGAAGAGGCACCGCTGAAGAACAGGCGGAACCGCAGACCGTCTGTTTCGGAGCGTACGAGGAGGCGAACCTCCGAGATTCTACAGCGGGAGGAGGTGCGCAGCATACTCACGCCCGAGCTGAACAAGCAGTCGGCCGAAGAGGATGTGTTTGACGAGGACGACTTCGACAAGGCGATCGACTCGTTCGAGGAGGAGGCGAAGCGCAAGACCCTCGACTCCGAGGAGTCTGAGGAGGAGTGAGCGGACACAACCCAATTGTATGAACGACCAACTGCGAACAACTCAATTGTGAACAACCAATTGTGAACAGCTCACCTGTACGAACAACCAATTGTATGCCAATTGGATAATAATCACGAATCGAACTCAACCATTCCCACGTAAATATAGATATTCCAGATAAAGCCCATGTGGGACCAAAATCGGATCCCCCCACCTTATCGCGCTTGCTGCCCTATAAATACCGCACCCTTTCCGCCCGGGCGCTTCCTCGCTCTCTTGTGCCCAATTGACTCCGAATTACAACATGGGAAAGAAAAGTACGTGGTTTGCGCTCTGCCAAAGGGCCCACTAACAGAAACCAGGGGTTTTGTGCTGCTACGGTATCGACATCGACGCTGTTGCCGGATGGCTGGGCTCCTACGGCGGAGAGGACTCCGCCAGCGACATCTCGAGAGGGCTGTTTGCCGGCCACGTGGGTATCCCACGCATGCTCAGGATGCTGGACAAGTACGGCATCAAGGGCACCTGGTTCATCCCGGGCCACTCGCTAGAGACGTTCCCCGAGGAGTGTGCCATGGTCAGGGACCAGGGCCACGAGATCGGGCTCCACGGCTACTCCCACGAGAACCCGGTCGACATGACGCTGGAGCAGCAGAAAGCAGTGCTTGACAAGACCTTCAAGCTCATCACCGAGTTCTGCGGCAAGCCACCCAAGGGCTCGGTCGCTCCCTGGTGGGAGACCTCGGAGGAGGGCGTCAAGATGCTGCTGGACTACGGCATCGAGTACGACCACTCCATGTCGCACCACGACTGCCAGGCGTACTGGTTCCGCTCCGGAGACACGTGGACCAAGATCGACTACTCCAAGAAGGCGGAGGAGTGGATGAAGCCGCTGCAGCGCGGAAAGGAGACCGGTCTGGTCGAGATCCCGGGCAACTGGTACATCGACGATCTGCCCCCCATGATGTTCATCAAGAACACCCCCGACAGCAACGGCTGGGCCAACCCGCGTGACATCGAGGACATCTGGAGAGACCACTTCGACTACTTCTACCGCGAGTACGACGAGTTTATCTTCCCCATTACATGCCACCCGGACGTCTCTGGAAGACCACACGTGCTCATGATGCACGAGCGGCTCATTGAGCACATCAACAGCCACGAGGGCGTCGAGTGGGTCACCATGGGCGAGATGGCACAGGACTGGAGAAGCAAGCACGCGGCTCCCGAGGGCGCCCAGATGCCCTCGCCAGAGGCGGAGGTGTTTGCGAAACTCGGCATAAACTTGGCAAAATAGAGTTTTCTGTACGTGGGGGGAGCACCCCCACCCTAGCGATAAGAAGATAACACCTCGGAACGACCGCACCCTCGGAATGTAGCAGACGCCTTAAAAGGGCGGGCGACTCGTTTGTGTCTCCTCTTCTCTCAACCACAACAATGTTCAAGAAGGTGAGTGGCCCATGTGTTGTTCTAGTAGGGACTAACGTGGCAGTTTGATATCTCCGGGCGAACTGCTCTGGTCACCGGCGGTGGGCGGGGCATCGGTCTTGCCTGCGCGCTTGGCCTGGTCGAAGCCGGGTGTAACGTTGGGATCTTCGACGTTATTGAGACCACCGCGGACATTCCGCAGCTCGAGGCAGAGCACAAAGTCAAGATCGTCCACTACATGTGAGTGCTTCGTCGTGTTGTCGAGAAGTGTTACTAACCCGACCAGAGTCGACGTTTCCGACCCGGACCAGCTGCAGGACGGCTTTAGGAGGTTCGAGGCCGACTTCGCGGGAAAGCTGGACATCTGTGTTCCGTGTGCCGGTATCAACAAGAACCTCGAGTTCCTGGACACGACCTACGAGCAGTTCGACCACCTCAACTCCATCAACTTCAGAGGCTCCTTCTTCACGGCGCAGCTCGCTGCCAAGCTCATGATCCGGAACAAGACCACCCACGGGAGCATCGTGTTCATATGCAGCATGGGGTCCTACATCGCCATCAGGTCGCAGCGCAGCTCGGCGTACTGTGGCACCAAGGGCGGTGTGCGGTCGATGGTTGCGCCTATCGCTGCCGAGCTGGCAAAGTACGGGATCCGGGCCAACTCCATAAGCCCCGGGTACGTGCGCACCGCAATGACCGAGCCCTTCCCAGACCTGCTGAAGGAATGGGAGGGCGAGAGCATGAACGGGAGAGTTGGGGATCCCGTGGACATGGCTGGGACCTGTGTGTTCCTGGCAAGCGACGCAAGCATGTACATGGTTGGCGAGGACATAGTTGTCGACGCGGGTGTTACCAAGTGGTGAACAGTGCTGTCTGTGTTCACCGTCCTATAACGTATTATAGAAGACACCAGAAGTCGTTTTAGCCGTGCTGTAGAGAATATGGCCGATCCAATGCGAAGCCCGAGGCCAGCTGAAAAGTTTGGGGGCTTCACACTAGAGGACGACTCAGAACAATGCACGCAACAGAAGCGAAGCTTGGCCAAGATATGCCACTCGTGTGTACTGCTCTCACTGTATATATGCCACTTGTGCGTACTGCTCTCACTGTATACCCCTCCTACTCCTTTTTGAAGCCCACAGGTTTCACCTGGAAAGCTGCCGGCTCAGACCCCCGAGTAAACCGGATGTCACGTGGGACGTTGACCAATTTTCACTTTTCGTCGAGGTTACGAGCCCGGACCAGATAAGGGGGAAGGGCTGAGAGTCACCGTTATTGTTTCGACCTCGCAACCTCGTTCGTATTGTTTCGCGTGAAAACAGAACATGGCAGAGCGGCCACACGTATGCCCACAGGGGTGCGGCGCCTCCTTCAAGCGCAAGGACCACCTGCGGCGGCACATGCTCAACCACAACGACCAGCGCCATGTGTGCACGCGGTGCGGAGCGGACTTTGCAAGGCTCGATCTGCTGACGCGCCACGCGAAGCGCCACGAGCAGAAGGACGCCGCTGCTGGCGGCGAGGGGAGAGGCCGGCTGATCAAGCGGCGCAAGAAGACGACGCCCAAGACGGCGGTGGCGGCGGTGGCGGCGGTGGCGGCGCCAGAGGCCGAGCGGCCCGCCATGCGGCCCGCCGAGCGCAGGTTCCCGGGCGGTACCGCGGTGGAGGAGTCGCCAGAGGAGTCGCCGCAGCAGGCGCTGGACCCCGAGCTGGACCGGTCGAGCGACGGGAGCGCGGGCCGCTTCTCGTTCGGCGAGTCGGCCGACTTCCTCGCCGACTTCGGCAAGCCGTACACCACGATCCGCGACTACTCGTGGATGTTCGAGAACCTGGACGAGCTGGCAATGCCCGTGCTGGCCTCGGACCCGCCGTCGTACGCGTCGTCGACCGAGGGCGGCCGGCGGCTGGCGCCCGAGGTGTCCAACAAGTACAACTTTGAGTCGCTGGAGCAGCTGGAGCAGGTGCTGCCGCAGATCTCGGCCGAGACGCGCGCCCGCACGCTCGAGTTTGTCGTGTCCGAGAGCTCACGGCACTCGGTGGCCAGCAGCTTCGGCGAGAGCAGCGCGTTTTTCAGCCAGGAGAGCATGCAGGAGTTCCTGGAGCTGTACTTCACCAAGGTCAACATCACGTACCCGATCGTCCACTGCTCGAGCTTCGACCCGCAGCACACCCACAGCCTGCTGCTGATCGCCATGATCACGCTCGGCGCCACCTACTCCTCCAAGGAGGTGCACCGCACGGCCGTCGAGGTGCACGACATCGTGCGCGGGTCGCTGTTCGGGTCGCCGCACCTCAGCGCCGCGCCGGACCTGTGGGTGCTGCAGGCGCTGCTGCTGATCGAGGCGTTTGGCCGCAACAAGGGCGGCATGCGGCAGCACGAGGTGGCCACCCTGTTCCACGGCGTGCTGATCAACATCCTGCGCAAGTCGGACTACCTCTCGACCACCGGGTGCGCGCACTCGGCCAAGGAGGACGCCGACCCGGACGGGAGCTGGGCCGCGTGGATCCACACCGAGTCGCGCAAGCGGCTGGCCTACTTTGCGTTTCTGTGGGACGTCCAGCACGCCACGATCTTTGGCCAGACGCTCGGCATGTCTGCGTTCGAGATGCGGCTGCACCTGCCCGCGGACCTGAACCTGTGGAACGCGCCGTGCGCGGCCGAGTGGCTGCGGCACCGCAAGAACGAGGGCCCGCAGCGCTACTTCCTGCCCACGCTGAAGCGGTACCTCAACTGCGCGCGCGACCTGCCGTCCGTGAACCCGCTGTCGCGCGTGCTGGTGCTGCACGGGCTCATGAGCATCGCGTGGGACATGCAGCGCAAGGAGCAGACGTCGCTCGGGCTGGACGTGGACCCCTTTGCGTGGAAGTTCCTCATGGCCAAGGCGTACGACTGCTGGAAGGAGGACTTTGACAGGTTCTACGGCCGCGTGTCGCGGATCGTGGCCAACTCGGCCAGCGAGCGGTTCCTCGTCAAGTTCGCCACCACCAACGCGGCGCTCTACCACTGCGCGCACGTGCTGCTGTGGACCAACACGGTCACGCTGCAGATCTACGCCGGTGCCGAGCACATCTTCGGGCGGCCCGTGAGCCCGGCGAACTACGAGTCGGCGCACCGGGCCGTCCGCCAGTGGCGCGAGCTGATCGGCAAGACCGAGAAGGCCGTGTCGCACGCGCTGCAGCTGCTGCACGAGGGTTTTGTGAACCTCGACAACTGGGAGGTCGACGGCACGCTGCACTACAACTGGTGTCTGTACATCGCGGCGCTGGCGTGCTGGTGCTACTTCGACCCGGGCGCGGCGAAGGCGGCGCCCAACGCGCCGAAGGCGGCGCCAAACGGCCCGAAGGCGGCGCCGCCGGCGCCGGCGCCGAGGCGGCCCGACGCGCTGGACTACCTCGACGACCACGACGCGGAGCCGCCGCACGGGCGCGACGCCATGGCCAGCTTCCTGCTGCTGGTGACGAGCCGGACGCCGAACGGCTACCGCAACCTCGGCGTGGACGGCGCCTGCGTGCTGCAGGAGATGGTGCGGCACTTCCGCACGGCGCGCTCCGGCGTGATGTACGAGGCGCTGGTGGTGCTGAGCAACGTGTTGGCCCGCAAGTCGGGCGTGGTATAGCTATCTAGTGTCTAAGTCCGGTTCACGTCTTGGCGTCCTGGAAGGCGTTGTACCCGAGCAGCCACGGGCCCATCTCCTTGTCGCGCCACACGAAGGCCTCGCCCGGCGGCGGGTCGGCCAGCGCCAGCACGCGGTCGCGCTCGCGCTGCTGCGGGCCGTCCTCGAGGTGGTACAGCGTCTGCTGCAGGTTGCCGCGCGCCACGATGCGCTCGGTGCGCGGCTTGCGCTTGGCCTCGTAGCGCCGCATGCTCTCGCGCAGGTCGCACTTGTGCGGAAACTCGGCCAGGATCGTGCCGAGCACGGCGCCGTCCTCGATGGCCATGCCGGCGCCGCTCGCCAGGTACGGCAGCGTGGCGTGCACCGCGTCGCCGAGCAGGCAGAACATGCCGCTCGCGTGGAACCAGCGGTCGATGCCCTCGCGGAAGCACAGCTTCCACTTGTCGATGGTGTCGGACTCCACCAGCTCCAGCAGCGCGGCGATGCGCGGGTCCCAGTCCGCGAACACGGCCTTGACCTGGTCCAGCCGGCCCTCGCAGATCGTCATGCCCTCGGGCACGTCGTCCGGGCACAGCAGCACGAAGTTGAAGAAGCGGCCCTGCTTGAGCACGTAGTTCACGCAGTGGCACTTCGGGCCGAGCCAGTAGTTGACCTGCGGCGTGCGGATCAGCTCCGCCAGCTCCGGGTCGGCCAGCAGCCGGTCGCCGTCCAGGAGCACGCGGTACGCGAGGTCGCCGGTCGGGGTCGGCGGGTCCGCGTGGCCCACCAGCACCTCGCGCAGCTTGGAGTTGATGCCGTCGGCGCCCACCAGCAGGTCGGCGGTGTAGGCGGCGCCGGCGGCGGTCACGGCGGTGACCGTCATCTCGTCCATGCTGTACGCCACGTCGCACACGCGGCTGTTCACCACGACCTGCGCGCCGAGCTCCTTGGCCCGCTCCAGCATCACGCGCTGCAGATCGGCGCGGTGGAAGTCCCAGAACGGCGACCCCATGCGCGCCGCCTGCTGGTGCAGGTCGAGCTCCGCCAGCCTCTGGCCCTTCCAGCTGTTCATGAAGCACTTGTGCGGCATCGTGCACACGCGCTCGAGCTGCGTGCGCAGCCCGTACTGTGCCAGGATCCGCGAGGCGTTGGGCAGCACCTGGATGCCGGCGCCGACCTCCTTGATCTCGTTGGCCGCCTCGAGGATCAGCACCTCGTGGCCCGCCAGCAGAATGGCGATGGCGGCGCTCAGCCCGCCCAGCCCGGCTCCGACGATGATCACCTTCATGTTGTTCTGCTGCGAGTGGTTCCGCTGGGAACGGCCCGAGTGCTCGGTACCTATATATCGTCGGCGCCGCTGGGTGTGGTTAGCGGCGCCGGGCGCCGCCGCTTGCGTGGGGGCTTATCGGTTGGGGCAAGCCCCACGCAAGAAAAAAAAAAAAAAAAAAAAAAAAAAAAACGCCCGGCGTGGGGGCATGCGGCGCCGGTGCCCGCCCGCGCTTCTGCCGGGTTTTTTCGGTGGTGGCTGTTTATAAGCGGCGGGCCTGGGCATCCCAGGTCTCGGGTGTGGCCACCAATGACCTACCACACCACCGAGACCGACGTGCTGATTGTGGGCGCCGGCCCGGCCGGCCTCATGCTAGCGTACGTACGCCGCCGCTGCGGCCCGCCGAACATATACTGACCCGCCAGGTGTGTGCTGACCCGCTTTGGCGTCAGCGTCAAGATCATCGACGAGCGCGCCGCCGAGACCTCGCAGGGCAAGGCGGACGGGCTGCAGCCCAAGACGCTCGAGACGTTCGCGCAGCTCGGGCTGCTCGACCAGATCAGCTCGCAGTGCGTGCGCATCTACGACATCACCTTCTGGAAGCAGCGCGAGAGCGGCGCCTACTACCGCGCGCGGCGCGAGGTGCACTTCCCGGCGGTGGTGGACCTGCGCCGGCCGTACATCCTGCTCACGCACCAGGGCGTGGTGGAGCGCATGTTCATCGCAGACATGGCCAAGCGCGGCGTTGGGGTCGACCGCAACACCCGGTTTGCGGGCTACGAGCTCGTCGACGGCGGCTGCGTGTCCACGGTGGTGTGCGGCGGCGCCTCGGCCCGCGTGCGCTCCCGCTACGTTGTCGGCGCCGACGGCGCGCACTCGCAGGTGCGCCGCGCCATGGGCGCCGCGATGCTCGGCGAGAGCACCGACAGCTGCTGGGGGGTGATCGACGGAGAGCTGGACACCGACTTCCCGGACATCTGGAACAAGACGGTGATCAACTCGGCCGCGCACGGCTCCGTGCTGGGCATTCCGCGCGAGCGCAACCTCACCAGGCTGTACATCGAGCTGCAGCGCGACGACCTGCACAACGAGCTCTCCGACGAGAACAGGCGGCTGGTCCAGGAGACCGCACGCCGCGTAGTGGCGCCGTTCACGCTGGAGTGGCGCTCGGTGGAGTGGTTCGGCATCTACAAAGTCGGGCAGCGGGTGGCCAGCGCGTTCGCCGACGCGGGCCGCGTGTTCATCGTGGGCGACGCCGCGCACACCCACTCGCCCAAGGCCGCACAGGGCATGAACGTGTCCATGCACGACAGCTGGAACCTCGGGTGGAAGCTGGCGGCGGTGGTGAAGGGCCTGGCCGGCGAGCCGCTGCTGGCCAGCTACGAGCACGAGCGCCGCAAGATCGGCCAGGACCTGATCGACTTCGACCGCGAGCACGCCAAGGCGTTTGACATCGGCGACCAGGCCGAGCTGGCCCGCAACTTTGCGCGGAACGTGCGGTTCATCTCGGGCCAGGGCGCCGAGTACGGCCCGAACGCCCTCAACTGGGCGGGCGGCGTGGGCGGGCTGCAGCCGGGGCAGCTGACGGTGCCGGCCAACGTGGTGCGCTTTGCGGACTCCAACCCGGTCGGTCTCGAGACGGCGGTCCCCGTTCTCGGCCAGTTCACCACCCACTTCTTCGTGCCGCGGCTCGAGGCGTGCGGCGACTTCCTGGCCCGCTTCAGCGCCGCCGTGGCGCCGCTGGCCACGAAGCTGGCGGCGCACCCGCCCTGTCTGGAGTGCATCGAGCTCGACGCAATCAACAAGCGCAGATACACGCCTGTTTCCGAGCTGCTCACCGTCTCGGTCGTGACACGGTCTTCGCCCGACGACTACGCCGTTGCGTCGCTGCCAGACTTCTTCCGGCCGTACCGGTGGACGGTTTTCCAGGAGACGGCCGGCGGGCCCTTTGAAAAGTGGCTCCAGACAGACACAACAGCCATCGTTGTTGTGCGTCCGGATGGCTACGTCGGCGCGGCCAAGGAGTTTTCCGGAGCTGAGGAGGCGGCTGCGTGGTATTCTGAGTACTTTAGTTCTTTGTAGTGGCTCTATGGTTGTTTATAGTGGACGAATAACTACTTCAGCTCTTTTATTGCTCTTCATAGTGGACAAAGTTGTTCTTTAGCTCTTCATGGTGGACTAACTTGACTACTTTAGCTCTTTGTGTGGACAGAAGTGACTACAATTGTTCGTTTATTGCTCTTCATAGTGGACAAAGGTGTTCTTTAGCTCTCCATAGTGGACAATTGTTCTTCTATGGCTCTTCATGGTGGACGAAATGACTACTTTAGCTCATGATAGTGGACAAAATTGTTTTTTAGTTCTTCATGACTACTTCAGCTCATGATAGTGGACAAAATTGTTCTTTAGCTCTCCATAGTGGACAAAACTGACTACATTTGCTCTTTTATTGATCTTCATAGTGGACAATTGTTCTTTAATTCTTCATGGTGGACTAACTTCACTACTTCAGCTCATGATAGTGGACAAAATTGATCTTTAGTTCTTCATGACTACTTTAGCTCTCCATAGTAACTGCCCCCGTTTATGTGGACAATAGCTCAACCAGAAAACACCGAGTAGTCGGTGTATCCCTTGTTTGGCGGATCCGCTCCGTAGAACGTGGTTCTGTCGTACTTGGTCAGAGGCAGGTCCTTGGCAAACCGCTCCACGAGGTCCGGGTTGGAGATGAAGTACCGGCCAAAGGCAATCACGTCGGCCTCGCCCGCACTCAGCTTGCGCACAGCGTCCTCCTTGGTGAAGTTGCCCGCAGCGACGAACCGGATGCCCTTGGCCTTGAGGATGTCTCGGAAGGGAACCAGCGAGAACTCCTGCTTCTTGGCCACCTGCTCGTCGAGCGACTTGATCTTGTCTGCCGCATCCAGCACCTCGTCAAAGCGCGGCTCGATCATGTGCACGTACGCCACGGTCTCGTCGAGGTCCGCAATGGCCTGGCAGAAGTACTTCCAGTGGGCGTTCGGGTCCGAGTCCTTCGTGTCCTGGTAGAAGTTGTACGGAGACAGCCGGATACCCGTCCTGTCGCCGCCCACAGCGCCGATCACCGCCTTGAGCACCTGCAGCGGGAACCTGGCGCGGTTCGCGGCGCTGCCGCCGTACTCGTCGCCCCGCTGGTTCACGTTGTCGTGGAGAAACTGGTCCAGCAGGTACCCGTTGGCGCCGTGGACCTCCACGCCGTCGAAGCCGGCCTCGCCGACCGCGGTCACCGCCGCCTGCACGAACTCGGCGGTCACGGCCGCAAAGTCGGCGCCGAACATCGCGCGCGGCGGAGCGTCCTTGAAGTCGACACCCGGAACGAGCGAGGCGCCCCGGATGGGCGTGGCGGTCGACGACAGCGGCTGCACGCCGCCCAGCAGCTGGGCCACGGTCCCGCGCCCGACGTGCCACAGCTGGCAGTAGATCTTGCCGCCCTTCGCGTGCACGGCGTCGGTCACACGCCTCCAGCCGGCCACCTGCTCCGGGGCGAAGATCCCGGCCGATCCGGGGTACCCGCACGAGGTGGGCGACACCGGACACGCCTCCGTGAGCAGCAGGCCGCCGGGGGTCGCGCGCTGCGCGTAGTACTCCACCATCAGGTCGCCGGGGACCCAGAAGTTCTTGGTCTGGACGCCGCGCATCCGGGTGCACGGAGCGAGGGCGATCCGGTGCGACAGGCCCACGGAGCCGAGCTGGACGGGTTCGAAAAGAGGCGACGCTTCAGGCATGTTGTTGTTTGGTGGAAGAAGCCGTGGTGCCCATTTCAGCGGGATCCGTGCGCTGTTTTAAAGATTTTTCAGCAGAACCACGGGACCCCATCGGGGACCCAATCGGGAACCCCCGGGACCCCCGGAAGTGCCCGGAACCCGGCGCTTGGCGCGCCTGGGCATGCAGGCCGTCACGTGACTGGTCTTATCGGCGCCCTCGGAAACGAGCGAATTTATCCGCGGGCGCTTGCGTGGGGAGGCACCCACTTTGGCCCACAAGACCGGGATTTTGTGGCGGTTTGGACCAGGTGGCAGCGGCGGCCTGATTGGAGCGTGGGCCGCTGCAGCGGGTGCAGGAAAGCGGCGCGGAAAGCAGCGTGGAAGCGGCGTGGAAGCGGCCGCACGCTTATCAGCTTGCGTAGGGGGAAACGCCCGGGCGGAATCTCGAGGCAACGTCACCCTCCCAGTGCCCATTATCTCGTGAAAAATACCCGATAAGGCCTCCCATCGCGACGGTATAAGAGTGGTGGGGTTCGCGCATCTACCTCGCAGGCCGCAACGGTCCGTTTCTCCAGCTCAACATGTCCACCGATGAAAAGTGTGTCGGCGTCCACGGCGTGGACGAAGTGCACTCGGACTCCGCCAGCGCCGAGACCGAGATCTACATCGACCCCAAGCTGGAGCGCCAGTACGTGCGCACGTTCGACTTCAAGCTGCTGCCGTTCCTGTCGGTGATGTACTTCTTCAACTCGATGGACCGCTCCAACCTGTCCAACGCCTACTCGAACGGGTTTGCCGTGGACATGCACTTCAAGGGCCAGGAGTACTCGCTGCTGCTGCTGCTGTACTACATCCCGAACGCGTTCTGCGACCCCTTCTGGAACATGCTCACCAAGCGCTACGGTGCGCGCTGGGTGCTGCCCTCGCTGATGCTGGGCTGGGGCGGCTGCTCGATGATCCAGGCCGGCTGCACCAACTTTGGCGGGATGCTGGTGGTGCGGCTGCTGATCGGCGTGTTCGAGGCCGGCTTCTACGCCGGCGTGATCTTCTACCTCACGCTGTTCTACACCCGCCGCGAGCTGGCCTTCCGCGTGTCGCTGTTCTTCGGCTCGGCGCTGATCTCCGGCGCCTTCACCGGGCTGCTCGCCTACGGCCTCTTCCACATCCGCCACGACAAAATCCACGGCTGGCAGTACCTCTTCATCATCGAGGGCGGCGCCACCGTCGTGGTGTCGGCGATCGCGTACTTCTGGCTGCCCTCCACGCCCAGCACCTGTCGCTGGCTGACGCCCGAGCTCAAGGAGGTGGCCCGCCTGCGCCAGCTCAAGAACGGGGTCACCAGGGTCGACTCCGAGTTCTCGTGGGCCGAGTGCAAGAGCCGCGTCAAGACCTGGCAGTGGTGGGTGTACGCGGCCATCTCCTTCACCTACACGCTGCCCTGGACCACCGCGTCGCTGTTCCTCACGCAGATCATCTCGCGGTTCGGGTTCAGCACCGTCAAGACCAACCTGTGGACCGTGGCGCCCAACTGCGTCGGCGTGTGTGTGCTGGTGGCCGTGTGCTTCTCGTCGGACCGCATGCGCGAGCGCTCCTACCACATCTGCTTTGCGCTGACGCTGTCCATCGTGGCGCTGATCATCCTGGCCTCCGTCGACTCCTTCAAGCACAAGGGCGTCAGCTACTTTGCGTGCTTCCTGCTGTGTGCCGGCGCCTACATCCCCTCGGCGCTGGTGCACTCGTGGCACAACAACAACAACCTCAGCGAGAGCTCCAAGGCCTTCGACACGGGGGTCTTTGTCGGCCTGGGCAACCTGTCGCCCATCATCGTCACGGGCACCTTCCGCACCGAGTTCGCTCCCAACTACAACCCGACCATCATCGCCACGTGCTGCTCCGCGGGAATCTGCTGGATCATGGTGATGGCGCTGGGGACCTGGCAGAAGCGCGAGAACAAGCGCAGAAACCAAGCCCAGGGAGTCGACATCCGCGCCGAGGACATCGACACCAGCAAGATCTCCGGCTTTGACGACCCCAACTTCAGGTACTACAACTGAGCCCGCTGTTTACTTCAGGTCTACAACTGAGCCCGCTGTTTTTTTCTGCTTTTCGCCTTTTTTAGTTTAGAAAGCTCTGTTTTGTTAATTGCGTCTATGACATCGACACCAGCAAGATCTCCGGCTTTGACGACCCCAACTTCAGGTACTACAACTGAGCCCGCTGTTTACTTCAGGTCTACAACCGAGCCCGCTGTTTACTTCAGGTACTACAACTGAGCCCGCTGTTTACTTCAGGTACTACAACTGAGCCCGCTGTTTTTCTGCTTTGCGCCTTTTTTAGTTTAGAAAGCTCTGTTTTGTTAATTGCGTCTGTGTCTTTCGTTGTATTGTCCAAAGCAGCGGGAAATCCCATTTTTTCAGCTTTTGTCCCCAAACGTGAAAGTACCCATTGAACCTGGCTACTGCCATTGAACCTGGCTACTCCCCTTGCGACTCTGCCACCGCTATCGCCTGGCCTTATCTGTCTATCTGCCTTATCGTCTCGCCTTATCGTCCACGCACAGCGCCTGGGTCGGGTGTGCGCGGGCGAATCGCCCCCACTTTGGGCCTTTCCTTGCGTGGGGAGCCTCTCCCATCCGATAAGCTTATATATACCCATTCCACACTCTCCCGCACTTCTCCCGCACCCAACGATGACCAGGGACATGGAGCTGCCATCCATCGATATATCGCCCATGTTCGGCACGGACGAGGCGGCCATCGCCGCGCTTGTGGCCGAGGTGCGCGCGGCCTGTCTGGACAAGGGCTTCTTCCAGATCTACAACCACGGCATCCCGGCCGAGCTGCAGGACCGGATCTTCGAGGCCAGCCGGTGGTTCTTCGCGCTGCCGGCAGACGAGAAGCTTAAGATCGACAAGACGAAGAACAACTACAACCGCGGCTACGAGCGCGTCGGGTCCCAGGTGTTCGAGGACGAGCAGAACCCGGACCTCAAGGAGGGCCTCTACGTCGGCCAGGAGATCGCCACCACCCACCCGCTGTTCGGCCGCATCAACTGCGGGCCCAACCTGTGGCCCGACTCGGACACGGGCAGCTTCCGCGACACGTGTCTCGAGTACCGAGAGCGTGTGTTTGAGCTGTCCAAGACCGTGCTGCGCGCGATCGCGCTCGGTCTCGGCACCGACATCTCGTTCTTCGACACCTTCACCAAGGACGCCATCGCCATCCTCAGACTGCTGCACTACCCGGAGGTCGACCGCATCGGCGCGCAGGACAGGGGCATCGGCGCCCACACGGATTTCGGAGCGCTCACGCTGCTGCTGCAGGGCGAGGTCGGCGGCCTACAGGTGCTGGACGAGGCCTCGGGCCACTGGATCGACGTGGCGCCCACCAAGGGCGCATACGTGGTCAACCTGGGCGACCTCATGCGCAGGTGGTCCAACGACGTCTACCACTCCAACATACACCGTGTGATGAACATCCCTGGCAAGGAGCGCTACTCGATCCCGCTGTTCCTGAACGGGAACCCAGACTGCCTCATCGAGTGCCTTCCCGGCTGCGCCAACGGCATGCCGGCCAAGTACCCGCCCATCACCGTCGAGGACTACGTTTCTGGCAAGTACGGCGACTCATACGAGAAGGCCAGGCACAGAACGCTTACATAACATGTTACATAATCAGAGGTGCGCGAACCATTTTTTTCGACTTGTTTTTTGACCCGGCGCACGCCCTTGCGGGAATTCTGTTTCTGTTGGGACTTTGGCCTCCGTCCTTCTGATCTTTCGCCCAGCTACAAACCAGATCATGGCTCCAACGGAGGTTCGGTACCGCGGATCCGAGCTGGACGAGTCAATCCTGAGGGAGGTATACGAGCACGATGGCGAGACTCTGGAGGAACGGATTTTGGAGAAGCTGGACTCGGTTCTGAAGAGCCTGGAGTGTAAGCTGGACCGGTTCGAGCAGTACTTTGTGAAAAACCCAAAGTCCGAACACGTGGCGGACCTGTACCAGCGGCTGACGTGCCTGAAGAACTCGCTGGTGAGCGTCTCGAACACGGAGGCGCTGACCGCGGTGTTTGACGACTACTACGGCAGTCTGCTGCCGTCTGCGCTGGAGGCACACAACGCCATCCACGAGCGCGCGCTGCTGGGACTGCACTACATGGATGCCAAGATGAACCAGGTGGAGAAGAGCCTCGACATCGGGCCCAGTCCGGCAGAGTCCACGGGCAAGGGCTCCAAGATACACAACTTCGAGAACGCCGTGCGGATAGGCAAGAGGAGACTGCTGCACTGGTACGAGCTGCCCTTCCAGTGGCGCGAGAACAAGTACATCGTGTTCGGCTACCGCTTCAACCACACGCACTCGCACGCACTGCGGACCATCTGCGGGTGCCACAACGAAACGGCAAACATATGGACCCATCTGGTGGGCGGTGTGCTGGTGACGTACCTCGCGCTGGTGCACTTCCCGACCACCGCGGTCTACGCCGCCTCCACCCGGCTGGACCTCTGCGTGATCTACCTGTTCTTCGCGGCTGCGGTCAAGTGTCTCGTGTCGAGCGTCATATGGCACACCTTCAACGGAATAGCCAACCTCGAGCAGCGGCTGCGGTTCGCGTGTGTCGACTACGCAGGCATCACCGTGCTGATCACCGCCTCGGTCATCACCACCGAGCACGTGGCGCTGTACGCGCACGATCTGCCGCGCCACGTGCTCATCACCTTCTCCAGCATGGCGGGCGTCTTCGGGGTGTGGTTCACGTGGTCCCCGTACTTCGACAAGCCCGAGTGCCGCACGCTGCGCATTCTGTTCTTCGTGTCTCTTTCCGGGCTCGGGATCCTTGCGTTTGCGTTCCTGTGCTACTTCCGCAGCGTGGGCTACGCGGTGGGCTTCTACGCCCCGCTGCTCAAGAGCCTGGTGTGGTATGCCGTCGGGGTGCTGTTCTACGGCCTGCTGATTCCCGAGAGATGGCGCTCGGACGTGGAGATCGAGCGGTTCGACGAGACCGTGCCGGGCAGCCTCGAGCGGGAGAACCGGGTGGCCGAGTACTTTGAGAAGAAGCCGCGGCCCACCGCCCACCGCAACACGTTGCTGTCGCTGTGGTGGGTGGACTACTTCCTGGCCTCCCACAACATATGGCATCTGTTCGTGCTGGGCGGGATCCTGGGACACTACGTGGCGGTGCTGGAAATGTATTCGAAACTTAGATAGGGTGTCAAGAGCATGTTCAAACTCATATCCAAAACTCATATCCAAAACTGGATAGCACAAAACTCATATCCAAAACTGGATAGCACTAAACTCACATCCAAAACTGGATAGCACAGAACTCAGATAGCATCACCCCTCAAGAGCATACTCGATCGGGTCGTCCCGGTGCTTCTCGGCCACCTGGACCAGGCCGGCCTTGAGCCGCGCCATGTTGTCGGTGCGGGGCTCCAGGCGGTCGAGCCACTGGCCCACTCCGTGCTGCAGAAACAGCTTGGCGCGCACGTCACCGTTGCCCTTGTGGCCGTAGCTGCCGTGGAGCGTGAGCCGTGGCTGCGCGCTCTTGTAGACCGCGCGGTGCAGGATGTTGGGGATGTAGAACACGAGGTCGCCCGGCGCGAGCTGCACGCTGATCTGGCCCGCGATGTGCTGGCGCTTGGACTCGTCGGTGGTCTTGGCGCGCTCCTCGGCGGTGCGCACGCGGTTGTGGGACCGGGGGATCACCACCAGACAGTCGTCGTCGTGCAGCGCGAGGTTGAACTGGCAGCCCTGCATGGCCGAGTCCAGCAGCCGGGCCTCCTCCTCGGGCCCCACCTCGGGCCGGATCGCGTCGCGGTGCCACTCCAGGTCGAAGTCCGTGAGCGGGTTGATCAGCATGTTCAGCAGCTCCATGGTCACGTCCTCCAGCGGCACCTGCAGGATGTCGGCCGCCACAGACACGATGCGGTCGCTCGAGTACAGCTCGTGGTACGGGTGGCTCAGCTCGCCCAGGTCCGGGTGCAGCAGGCCCGTGACCCCCCAGATGTCCGGGTTGAAGTCCTTGGGCCACGGCGGGAACTGCTTGCCGCGGATGCGCACGTCGTTCCAGCGCCCGGCACGCGCGTGGTCCACCACCTTCTGCGACGCCTCGCGGTAGAGCGCCACCTCGCTGGGCGACAGAAACCCGCGCAAAACCGTGAATCCGTTCAGCAGGATGTCGTCGTGGTACTTGTGTGGCAGCGCAGAGGGCATTTTCGGATATTGGTTGGTTGTTTGGAGGAGAGACCGCAGTGGCCAGAGATAAGGGGCGGTGGCCTTATAAGCGTCTGGCGGCTGGGCCCAGTCCCAATGTAACCTCTTTTCCCAAATGCAACCTCATCGCCTATCGCACCCCGCGCTGGCCACGCTGCTCTCCGCGGCTATTCGACCAGAACCGGCGTTGCACTTGTGATGCCCGTTGACACACCCGTCGACACCCCGTTTGAGGTGCAGCCTGGCTGGGCGCTGGCGTGGAGACGGAGACGTGAAGCGTGAAAGGCCAGCCGGGATCGGGATCCGGGGGATCCGAGGGATCCGAGGGTGAGCCCGGATCCGACAAGGCTCAAACCGCAAACCGCAAACCGCAAACCGCAAACCGCTCTGCTGTGCTCACAACCGTTCGCTCTGCTGTGCTCACAACCGTTCGCTCTCCTCGTCTTCCCATGTCCTCGTCTTCTCTCCTGCGATCCGTCCGGGCCACGCTTTCCGACGACGGGATCCTCACCAGCCCGCAGTTCTCCCCCGAACCCGCGCCCTCCGTCGTGTGCTGTGCTGCCGCGTCGCCCGCCAGAACAGACTACATGCCCTTCGAGAACGTGCTGTGGGCGCAGAGATCGCCCGGCGCCGCCGAGATCGAGATCGCGTATGCCCGCGAACAGGGCGGCCGCCTGGTGCCCGCCACCGCGTTCCTGGAGATGGATGACCGCCCGGACGCGGTGCCCACGGTGGAGCGCATCCTCGGCGGCGCGTACCCGTGCTCGAAGCGCCAGATGGCCGTGCTTGTCGTGCTCAACCCGCACGGGGGCCAGGGCAGGGCGCTCGACCTGTACCTGAAGGAGTGCAAGCCGCTGCTGGAGGCTGCGCGGTGCCGCATAGAGCTCGTCAAGACCACGTACCACCAGCACGCCATCGACATCGCGCGCGACATGGACATAGACAGCTTCGACATGGTGGCGTGCTGCTCGGGCGACGGCATCCCGCACGAGATCATCAACGGGCTGTATCTGCGCCCGGACCGCGCGCGTGCGTTCGCGAAGCTCGTCGTCACGCAGCTGCCCTGCGGCTCCGGGAACGCGCTCTCCCTCTCGTGCCACGGCACGATGTCCCCGTCGCACGCCACGCTGTCTGCGCTCAAGTCGCCGGCCGTGCTGACGGACCTGATGGCCGTGACCCAGGAGAACTCCACCAAGCTGTCGTTTCTGAGCCAGACGTACGGGATCATCGCGGACGCAGACATCGGCACCGAGTGGATGCGCTTTCTCGGACCGGCCCGTTTCGACATCGGGGTCGCTCTGCAGGTGTTTGCGATGGCCAAGTACCCGTGCGAGATACACGTGAAGTACGCAGCCAAGGACAAGGACGAACTGTCGCGCTTCTACCAGAGACACCTCTCCGTTCAGAAGACCCACGACGACGCCGGACTGCAGGAGGCGGACTTCCAGCCCAAGTACTCGCTGCAGGAGCCCGTGCCCAGCGACTGGGAGTGCATAGACCCACAGGTGACCAAGAACCTGGGCATTTTCTACACCGGCAAGATGCCGTACATCGCCAAGGGCACCAACTTCTTCCCCGCAGCGCTACCGGACGACGGAACCATGGACCTGGTGGTGACAGACTCGCGAACCAGTGTTCTCAGAACGGCAGATGCGTTGCTGTCGCTGGAAAAGGGAACACACGTCTGGAAAGACGAGATACAGCACTCCAAGATCACAGCCTACAGGCTGGTCCCACACCCGAAGAAACACACCCAGCTCTCTGTGGACGGGGAAGAGTTCCCAACCAAGCCGATCCAGGCCGAGGTGCTCCCATCCCTGTTCAGAACGGTCATGAAAAACGGATCCTTCACAGAAACGGGCTTCTCCAAATACTTCTGATTATGTAATACACCAACAGTAGTGCACCGCACACGACTTTCGTCTGCATTGGATTACGTGCGCACGACCTTTCGACCACTCAAAATTTTTCCGCTGTCTGTTCGTTTCTCCAACTCTCTTCAACCGATCAAATCACTTCGATATGTCTGGATACAACAGCAACAACCAGGGATACAACCAGGGATACAACCAGGACGACCTGGCCGACGACATGTCCAAGTCCTCGATTGGAGGAGGCCAGCAGAGGTTCAACCCGGGCCAGGCTCCTGCATTCACACCAAACTTCAACGCACCAAGTTACGTTCCAGGACAGCAGTACGGTGGATACAACCAGTATGCCGGCTCCTTTCAGCCACAGCAGCAGCAGCAGTATGGACAGTACCAGCAGTACAACCAGTACGGTGGCGGATACAACGCCAACTACAACCAGGGCTACAACCAGTACGCACAACAACCACAGGCGTCTGAGCCACAGGGGATGAGTTTAGAGGATTACACCAAACAGCAGCAGGCCTCTCTCAACTCCAAGGTCCCCACCTCCAAGCCTAAGGTCAAGTTGAACATGGGCGGTATCAAGATCGTCAAGAAGACGCCCAAGAAGGAAGAACCAAAGGAGGAGGCCGAGCCAAAGGTCGAGAAGACCGAGCCCAAGGCTGAGAAGGTTGAGCCAAAGGCTGAGAAGGTTGAGCCAAAGGCTGAGAAGACCGAGCCAAAGACCGAGAAGAAGGAAGTCAAGGAAGCCAAGGAGGCCAAGAAGGCCGCCGACATCGTTGCCAAGCAGCAGGAGGAGGAGATCGATCTCGAGATTGTCAAGGATATGTACGGTGGCAAGGACCACTTGTCCATTATCTTTATGGGTCACGTTGATGCTGGTAAGTCCACCATGGGTGGAAACATCCTCTACCTCACCGGCGCCGTTGACAAGAGAACCGTCGAGAAGTACGAGCGCGAGGCCAAGGATGCCGGTCGTCAAGGTTGGTACCTCTCCTGGATCATGGACACCAACAAGGAGGAGAGAAACGACGGTAAGACCATCGAGGTTGGTAAGTCATACTTCGAGACCGATAAGAGAAGATACACCATTCTGGATGCTCCAGGACACAAGATGTACGTTTCCGAAATGATCGGTGGAGCCTCTCAGGCCGACGTTGGTATTCTTGTCATCTCTGCCAGAAAGGGTGAGTACGAGGCTGGTTTCGAAAAGGGTGGTCAGTCAAGAGAGCACGCCATTCTCGCTAAGACGCAGGGTGTCAACAGACTTATCGTCGTCATAAACAAGATGGACGATCCTACCGTCAACTGGTCCAAGGAGAGATACGACGAATGTATCTCCAAACTCGCCCTGTACCTCAAGGGTGTTGGTTACGGTAAGAACGACGTTACATACATGCCTGTGTCCGGATACACCGGTGCCGGTCTGAAGGACCGTGTTCCACCTAAGGAGTGTCCATGGTACACCGGCCCAGCTTTGCTGGAGTACCTCGACAACATGGACACTCTGGACAGAAAGATCAACGCGCCATTCATGCTTCCAATCTCTGGAAAGATGAAGGATCTGGGTACGGTTGTTGAAGGTAAGATCGAGTCCGGTCACATCAAGAAGGGTGACAACGTCCTGCTCATGCCTAACAAGACATCCGTTGAGATCCTCACCATCTACAACGAAGTCGAGGAGGAGACATCTAATGCATTCTGTGGTGACCAGGTTAGAGTTCGTATCAAGGGTATCGAAGAAGAGGACGTTTCCACCGGATACGTTCTCACCTCCGCACTGAACCCAGTCAGAACGGCCACCAGATTCGAGGCACAGATCGCCATTGTCGAGCTCAAGTCCATCATGTCCACTGGTTTTGCATGTGTCATGCACATCCACACCGCCATCGAGGAGGTTTCCATCACCAAGTTGCTGCACAAGTTGGAGAAGGGAACCAACCGTAAATCCAAGAAGCCACCTGCTTTCGCCAAGAAGGGTATGAAGATCATTGCCGTCCTGGAGACTACCGAACCAGTTTGCCTTGAAACTTTCGAAGACCACCCACAGCTGGGTAGATTCACGCTCAGAGACCAAGGCCAGACCATTGCCATTGGTAAAGTCACCAAGCTTTTGTAATAGGAAAACGATTAAAAGAGTTTTTGATACCAACTTTTATGTAAATCTTCGTAAATCGAGCTGAACTGCTGAAATCTGTCCCAACAACTGTGGTGCCTCTCACAGTTCATGAAGTTGATCAAGAAGTCACGGTTTGTCTCGTTGTAGTGGAAGTTCTTCTTGTTGTTGAGGTACTGGGTGGTCGACTTTGAGGATTTGCCCTGGTCCCCAGGCTGTGGTGTTTGTCCCGAGGCCTTCATCAACGCATCCAGTTCCTCATCGTCTTCGACGTCCAGGCAGAAGTCTTCCGAGAGCGAGTTGAAGACCCTTATTGGCATGAACCCAATCTTGGATCTGAACCAGGCCTGTGTGTTGAAGAAGTACTCCAAGCAGTTCTTCTCCTCTTCGTCGTTGTTGTAGCCGTTGCTGTTGTACTCGTTGCTGTTGAGACTGAAGCCGTACTTCTTGCGGTGTCCCGAGTTTATCCACTTGACATGCATCTGCTTGTAGAACACCGGGTCCCACAGCAGATCCAGCAGCAGGTTGGACCACTGAGACTTCTTGATGAGGAACGAGTTGAGGTTGATTCCAGAACAGTCCTGCGTCAGGATGAGGTCTATCGAGTGAACATCGGCGTTGTCAGAGGGAGCGTACTGGAGGTAGTGGTTGCTGATCTCCTCATCGACAATCAGGTTGTTTGGGTTGAAGTAGTCGAGGTTTCTGTACATCGTGTGCAGTTTGCTGAAGATCAGGTCATCCAGGCTCTTCTGCGGTTCCATCACCAGCGTGTAGAGATCGACATACCAGTACCACTCCTCCACGTCTGGTGCGTTATCGTCGGCTATCTGATCGGTGTACTCGCTCATGACTTTGCGCAAGAGGTCAAACTTCTCCCAGCCCTCCCGGAACTCGTGCTGGTACTTCTTCTGATGCAGAGCGTGGTTGGTCAGCACTTTGCCGTTTCTATCGTACATGCTGCTCGTTATTATCAGTTCGTATCCGTGTTTCTCGGCGTAGTGCTTCTTGTTGATGATCGAGAACTTCTCGATGATCCAGGACTCCTTGGACTTGGAGTTCTTGATGCCTGTCTCGTAGTTCTTTCCCAGAATGATGTAGATCTTGCGCTTTGGCGTGAACAAAGACAGCCCCTTCGATTTGGCAGGCTCGGGGGCCTCGTATGCGTCCTGGTCCAGCTCGTGAAATATGCCTGGGCTCTCTGGCTCTGGCGGCGTTCCGGGCTTCTTGTGCAGTTTCCTGTAGTCTGCCATCCCAAAGCCAAAGCCCTGTTTCGACCGCTGGTGTGGCTTAATCTGGTCGTTCAGGATCTGGTGGTACTCTGCGTTGGAGCTGTCGAAAAAGTTCCGCCTCACGGACTTCACGCTCGCCGCCACGGGAGCTGCGGTGTGCCTCTGGAAAGCAAGCTTCCAGAACAGCACCACAAACACCACAATCACAAGCACAAACTGCACAACAACACGCACATCGCCCGCCAGCAGCTTGCTCTTGTAGTACTTGGCCGCTGTGTTGAGCCGTGTCCTCCAGGGCTTTCTGGAGCCCTGTTTCACGTCGAAATCCGAGCTGAAAGAGAAGGATATGATATCCTGCATCGCTTAATCACGTCGATCCGAATGCGCCCACACTAGAAACACAAACCCCCGCGGTCTGAATGGATCCAAGCTGAGGCAGAAGAAGAGCCACTCGGAGTGGTTTTTAGATCAAAAAGAGTCCGTTTAGGCCTCTCAGAGAAGCGCAGATCCGTTTAGTCGTGGGCCAGCCTAATAACCAACGGGTTGGCGCACGACCAACGGTGACGGGCAATTAAGCCCAGAGGGGCAACTTGGGGATGCTTTCTTCAGATTCAACGGGAACCAGAGCAAACAAGGATGGCTTCGCAAGTTTCCAAGGGCTACATTCTGTCGCCCACGAAAGAGCAGTTTGCAGACCCTATTGGGTACCTCTCCAGCGCTGCGGTGGTGAGCGCAGGCCAGCAGTACGGGATTCTCAAGGTGATTCCGCCCAAGGGCTGGAACCCGCCGCTGTCGGTGGACCCCAGCACGTTCAGCTTCATCACCAGGATGCAGAAGCTGAGCGAGCTCAACATGCGGAACCGGTCGCGCGAGTTCTGGCTGAGCGGCTTCAAGAACTACATGGAGATGCACAAGCGTGCGATCCCTGACGGCAGCGGGATGGTGGCGCTGGCGGATGGCAGCTCCGTGCACCTGTACGACGTGTTCACCGACGAGGCCAAGTATGAGCTGGAGGACGAGTCGCTGCTGAAGTGGGTGCTGCAGTACCGAGACGTGCTGACGAGCGCAGGCGGTGTGCGAGACATGCCGCAGAGCAAGCGCAGGAAGCGCGGCTGCGAGGTGTGCCGCTCGAAGGAGAGACCGGGCAGGCTGCTCATGTGCGATGGCGAGGACTGCGGCAAGATGTACCATCTCGAATGTCTGACCCCGGCGCTGAGCTCGGTGCCCACGGGCTCGTGGTTCTGCCAGGAGTGCCTGCTGGGAGGGTCGCACGAGTACGGGTTCGAGGAGGACACGGAGTCTGTGTTCACGCTGGAGCAGTTCCAGAAGCACTGCGCGGAGTTCGAGGACAAGTACATCGCGGAGCGGTGGCAGAACGAGAAGTTTGGGCCCTCGATCCACCAGCTGGAGGACGAGTTCTGGCGCCTCGTGGGCTCGCAGTCGGACCTGGAGGTGCGGTACGGTGCAGACATACACTCGTCCAACCCGACCGAGATTAGCGGGTTCCCCATACGCAAGAACCCGCGGGTCGACGTGGAGAACCCCAAGGTGGCTCCGTACCTGGACCACCCGTTCAACCTGTGCAACCTGCCGTTTGCAGAGGGCTCGGTGTTCAACTACATCAAGGACGAGGAGATTTCGGGCATGACGGTGCCGTGGATCTACGTGGGGTCGCTGTTCTCCACCTTTTGCTGGCACAAGGAGGACCACTACACGCTCTCTGCCAACTACTGCCACGCCGGCTCCACCAAAAAGTGGTACGGCGTGCCCGCGAAGCACTGCGAGCTGTTTGAGAGAGTGTTCCGGTCCATAGCCCCAGACTACTTCCAGATGCAGCCCGACCTGCTGCACCAGCTGGTGACGCTGATCTCGCCGGACGAGATCATCAGGGTGAGCCGCGAGCGGTTCGGAGAGGAGATCGAGATCACCACGCTGAACCAGCAGGCGAACGAGTTCATCGTCACCTTCCCCAAGGTGTACCACTGCGGGTTCAACTGCGGCTACAACTTCAACGAGGCCGTCAACTTCATCACGTCGGACTGGCTCAAGTACGGATATGACGCTCTGCAGGAGTACAAGGCTGTGGGCAAGGAGAACGTGTTCAACCACTGGAAGCTGCTCGAGCGCATCCTGGACGACGTTCTGCACAGACCGCGCGAGCAGCTGCACGAGATGCTGCGCACCGACAGCAGCTACCGCACGCTGGTGGAGCTGTCGGCGCGAAACTTCCTGGGCGAGTACGAGCGCATCAACACCAGTGTGGGGGATGACACCATGGAGCGGGTCATGGACGTGCTCACCGACACCAAGGTGGAGAACCTGGTCAAGCTGAGCGACCACGCCCACAGGCGGGTCACGCGGCGACGCATGGCGAGCGACGCCAGCGATGAGCTGCTGTGCCACGAGTGCAAGACCGCGCTGGGGTTTATCTGGTACGAGATCAACGAAAAGCCGCACGAGGCACAGCTGCCGACGCCGAAGTCGACGCCCGTGCTGAACGCCCGCAAGTTCGAGGACACCGACATGGAGAGCGAGTTCCAGCGCATCGTGGAGGAGGCCAAGCGCGACTCCCCGCGCAAGCGACGCCGGACCAGCCGCAACTCGCCGCCCGCGAGGCCGCCCAGACCGCTGCGCAAACACGTGCTGCTGTGCGTGGACGACTTCAAGCGGCTCGAGGTCCGGCCAGACATGGACGACGACAGCCTGCGGCTGCTGAAGCGCAACACCACGGTGCACTACGACCGCTTCGTGCTGGCGGTCAACGAGCTCGTGGCCGTGCTGCGCGCGTGTGCGCTTATATAAGCATGGCTTATGCAATTATTATGTAATCCGCGTGCGCCACCCAAGTCCGATAAAAACCCGAGCCCGTTACCCGGCCGCCCATCAGCCAATAACCGTGCAGCTCTTTCGCCTGCTCGCGCTGGCAAAGGCGCTGGATTGGCGCCAACACGACTAACAAACTTCCCCTGGTAGTTCGTCGTCGGGTTGGCACCGGTCCCGAGCGAGGCCTCCCTCCTCCCTTCCACCTCCTTCTTTCCTCCCTTCTTCTTTTTTCCTCCCTCCTTTCTTCTCCTCCTCCCCATAGTTGTCTGTAATCAGCATCCCCATAATATCTCCATATTAACCATGGTTTTGCCCAGATTATACTCTGCTGCTTCCCGCTCTGCTTTGAACGCCGTCAAGCGTGACCTCACCTTCTCCAGAGGTCTGGCCACCGCTGCCCCCTCCACTGGTAAGATCAGGTATGTGTTTTTCGTTTCCCGTGCTGTGGCTGTCCGCTGCTCGCCCAGATCCGTTGAAGGCTGGATGAATCCGCCCGGGCCCGGATGAATTGCTCCCCAATTCGAGGTGTTTTCGGCCCCGGCGCCTGCCCGTCATTGGCCAGCGATACATCCGCCATACATCTCGCGGATCAATTGTCGCATCTCGGACACCACAGAATTACTCGGACTACGTGTTTATATTCGTCCACCGCAGGTTGGCGCTCGCCAGAGGTGAGCTTTGCCCGTCTTGTTCCCGGGCTGGGCGCTGGCAAATCAGATTCGCTGAAATTTTCCAGGGGGAAGTGTCCGACCCAACGGGCTTCATAACCACCCGTCCCGGCCAATGAGGATATGGATATATCGCCTGCGTGCGGACGAAACACACACGCGCACCCACACTGCGTCGATACTAACTCGTGTTGCAGAGCCGTCATTGGTGCCATTGTCGATGTCCAGTTCGAACAGGGCCAGCTGCCAGCCATTCTCAACGCCCTTGTGATCAAGCAGGGCGACCAGAAGCTCATCCTCGAGGTTGCCCAGCACTTGGGTGAGAACACCGTCAGAACCATTGCCATGGACGGTACTGAAGGTCTTGTCCGTGGTGAGGCCGTCGAGGACACCGGAGCCCCTATCTCCGTTCCAGTCGGTCGTGGTACCCTCGGTCGTATCATCAACGTTGTTGGTGAGCCAATCGACGAGAGAGGTCCTATCGAGCACACCAAGAAGAACCCCATCCACGCCGAGCCACCAACCTTCGTCGAGCAGTCCACCGCCGCCGAGGTTTTGGAGACCGGTATCAAGGTTGTCGACCTCTTGGCCCCTTACGCCAGAGGTGGTAAGATTGGTCTCTTCGGTGGTGCCGGTGTCGGTAAGACCGTCTTCATCCAGGAGCTTATTAACAACATCGCCAAGGCCCACGGTGGTTTCTCCGTCTTCACCGGTGTCGGTGAGCGTACCAGAGAGGGTAACGATTTGTACCGTGAGATGAAGGAGACCGGTGTCATCAACTTGGAGGGTGACTCCAAGGTCGCTCTCGTCTTTGGTCAGATGAACGAGCCTCCAGGAGCCAGAGCCCGTGTTGCTTTGACCGGTTTGACCATCGCCGAGTACTTCAGAGACGAGGAAGGTCAGGATGTCTTGTTGTTCATTGACAACATTTTCAGATTCACCCAAGCCGGTTCCGAGGTTTCTGCCCTTTTGGGTCGTATCCCATCTGCCGTCGGTTACCAGCCAACTTTGGCCACCGATATGGGTCTCTTGCAGGAGCGTATCACCACCACCCAGAAGGGTTCCGTCACCTCTGTCCAGGCCGTTTACGTCCCAGCCGATGATTTGACCGATCCTGCCCCAGCCACCACCTTTGCCCACTTGGACGCCACCACCGTCTTGTCCCGTGGTATCTCCGAGTTGGGTATCTACCCAGCTGTCGACCCTCTTGACTCCAAGTCTAGATTGTTGGACGCCGCTGTTGTCGGTCAGGAGCACTACGATGTTGCCACTCAGGTCCAGCAGACCCTCCAGGCTTACAAGTCTCTCCAGGATATCATTGCCATTTTGGGTATGGATGAGTTGTCTGAGGCTGACAAGCTCACCGTCGAGCGTGCCCGTAAGATTCAGCGTTTCCTCTCCCAGCCATTCGCCGTTGCCGAGGTTTTCACCGGTATCCCAGGTAGATTGGTCAGATTGAAGGAGACCGTTCAGTCTTTCAAGGAGGTCTTGGAAGGTAAGTACGATCACTTGCCAGAGAACGCCTTCTACATGGTTGGTGGTATCGAGGATGTTGTCGCTAAGGCTGAGAAGTTGGCTGCTGAGGCCAACTAATCAGGTCGTTGACTGACTTGAGAATTCTCCATCCTTTTTTAGAGAAGACAAAATTCCACTCCATATAAAGAAATACTTAAGACTCAAAAAACAATGTCATTTTATGAGAAGCTGAAAAATCGTAAATCGTAAATCGTAAATCGAAAAGAGTTTAGGACATGGGACACGACCCCCGTGCTCACACAGAAGCGCCCAGTTTGGCCACCGTGGCGCGGAGAAGAAGAAGCAACGACGATGTTTTCTCTGATCGAAGTGAGTATTTATTGGACGGAGTGCGGAGGGATACTAACCGGGCCAGGCCGCCTCGAACTTTGTCGACAGACCCGGTTTCAACTGGAAACTGGTGATTGCAGGCATCACCGTGTCCAGCTACCTCTTTGACACGTACCTCAGTCTCAGACAGATCAAGAAGGTTCAGAGCAACGGCAAAGTTGTGCCTAGACAGCTGGAGTCCAAGATCGATGAGAAGACAGCCATCAAGTCCCAGGACTACTCGCTCACCAAGCTGCGTTTCTCGCTTGTGACGAACTTCCTCAACCTGGCTGAGAACCTGGCCTTCATCAGGTTTGACGTGTTGCCCAAGCTGTGGGTAGCCTCTGCCGGGGCCATTGCGAAGGTGTCCTTTCTGCCACCCGTCCTGACCGGCGTCATTGCCCAGTCGCTTGTCTTTATCACGCTGATGGGTGCCATCAGCACCGTTTTGTCGCTGCCCATCAGCTACTACTCCAACTTTGTCATCGAGGAGAAGTACGGCTTCAACAAGCTGACACTCAAGCTCTGGATTACCGACATGATCAAGGAGTCTCTCGTGGGAATTGTCATCGGGTTCCCTGTCATTTCCGCGTTTTTGAAGATCATCGACTACTTTGGCGACTCCTTCATGTTCTACGTGTCTGTTTTCCTGTTTGCGTTCCAGATCTTCATGATCATCGTCTACCCCAAGTTCATCCAGCCCCTCTTCAACAAGCTGACTCCGCTGGAGGAAGGCGAGCTCAAGACCGAGATTGAGAAACTCGCTTCCAAGAACAAGTTCCCTCTCGACAAGCTGTTTGTCATTGACGGCTCCCAGAGATCGTCTCACTCCAACGCCTACTTCCTCGGTCTCCCATGGGGGTCCAAGCAGATCGTCATCTTCGACACGCTGATTGAGACTTCCACAACCGAGGAGACCATTGCAGTTCTGGGCCACGAGATTGGCCACTGGGCTCTTTCGCACACCACCAAGATGCTTGTTGCCCAGCAGTTCCAGATCTTCACCATCTTCTCGATGTTTGCCGCTTTTGTCAAGAACAAGTCTCTGTTCCAGAGCTTTGGGTTCACAGACACGCCCATCATCATCGGCTTCCTGCTCTTTAACGACATCCTCAAGCCCGTCGAGGCCGTTCTCAGTTTTGTCTTCAACCTCGTGTCGAGAAAACACGAGTACGAGGCTGACAAGTTTGCCGTTGACCAAGGTTACGGTGCAGAGCTCAAGACTGCTCTCATCACTCTGCACAAGGAGAACCTCAGCTCCCTCACCACGGACTGGCTGTTCTCGGCATACCACCACAGCCACCCACATCTCACCGAGAGACTCGAGGCCATCGACGTGGCCTCCACCTCCAAAAAAGCCGAGTAAATACGATATGAAATCAACCCACTGAAAAACACGCCGCGCCGATGGTGCACGTTACGTAGATGGCAGAGAAGAATGGGCCTTTTCGAGGCGCTTTCCTTCTTCCTCTTCCCCCCTTGTTTGCCACCCAATCCAAAGGCAGAACATGGCGAGCGCGAAGAAGGGCGTGCCATTGAGCGCTGCTCTGGCAGACAACTGCCACGAGGATCCGTTCCAACAGGATGAGTGAGTATTCTTCAGACGAGATCGAGATACAGGACCTAACCGTACAGCTCTCTGCTATCGCTACCGCAGCTGATTCCGCTGATCATAGCACAGAGGGGATCGTTCACGAACGTCACGGAACAGGGACTGCTGGAGGAGATAGAATCCCACACCGAGTCACCGGTGGATGCGAACAACGTGCCGGATGAGGACAACACCGAGGAACAGGACTCGGCCACGGCACAGGAGGAGTTCATGAAGGCCAAGAACGAGGCGCTGACGCTTGTGCGATCTGCGCTGAACGAGTCGCATCTCTCGCTGGACTTTGTGTCTCTGCTGATCTCGTGCCTGCGACCAGCTGCCGGAACCACGTCCATGTCTCCACACCTCAAGCAGTTTGTCAAGGTTGGGTCTCTGAACGCTGACAAGATCATACCGGAGATAGAGGCGGGCTACACGGAGAAGGTGACCCGTGTAGGCCAGGGCTGGAAGCTCGAGTCCCTGTCCCGGGCAAGCACCAGCTTGAGATCCGCCAGCACGAGACTGAGCGAGGAGGTTCTCAAAGAGCGCAAGTACTGGGGCGACATAGTTGAGATTCTCAAGTACAGGGAGGTTCTGACCAAGTCAAACAGCACAGGAGGTACCTCGGGAAACACAAAGGAGTTTGGAGTCAAGTACGGCTTTGGAGATTCCGGGTCCACGTACTTCGACAAGGGAGTTGGTCTTCTGAAGAAGAACAACGCTTATGGAAACGTTGTGTTCAAGCCAGTCACCAATGAGAGGATGGAGCGGACGTATAAGATCGTGACTGTGCGCGTTCTGGGCAAAGTCGACGATCAGTACGTTGTGCTCGGCAAGTCCGACGTGAACTCGAAGATCTTCAGGTCCAGACAGAAGGGGATCCCTGTTTTATCGGAGATCGAGAAGGCCAGGTTCTATCTGTTCGAAGAGGAGCTGTTCTACCAGCTTTTAAAGGAGGCTGCATCGCTGATCTCCACGAACGTCCAGGTCGACTCGAACAAGATCGTCGTCAACCTGCACAACGAGGTTCTGGAGATCGAAGCAGTTTCCCCTGAAGATGAGGACGACGACAGCGACGAGAACATGGACGGTGCCAACACAGAGCACGACAGGCGTGCCGAGATGATTGCTCTTTTTTTGCGGTTGATGCTGTGTGCACACCACAAGCGCAACAGGGAGAAGAAGAGACAACCGCCTAAGGCTCTACAGCAGCTGACTCCCGAACAGCAGCAGCAACAGGCTCAGGAGCAGGTATCGTTGCTGCGTCCCTTCATCGGATACTACAAGCACAACGAGTACATTCGCGAACTGGATGTCATCCTGAAAGACACCGTGCGCAAGGTGTTTGACAACGCAGACGAGATTCTCGGCGACAAGTACGGGATTGTCAGAGGCCACGAGCAGTCCGAGACTGTGGATGCAGATCCGTTCAAGAGATGCATCACCCCACCAAAGACGGATTTCGAGCTGCTATTGCCCCTGAAGAGCGAGGGATGGCTGAAGATCGTCATTTCCGTCTCTGGAACCGAGACTTTCTGCAACTTGTCTGCCAAGACTGACATCTACCGTGTCAAACACACCCTGGACGACGTAGAGGACGACTACGAGCTGCTGTTGGATGTCAACTTCAACGACCTGCGCGATCTACAGGACTGTCTGTCGTGGGCTGTTCCGCAATACATTGGTTAGAATATGCAAATGTTGAGATTTGAAGCATTATATACACCCGATTGGATAACAGAAGAAAGGCAAAGACAAAAAACAGTAGCTCTAAATGCGTTTGTTGAAAGCGAGAGGAGGGGAGAAGAAGCCTAGGCAGAGTAGGTCTGCTTGGGGAATGGATAGGATGGACCAACCTCCTGGATACTGAGAGAGGCCAACCAGTGACCCTGGTCAATGGCGGTGGTCAAATCCTTACCCTCCACCAAACCGGCAACGAAACCAGCGGCGAAGGCATCACCGGCACCGTTGGTGTCGGTAACCTTGGATGGCTCCAGAGCATGGACTGGGTACTCCTTGGACTCAACAGAGTCGGAGTTGCCAACAACAGCAAGGGTAGCGTCGGTACCCTGGGTGAAGACAACCGTTCTGGGTCTCTTGGAGTTGACCTTTGGAAGCTTGGCGATGTAAGTGGCAATCTCCAGGAGAGAAGCATCGTTGGAGAGAGCATCGTGCGACTCGGCGTAGGCAGCAGCCTCAGACTCGTTACAGATGACGTAGTCCGCGTATGGGATAGCCTCGTCAAGAGGATCCTTGAAGAACTGGGCGATGAAAGGAGCAGAGAAGTTGAGGGCGAAAGGCTTGTTCGTCTCGGCAGCGTGCTTACCAAGCTTCAGGATGGACTCTGGAGAAACGGTGAAGTGGAAACCGCCGATGTAGAATGCCTTGGCGCCCTCGACAACGGCCCAGTTCCCGGGGATCTCGAGGTGCGAGGGCTTGAAGTGGTTGGCAGCACCGAGATCGGTGACAAGGGATCTGTTGGCACCATTGATGAGCGCAGCACACTTACCGGTGGGGATGGTGTCCTGGACCATGTACCTGGTGGTGAGACCCACAGACTTGTTGGCCTCGGCGAGCTTGTCGGCAAACTGGTCCTTGCCCACGGAGCCAAAGTAACACACCGAGTTGGGTGGGAGCAGGTACTGGGCTCCGCGAGCGGTGTTCTGAGCAGCACCACCAGCGACGAGCTTGACGCCGTCCATGGCAAGACACTCGGCGAAGATGGGAGCGTGCTTGTCCTCGATCAGAATGGCATCGTTCTCCTTGAGATCGTACTTGTCCAAGTAGGACTTCTCAACATCAACCTGAATGTCTGGAATCACATGTTAGTACAGAGATGCTAGGGTTGCCATCTCTGAGACGGCCAGAGACCGCGACAGACACAGAAAAGGACACGCACCGAGCAGAGGGTTTCCCAGGCAAACCAGAGAGTATGACATATTCAAAACAGCTTTTCTAACACTATTGGACACAGACATGCACGGAAGAAGCCACGTTGTGGAAGGCCCAAAGCTTTTTCTGCGGTGTTGGGGATCCTGGGGGCGTGCGCGTGCCAGATCTTGTTGAGTCTGTCATCGCACTACCCCACTCGGGCAGATCGCGGCAATTCGAGCCGAGCTTCTTGTTGGGTCTTCCCACCGAATCCATCGATAGAGTGATGGTGTACGAGAAGGACTACCTGCTGGGGCTGAGGCCGTTTCCCGAGAACCCGGGGTCTGTGATCGGGCAGCACTGGCACGAGATTGTGATCTCGTTTGCGCTGTACCAGCTGCTGTACTCTGTGTCTCCCGCGATCAACGCGCTAGTGTTTGGCGGTCTCTACACCCGGCTCAAGACCCGCAAGGAGAAGCTCAACTTCGACATCCACGTTGTGTCCATGGTGCAGAGCATCCTGTCGCTGGTGCTGTGCATCCCCATGTTCTACCACCCCGACTTCACCGAGTCGCCTGTGTTCGGGAGCTCTCCCTACGGCGGTCTCGTCGCTGCCGTCACCGTGGGCTATTTTGTGTGGGATCTCGTCGTGTGTCTCCAGCACTACTCACTCTTCGGGTTTGGGTTTCTGCTGCACGCAGTTGCGGCGCTCTATGTGTTTCTGATGACGCTGAGGCCCTTCATGCAGCCTTACATCCCGGCCTTTCTGATCTTCGAGCTGTCGACGCCGTTTGTCAACGTCAACTGGTTCTGTGCGCGGCTGCCGGCCGGCTCTGTTCCCAACAAGCTCGTCATCATCAACGGGCTGCTGCTGATGGCCACGTTCTTCTCCGTGCGTATTCTGTGGGGCTGGTATGCTGCCGTCAAGAGCTTTCTGCTCTGTGTCGAGGTGTGGGACCAGCTGCCCGTGTGGCTCCCCACCTCCATCTTCTCGCTCAACATCGCGCTTGACATCCTCAACGTCTTCTGGTTCTACAAGATGGTGATGATTGCCAAGAAGAAGACCGCCAAGGCCAAGAAACAGTGAGCCTAATACGACAGGACTCGCGCACTGCATGTGCGAAGACGGATCTCTGGCTGTCTTTGCAGCGTTGGTCTGGGATTGGCGTGGATTGGCGTGGCTTTGCGGTCTCCTCGAGAGTGGTTTCCCGATTCCCATCCAAGGCTCGTGATAGTATTCTGTAAGTAGTGCACCAACCAATCTAGATCGGCACACGACCCGCTCTTTTTGTCTTAAAAAAATTTCGAAAAAGGGCCAACGAGCGCTCCATTAAAAGAAAACATGCTGGCACTCTGACGCTCAGACAAGCCTCGTTCATCCTGCCACCCCCAACGCTATACGCGAAAACCAGTTAATTCAAACAAACGGGGACAAGAAGGTGGACGTTTTGAGTCTTTGGGATAAATCCGTCCGTATATATCTCAGTTTTCAGCTGTCCAATTGACGAGTCACAACAACCAATGTCCTCTCTACCACCGGACGTGTCGTCTGCGCTGTTCAACCTGCTCTCTGGACTGGCCGCTTCTGACAATGCCACCAGGAAACAGGCCGAGAAGAGCCTCAACGAGGAGTGGTCCAAGAGAGACCGTGTCCAGCTACTGCTGCTGTTCCTCGCAGAACAGGCTGCGTCGGGCTCTTCAGACCAGATCAAGGCCTTCTCCGCGGTGCTGTTCCGCAGAATCGCCATCAAGACCCCCATGGAACAGGGCTACAGCGTGACCACCAGACAGATCTCGCTGATCGACGAGCAGATCAAAACGCAGATCAGAGCTGCGCTGCTGCAAGGGTTCACATCACAGCAGTCGAACACAGTGAGGCACAAGCTGTCAGACGCGATGGCCGAGGTGGCCAAAGAAGACTGTACGCCACATGGAGGATGGCCTGAGCTGTTCCCGCTCATCGTACAGTCGATCCAGAGCCAGGACCCCAGTTTCCGCGAAAGTGCATTCCGCATGATCACGGCCACTCCGGGCTTCATCGCCAGCACAAACATGAACGACGTCCTGCCCCTTTTCCACTCTGGGTTCGTCGACTCCAACGACGATGTCAGAATCGCATCGTGCACGGCGTTTGTCTCGTTTTTCAGAGACCTGCCGAAGAACCAGTGGAGCGCACTGAGTCCTCTGCTGCCCAACCTGCTCAACTCGCTCCCCAGATTCATGGAGAGTGGCAGGGATGAGGCGCTGGCGGCTGTGCTCGAGGCTCTCATGGAGCTCGTGGAACTGGCCCCCAAGATGTTTAAGTCGATGTTCAGCCAGATCATCGAGTTTTGCTCGTCTGTGGCAAACAACAAAGAGATCGACTCCAACGCAAGACTCGCAGGCATGGAGCTCTTAGTCACCTTCAGCGAAGAGTCGCCTAATATGTGCAAACGCGAGCCTTCGTACGTCGAAACCATGGTGGTGATGACCTTGAAGATGATGACCGAGGTGTGCATCGACGACGACGATGCAGCCGAGTGGAACAACGCAGATTTGGAAGACGAGGAGAACGCAGAGGAGGAACACTTTGCTGCGCGCCATGCTCTTGACCGTATCTGTCTCAAACTCGGCGATCAGTATCTCGTCTCTCCTCTTTTCAAATACATCCCCCAGATGGTTCAGTCAGGCGATTGGCGTGAGCGTCAGGCTGCGCTGATGGGTCTCTCTGCAGCCGCCGAGGGATGCCGCGAGACTCTCATCACTCAGATTCCAAAGATTTTGGACCTCATTCTGCCGTCCATCCAGGATCAGCATCCCAGGGTTCAGTACGCGTGCTGTAATGCCATAGGCCAGATGTCCACCGATTTCGCAGACCGCATTCAGAGAACTGCAGGAGACCGTATTCTACCAGCGCTCATCTCTGTGCTCACTCCACAGTCCGTGCCCAGGGTCCAGAGCCACGCTGCTGCCGCCATGGTCAACTTTGCCGAAAACGCATCCAAGGAAGTTCTCGAGCCGTTCCTCGACAGCCTGCTTACAAACCTGCTCACGCTCCTCGACAGCCCCAAGCGTTACGTCCAGGAACAGGTTCTCACCACAGTCGCCGTCATTGCAGATGCGGCAAAGACCAAGTTCATCAAGTACTACGACACACTCATGCCCATGCTGATCAACGTTTTGCAGACTGACTTTGGCGACGAAAACCGTATGCTCAAGGCCAAGTCCATCGAGTGTTCGACTTTGATCGCCCACGCCGTTGGTAAAGAGAAGTTTGCCCCAGACTCGCAGAACCTGATCCAGTTGTTTGGACACATCCAGCAGACTCTCAAGGGAGAGGACGACCCTGTCAAGACATACCTCGAGCAGGGATGGGCCAGAATATGTTCGATCATCGGCCAGGATTTCCTGCCATACGTTCCACTTGTGCTACCATCTCTAATCGCAGCAGGTGAGGCTACACAGGACATCTCGGTTGTTGAAGAGGATGAATACGACGATTACACCCAGAACGATGACTATGACGTTCTGGAACTTTCAGGCAAGCGTCTAGCTGTGCACACGGCTGTTTTGGATGAGAAGGCTGTTGCCATTGACCTCATCTCTTCGTACGCCGGTGTTTTGGGTGCCTCTTTCTACCAGTATGTTTCCAACATCGCCACAAATATCGTCATTCCAAGTTTGGACTTTTATCTGCACGATGGTGTTCGTGAGGCTGGTGCTCTCGCCATGCCTGTGTTGCTGAGATCCGTCGTCACTGCTACGAGTCAGACTTCTCCCGATGCTCTCGTGCTGTGGTCCAAGTTCTCCGAAGCTCTATCGCGCACAATGGCCAACGAGCCCGTGTTCACGCTTCTGATCCCATACTACTCTGCTTTCATCGAGTGTCTCGAGATCCTTGGACCAGGTGCGTTCACCCCACAGCAGGCCGAGCTTTTTGCCAAGTCTGTGTCCACCAACCTGACTGATCTGTTTGAGCGTATCAAGGCCAGAGAGAGCGGTGATGACGAGTACACCGAGGATAACCAGGAGGACTACTACGATGAGTACTCTGACGAAGAACTGGTTGATGAAATCACCAAGGGTCTTTCTGCCGCTTTTAAGAATGTCAAGACTGATTTCATACCGGCTTTCCAAATCCTTGTTCCTGTTGTTGCCTCTTGTCTCAACGACGAGAACACCTCCCTTAGACTTTTCGGTCTTCTTGCTGTGTCTGACCTCATCGAGTACACTGGTCCAAGTGCGTATGAGCTGAAGGAAATGTTCATGAATCCAGTGGGTGAATCGCTGACGAGTCCAGATGCAAGCATACGCCAGGCAGCCGCTTACTGTGTCGGTGTTGCAGCCCAGCACGGTGGTGCTCCGTTCCGCGACTTCTGCCTTGCCACTCTGCCCGCCATGTCTCAGATGGTTTCTGTTCCGGATGCCCGTGCCTCTGACAACATAACCGCTACCGAGAACATGACTGCCTCCATCGCCAAGATCGCGCACTCTTTTGGTTCTAGCATTCCTGCGTTTGACGAACTTGTGGCCAACTGGTTCAAGCTGCTGCCTGTTCTCCAAGACGACGAGGCTGCTCCCTACGCATACATGTTCCTGGTCACTCTGATGAAGAACCAGCACCCCGTGGTGACCACCCAGATACCTAAGGTTGTCGAGGATGTTCTCCAGGCTCTCATGCACGGTTCCATCTCTGGAAAGACGGCAGAGACGATAGTGGGAACTACCAAGGAGCTGTTGAGCACTATACCCGCCGACCAGGCCATGTCCATCCTTGCAGGTCTTGGAAATCAGTCTACTGAGTCCAAGATGGTTATACAAAAGTGGTTCTCATGATCCACTTCCCCTTTTATTACTATATACTACCTCCAAATTGATAAAGAAACTCTACACGATGTAGGACGATGACAAAAACTAAGATTATGATTGGGGGAGAAAATGCAGGGGATGCAATAGCGAGTTGTGTAGCGAGCAAAGGTCCAATCACCAGATTGGAGTTAGTGCCTGTTTCGCAGAAGGCTCACCTTCTAGGAAAGTGATGTTTGTTGGGGGTTTGCCAGAGGACGGCGACCAGATCTGCGACTGGTCGAGAAAGAGCCCTCCAGTGGCAAGACTGGTATCGGAGACAGCCGTGCCCCACGTCATACTCAGACGGCGGTCGAAACTCTCCATGTCAGAGCTTGACTCTGATAGAGATGGGAGCGGTGTGGGTTCGTCTGAGATGTGCTCGATCGCATTCCAGAAATCGATCAGACTCAGATCGCTCGAGTCATTTCTGCGCACGTAGTGGAAGATTTTGTTCTTCACTAGCGGACTCTGTTCACAGATCGAGGTAAGATCACTAACCACATCCGCGAGAACACGGCTCGAGACAGCGTTCAGATCAGGGGTCTCGTTCAGCTTGTCAAGAGACTTGAGGAGACAAAACACGCCAAAGTCTTTGTAGACAAAGCAGATCTCTTTCAGGTTCTTGACGCACAAGTCACCAACACGGTCGGTAATGACGAGAGCCTGACTGGCAAACTTCAGCATGTTCGGTGCTGGTTGCTTGTAAGCGGAATTGACCGACAACTGGAGGATCAGACCAGCTAGTTGCGCAGCAATGTGCTGCTCCACCTCCAGGGACAACAGGCGGAAGTTCAGAGTCTCCTGGACAGAGTGAGGAGTTCCGATAACACCAGCTGAGGTCGTCTTGGGTTTGGCGTCCGCACAAAGGTTTCCCAAGAGGGTGTCAAAGACAAAGGGGTACTCTGCGTCAACATCGGCAAACTGGGCGAAGATCCTACCAGATATATCAGTGGCCAGTGCAAGACAGTCCCACAGGATGTTAACAGATTCCACAAAGATTGGCTGAGCGCCCGCCAAACGCAGAATAGGGCTCGCGGAGTAGTCTGTGGGAGGGTGAAAGAAGGAGTCATTCCTGGGATGTGGTGCTTGGGATATAGCGAAATAAGTCTCAAAGTGAGCAGGGATGCTGTGACCAAGAGACTTGAGAGAACCGCAGACGTAGAAAATGCAACAGTTGAAAAGAGCAGGAAGCGACAGAGGAACACACAACCGATCCAAGAACTCGCAGAGTGTTGTGACGCTGCCAGCAGAGTCGACATCGAGAGAGTTTCTGATAGATCTCAGGGCAAAGCGCAGGTTTGAGAGGAAGACCGGCTCATCCAAGAGATGCAAGTCCTGGTTATGATCAATCAGCTCAGCCACAACCTGCATGGACTCGATACTCGGAACGTAGCTGGGAGAGAGCATGGTCTTGAAGCTGGGGGCCATGTAACAGTCAACAACAGGAGCCAGAGCAGCAGAGACAAGCTCGTAGTTGAGAGCTAGTCGGTTGGCGATCTTGGAGCAGACAAAGCGCGCTACGAGGGCCGTTTCCTCGTGGGGGCTCGACTCGACCAGCTCATGCAACTTGAGGAAAAGTTGTGGTTTGTGGATGGAGTACAGGGCCAGGTACTCTTCCAGGGCGTTGTCCCTGCAAAATTCGGCAACGATGGCCGACATGTTGTCCAGAACCGGCTGATTGAGTACGGTTGAGGCCAGTTCGCCGACGAGCTGGACGCTAGCCAAGTCAAGCAGACGGTGACCGTGCTTGGTCAGGTGGGGCATGTAGTCGGCTCCTGCGAGCGGACCAAACACCGCACACGATGCGAGTCCCCTGCAGTCGAGTCCAACAATGGAGGTGACGAGAGCATCGAAGGCCGCGGGGACAACCATGGCAAGGAGCATGATGGGCTCAGTCTCGGGGTTGTAGGCCTTCGAGTTGTGCAGCAGGGTGTGCTGGACCAGTGGCCTCACCACCTCGGCAGTGTAGAGGTGCTGGTACTTCTGGATGAGAAACGTGTTTCTGAGAGAATCCATGGCTGCGCAGTGGCCGGCTATCCTGGCGGCGTGTGCCAGGAGGGTGCCCGAGACAACGAGCGCGCTGTCGTCAGCGAGCGCCAGCCCGCCCAGTTTGCGTGCGAGCTGCGCCAGCATAACGGCCGCGGCCTGTGCCTTCTTCTCAAAGTCGTCTGTGGGCACAGGCATGTCGGAGTGCGCGACGAGGAACTGCGTGACGTCGAAATCGGTCATTCAAGTGTCCCAGATGAACCAAGATAGATGTGAAAAAAATACCGGCCAGTCCGTAAACCGCAGCGGTGCAAGTGGCTATCCAAGTACTCCAAATCTCTGTTTCTGGGGTAAGTGTCTTGTCTTTTCGGGCGGGGAGTCGTGATCAGGGGGGGAGCGTGGGGCTGTACAGATGGGACCAAAGAGTACCAGGACGAACCGCGTAAACGAAACCAAAGAGACGAAGCCGACTAGAGGAGGCTGCTGCAGTCTGGCAGTCGGTTCTGGATCGGTTCTGGATCGGGTCCGGTGGGTCTCAGGGATGGAGAAGGAGGGTTCAAGGGCGGAGATGCAGATCGGGCCCAAAAGAGGGGACGGGTGCACGGATGGTGACACCATCTGGTGGCGACCACTTTGCGGAAACCTTGTGCTGACAGGTCACGCTTGTGTCTGATTGGACGGTCATTCGCACACAATCAATCGGCTCTGCCTGCTTATCATTGGCCGATCGCACGATTGCAATATCCGGGCTAATTGGCGGCGGGACCGATTTGCTTTCTCCCTCTCTTCTGCTCCTCTCCTCCTCTCCTCTGCTCCTCTCCTCCTCTTCTGCTCCTCTCCTCCTCCTCTTCTCCTTCCCATCAATCCATGTTCAAACCGGCGCTCATCATAGTCGATCTGCAGGAGGACTTCCTGCCGCCAGCCGGGTCGCTGGCCGTCAAGGACGGCTTAGACATCGTCCCGGCCATCCTGGCGCTGTGCAACCTCGACCGGTACGACTGGAGCATGGTGGTGACCACCAAGGACTGGCACCCGCAGGACCACTGCTCGTTTGCGTCGAACAACGGCGTGCCGCCCTTCTCGCAGGTGGTGTTCAAGGACCCCTCGGGGCGCATCGACCCGGCCACGGGCCAGGTGGCCACCAAGCTCGAGACCGTGTGGCCGGACCACTGTGTCCAGGAGAGCCCCGGGGCCGGGTTCCCCGCGGGCTTTGCCGAGCAGTGGGACGCGCTCGTGCTGGCGAAGCGCACCGCGACGGCCACGGTCAAGAAGGGGTATCTCCGGGACCGCGAGTACTACTCGGCCTTCTACGACGTGTGGCACGAGCACGACACGGGGCTCGCGCCGCTGCTGCAGGCACAGGGCATCACACACGTGTTTGCGGTCGGGCTGGCGTACGACTTTTGCGTGCTGAACACCTCGCTGGACGCGGCCCGGCTCGGGTTCGCCACGTGTGTGATCAAGGAGTGCAGTCGCGCGGTGTACCCCGACAAGGACGCAGACACCGACGGGCTGTACCGGGCGGGCGGCGTGGCCATCATCGGCCTGGACGACCCGCTGCTGAAGCGGGTGGAACGAGACTGAGCTGACAGTGGAACGAGTGAAACAGACTGAGATGACTGTGGAACGAGTGAAAGAGACTGAGCTGACAGTGGAACGAGTGAAAGAGACTGAGCTGACAGTGGAACGAGTGAAAGAGACTGAGCTGACAGTGGAACGAGTGAAAGAGACTGAGCCGAAGCAGTGGAACGAGTGAAAGAGTGGAAGTGCGCCGCACGGCCACAAACCGGTCGTGCACCACCCACCAACGCGCGCACGTGACCCGGGTGAAAAAATCTGCTTTTCGATGACTCTTTGGGCGGTGGCGGTTCCGGTTCTTCTCTACCCGTAACCAACAAGAGCATGACTAGTGTGGAGAGCGTTGAGATCCTGGGCTCCAAGAGCATCCGGGTGGGCTACGACATGCAGGCCTACATCGTGGGCGAGATTGTGCAGAACAAGCCGTCGTCGACGTACGTGCTGATCACCGACACCAACATCGAGAAGGCCGGGCACCTGGAGGCGTACCGGCGCGCGATGCTGGCCGAGCTGGCGCGGTCGAGGCCCGAGGCGCGGCTGCTGAGCTACGTGGTGGCGCCCGGCGAGGCCAACAAGACGAGGGCCACCAAGGAGGCCATCGAGGACTTCCTGCTGGCGCAGGGGTGTGTTCGCGACACGTTCATCCTCGCGATCGGTGGCGGTGTGATCGGCGACATGATCGGGTTCGTTGCCGCCACGTTCATGCGCGGCGTCCGGTTCGTGCAGATCCCGACCACGCTGCTGTCGATGGTGGACTCGTCGATCGGCGGCAAGACGGCCGTGGACACGCCGCTCGGCAAGAACTTCATCGGCGCCTTCTGGCAGCCGGACTACGTGTTTGTGGACGTGTCTTTCCTCGAGACGCTGCCCGAGCGCGAGTTCATCAACGGCATGGCCGAGGTGGTCAAGACCGCGGCCATCTGGGACGAGGCCGAGTTCACCCGCCTCGAGCAGCACGCCGAGCGCTTCCTGGCGGTGGTGCGCAACCGCCGCGCCGACGGCTCCGTGGACCTGGCGCCGCTGCGCGACCACATCCTCAAGCTGGTGCTGGGCTCCATCCGCGTCAAGGCCGAGGTGGTGTCGCTGGACGAGCGCGAGGGCGGCCTGCGCAACCTGCTGAACTTCGGCCACTCCATCGGCCACGCCTACGAGGCCATCCTGACCCCGCACGCGCTGCACGGCGAGTGCGTGGCCGTCGGCGCGGTCAAGGAGGCCGAGCTGGCCCGCTACCTGGGCGTGCTGTCGTCGGCGGCGGTCTCGCGGCTGGCCAAGTGCCTGGCGTCCTACGGGCTGCCGGTCTCGCTCGACGACAAGCTGCTGCAGAGCAGGGTCGCCGGCAAGGTGTGCCACGTGGACCAGGTGATCCGCAACATGGCCATCGACAAGAAGAACGACGGCGCCCGCAAGAAGGTGGTGCTGCTGAAGCGGATCGGCGAGTGCTTCGAGCCCCGCGCCTCCGTGGTGGCCGACGAGGACCTGCGGGTGGTGCTTGCCGACGAGGTGTGCGTCCACCCGTTCGCGCACCCGCCGGCCACGGTGCAGGTGACGCCGCCGGGCTCCAAGTCCATCTCCAACCGCGCGCTGATCCTCGCGGCCCTCGGCAAGGGCGCGTGCCGCATCCGCAACCTGCTGCACTCCGACGACACCGGCTTCATGCTGAAGGCCGTGGCCGCGCTGCAGGGCGCGCGCATCTCGTGGGAGGACAGCGGCGACACCGTGGTGGTTGACGGAAACGGCGGAAACCTCGTGGCCTGCGCCGACGAGCTGTACCTCGGCAACGCCGGCACCGCCTCGCGGTTCCTCACGTCGGTGGCTGCGCTCGTCCAGTCGACCGCAGAGCTCGACTCGGTCGTGCTGACCGGCAACGCCCGCATGCAGGAGCGGCCCAACGGCCCGCTGGTGGACGCGCTGCGCGCCAACGGCTCCGACATCGCCTACCTCAACCGGGAGGGCTCGCTGCCGGTGCGCGTCAGGACGGGCAGGGGCCTCCAGGGCGGGCGGATCGAGCTGGCGGCCACCATCTCGTCGCAGTACGTGTCGTCGATCCTGATGTGCGCGCCGTACGCGTCGTCGCCGGTCACGCTGGCGCTCGTCGGCGGCAAGCCCATCTCGCAGCTGTACGTGGACATGACGATCCAGATGATGGCGGCGTTCGGGATCCAGGTGACGCAGTCCGCGACCGAGCCGTACACCTACCACATCCCGCAGGGCCACTACACCAACCCGGCCGAGTACGTGATCGAGTCGGACGCCTCCTCGGCGACATACCCGCTCGCGTTTGCCGCCATGACCGGCACCGAGTGCACCGTGCCCAACATCGGCTCGGCCTCGCTGCAGGGCGACGCGCGCTTCGCCGTGGACGTGCTGCGGCCCATGGGCTGCCGCGTGGTGCAGACCGCCACGTCCACCACCGTGCAGGGACCGCCCAGCGGCCAGCTGCGCGCGCTGCCGCACGTGGACATGGAGCCCATGACCGACGCCTTCCTGACGGCCACCGTGGTGGCGGCCGTGGCCAGCGACGGGCCCACCACCATCACCGGCATCGCCAACCAGCGCGTCAAGGAGTGCAACCGCATCGAGGCCATGCGCGTGCAGCTGGCCAAGTTCGGCGTGGTGGCCACCGAGCTGCCCGACGGCATCGTCATCCACGGCATCGACCGCAGCCGCCTCCGCGCGCCGCAGGAGCCCGGCATCCACTCCTACGACGACCACCGCGTGGCCATGAGCTTCTCGCTGCTGGCGGGGCTCGCGCCGGCGCCCGTCGTCATCCAGGAGCGCCACTGCACCGCCAAGACCTGGCCCGGCTGGTGGGACGTGCTGCACACCGCGTTCCACGCCCGCCTCGACGGCCACGAGTCCGCGGCGGCGGCCAGCGGCGGCGGCGGAAACCGCGGCGGAAACGGCGGCGCCAGCCGCACGGCCAGCCGCACCGCGAGCCGCAGCGTGGTGGTGATCGGGATGCGCGGCGCCGGAAAGTCCACGCTGGCGCGCATCGTCGCGCAGGTGCTGGACTTTGAGGTGACGGACCTGGACACGGTGTTCGAGGAGCGCGAGCAGCTGGGCATCCGCGAGTTCATCCGGCAGCACAGCTGGGAGGAGTTCCGGGCGCGCGAGGAGGCGGTCACCGCGGAGTGTCTGGCGCAGCTCAAGACCGGCCACGTGATCTCCACGGGCGGCGGGATCGTCGAGAGCGCGCGGTCGCGCGCGCTGCTGAAGCAGCACGTGGCGGACGGCGGCATCGTGCTGCACCTGCACCGCGACATCGACGAGACGGTGTCGTTCCTGTCCGCAGACACGACGCGCCCCGCGTACCGCGAGGAGATCCAGGCCGTGTGGCAGCGCCGCGAGAGCCTGTACCAGGAGTGCTCCAACTTCTTCTTCTTCTCGCCGCACTGCGCGTCCGACGCCGAGTTTGCCACGCTGCACGCGTCCTTCGCCAACTTCGTGCGCACCATCTCGGGCTCTCCCGCGCCGCTGCCGGCCGCGCGCTCCTTCTTCGTGTGCCTGACGTACCGCGACCTCCGCGCGGCCACGCGCGACCTGGCCAAGGTCGGCTCCGGCGCAGACGCCGTCGAGCTGCGCGTGGACCACCTGCAGGCCTACGACACGCGCTTCGTCGCGGAGCAGGTGTCGGTGCTGCGCAACCACTCGGAGCTGCCGATCATCTTCACGGTGCGCACGCAGGCGCAGGGCGGGCTCTTCCCGGACACCGACGTGGCGCAGCTCGAGGCGCTGCTTGCGCTGGCGGTCCGGATGGGCGTGGACTACCTCGATCTGGAGCTCACGCTGCCGGCGGCGCTGCTGGCCTCGGTGGCGGCGCACCGCGGGTTCACCAAGATCATCGGCTCGCACCACGACTTCTCCGGCGCGCTCAAGTGGCACAGCGCCGAGTGGGAGAACCGCTACGCGCTCGCGCGCAGCCTGAAGGCCGACGTAGTCAAGTTCGTCGGCACGGCCACCGCGTTTGCCGACAACGTGGCGCTCGAGAACTTCCGGGCGCGCCACACGGAGCTCCCGCTCATCGCCATCAACATGGGCGAGCTCGGAAAGGCCTCGCGCGTGGCGAACCCGCTGCTGACGCCGATCACCCACCGGCTGCTGCCGTCTGCCTCGGCGCCGGGCCAGCTCACCGTCCAGGAGATCAACCGCGCGGCGCACCTGACCGGTCTGCTGCCCGCCCGCAAGTACTACGTCGTGGGCACGCCCGTGGGCCACTCGCGCTCCCCGGCGCTGCACAACACCGGCTACCAGGAGCTCGGCCTGCCGCACTCCTTCGGGCTGTTCGACTCGGGCGACATCGCGGAGGTGAACGCGAAGCTGTTCCAGAGCCCGGACTTTGGCGGGTGTGCGGTCACGATCCCGCTGAAGATCGACGTGATCCCGTACCTCGCAGAGCTGTCTGAGTCTGCGAAGGCCATCGGTGCTGTGAACACGGTTGTCAGGAAAGACGGCAAGCTCACAGGCGACAACACAGACTGGATCGGCATCTACCAGTCGTTCCTCAAGTCCGGCGTGCCGCAGCTCTCCCAGAGAGCCGGCGTGGCCGGTCTGGTGATCGGGTCCGGCGGAACTGCCCGCTCGGCCGTGTACGCTCTTTCGCAGATCGGCTGTGCCAAGATCTACCTCCTGGGCAGAACCGCAGCGAAGCTCCAGCACGTCCGGGACCAGTTCCCAGCCTACAGCATCGAGGTTGTGACGTCCCTCGAGCAGGCGCACGCGGCCGACGCCGTGTCTCTCATCGTGAGCACCATCCCGGGCGACTCGGAGCTCGATGCGTCCTTTGCAGAGAGCATCGCGGCGGTGCTGGCCAAGGGAGGTGCCGAGAAGCGGTTCACCCCCTCGCTGATGGAGGCGGCCTACAAGCCGCTGGTGACGCCGATCATGGAGCTTGCCTCGAAGCACGGCTGGAACCCGATCCCGGGCCGCCACATGCTGGTCAACCAGGGCATCGACCAGTTCAAGCTGCTCACCGGCTACTCGGTTCCCTACGAGCCGGTTTTCAACGCTGTTGTGAGAGACTGAACAGTTTAGCGCTGTTAGAGACTGAACAGTTTAACGCTGTTAGAGACTGAACAGTTTAGCGCTGTTAGAGACTGAACAGTTTAACGCTGTTAGAGACTGAATACAACGCTTCTTTTACTATACACGTGCCTTATAGAGAGTAGACCTAGTCGTTGTGCACCACGCGCGCCACGCACACGGAGATGTCGTCTGTCTTGCCGCCCATGATGAAGCGCGAGCCAGGCAGCCGGTTCACCGCCTCCACGTACGGGCTCACCGCAAAGTTGTCGTACGCGACCGACTTGGCCTTGTAGATCAGCAGGTTCGCCAGCTCCTTGAGCGGCTTGTTCTCTCGGGCGATGGTCTTGTCCACGTACACCAGGATCTCGTCGGGCCACAGGTTGTCGGTGAGGCCGTCGGACGCGAGCACCACGATGTCGCCGGCCTCCGGCGCGAACGAACCGTACCACGCGATCTGCGACGGCACCGTGCCCGGGCTGTTGGTGCCGATCTGCTGCGGGCACAGCGGAGACAGCATCTGCACCTCGTTCGTCATGGCGAAGTCGCCGTCGCGGATCACAAACACCTTGCTGTCGCCGATGCTGATCACCGCCATCTGCGGGCCGAGCATCACGCAGATGAGCACCGTGGACGACCCGCGCAGCCCCTCCACGTCCATCAGGTCGGTCGTGTGGAAGAACGAGTCGTCCAGCACCTCCTGGATGTCCTTCAGCTGCACCGCAAACGGCGCGATCTGGGCCTTGTGGACCGCCAGGCCGCGGCTCATGGTCTCCAGGATGGAGCGTGCCCACAGCCCGGCGTCTGCGTTGCCCTGCCAGTCGGACACGCCGTCGGCGACGCCCAGCAGACCCGGCGAGCATATCAGCGCGTCGTCGCCGCTGCGCACCGACAGCGTGCCGCTCGGACTGCCGGGCGGGCGCCGGAGCGGCAGCAGAGAGCCCAGGTTGGCGCCTCCGCTCAGGTCCGCCAGCGAGCTGATCTGCGGCAGCTCCGTGCTGGAGTGGTATGCGTACGACGAGAACGCAAAGTCGAACCGGAACCGGTCGTGCTGCGAGTAGCAGCGCCGAAGCAGAGCACTGGAGTCCCGAAGCTGAGCACTGGAGCGCCGAAGCTGAGCACTGGAGCGCCGAAGCAAAGGACTGGAGCCCCGAAGCACAGCATTGGAGCGCCGTGCGAACATCGTGGGAAGAAAAGGAGGGGAAGAGGAGGCTCCACCCCTGAAGCAGAGGCTAAGGCCCGTCACGTGGCAACGCCACCCAACTCGACCCGCCGAATAAACAAGCCAAAAGTGCCTCAGCGGCCATAAACAAGCCAAAAGTGCCTCAGCGGCCGCCGTACGGGTATCTGGGGCCCTGGCACGGGGCCGGCGGTGCGCCCGAGGGCGGTCGCAGCGACACCTCGCCGACGTACCAGTACTTGGGGTGGGTGCGGTAGAACTCGAGCCACGCGCGGATGTCGTGCTCCGGCGCCTCCAGCCCGCGCAGATCGTGGGTGTACTCGTCGGGCTTGTTGAGACAGCCGGTCACAAGCACGCGTGTCGCGTCGCGGCCCGCCAGACCCGCGTACGAGCCACCGGGCCCGTAGATGCCCGCGGAGCGCGTCACGTCGAACACGGAGCCGTTGACGGCCACGTAGATGGGCAGTCCCGCGGTGGCGCCGTTGTAGGCCGCCAGGGACTCGTTGGTGAACGCCAGTGGGCGCGCGAAGGCCGCGTGCCGCAGGAACCGCGGGTCCGTCCACTTGCCGCTGTACCCCCACGTGGCCGAGCTGGTGAACCAGAACGACAGCAGCGCGTTCAGCAGAAGCAGGCCACCGCACACACGCAGAAGGTCAACCGCACCGAACGCCTCGTCTCGCCTGGCCATGGCGATCTGATCAGACGATTTGGCGTTTTGGGTGGGAAGAAGGTTCGGAATGGCCGATCGGAATGGCCGATGGGGCTTCCTCGGGATTTTTCACTCCTCCTCGGGATTTTTCACTCCTCCTCGCTGCGTGCGGCTATCCTCCGATTTTACGGCAAAAATACAAAACAAACGAGCAACTTGGGTATTACATAGCGTTTCGATGGCGTTTCCCGTTTCCGTGTCCCGTATCACATCACGTTCCCGTCAAACTGCTGGCCAGCCAGGTTGAAGCCCGGGTCCTGGTTCGTGTCCATCGACATCAGCAGGTCGCTCCAGAACTCGTCGTTCAGAGCCCAGTACGACAGCTCCACCGGGTCGTTCTCGACAGGGTCCACCCTGGGCGAGACCCCCACAAACACAGAGTTCTTGCGCGTGCGCCCGCCGCTGTAGATCGTGCTGTCGAGGTTCATCGGGATGTGGCCCTCAGGCACCACGATGCTTGGCACTTCCTGCGACTGCTGTCTCGAGGGCTGTGCTTGCTGTGCTTGCTGTGCTTGCTGTGCTTGCTGTGCTTCCTGCGGATCGTGCATGGCAGCGGCGTCCGACAGGATGTCGAGCGGAGAAGCCGGGTTCTGCGTCGCTCCGTTGTTCCAGCTGGGCGGAGACAGCCTGTCGCCCGTGCGCTGCTGTGCCCGCTGCTGCTGCTGCTGCTGTGTGCGCTGCTGCTGTTCCCGCAACCGCTGCTGTTCCGACTCGGAGATGTGGATCACCGACTGGATCTGCGACAGGTATGTCTGTGTGAAGAGCCCCAGCACCAGCCTCATCTTGCTGAGGAAGTTGTTGCCCGGGTGCGCCGTGGCGCTGCGGCACACAAGCTCGCACAGCCTCTTGACGACGAGGAGCGAGTCCGTGGTGACGATGTTGTACTTGGATATGGCAGGCACGCACACACAGAGGTATCTCAGACGCAGCAGCATTCCCGCGGTATAGATGATCCTGGATGAGTAGAACAGCGGCATCGTGGTCACGTCTGTTTCGGACAACTCGCAAAAGTGGTACAGACAGTCGAAGCACGACTGCGCACAGCGCTCGATGGAGATGCCCACGAACGCCGGCAGCGGCTGGTCCGGCGACTCGTGGAACTTGCCCTCGTTGAAGATCTTGTGCAGCGCCGGCTCGTGCAGGTAGGCCTGGACCGAGTAGAAGTACGCCATGAACGCGTCGTACTCGCTGGTTCCCTTTGTCTGAGCGATGATCTTCTTCTTGGTGGCCTCCAGCTGCCGCTGCAGCTCGCCCACCACGTACCGGTGTCGGTTGCCGTCGAGCTCAGATATGCTCACGCTTTCGGTGGGCGTGTGCACGGCCATGTGGCTCTTCTCCAGGATGCAGTTGAGCCGAGCATACAGCGCTATCGTCATGCCAGGCCTCGAGCCGGTCGTCTCGAGCTCTGTGCAGCAGTCCTCCATGTACTCTGTCCACTGTGCGGGGATCTTTCTTCTCAGGAACAGCGAGATGCACACGGAGGTGAGGTACACCACAAGCACCAGCGACCGGCACTCGGTGGCCTTGGGGTCGTCCATCACGGCCTTGCGCACCGTGCCCTCGTCCTTGTTGAACACGAAGAACGGCCGTCCGCTCAGCCCCAGGTCCTGGATCATGGCTATGCACAGCAGACTGATCATGTGGTACCGCCTGTGGTGGAACAGCTCCGGACTGTTGTACCAGATGGAGATCAGCAGCAGACTCTTGAGCAGCTCGAGCGACTTGTTGCCGATCGTTATCACCTCCATGGACACCACCTGCATGAGTATGACCTCGAGTCTCGAGTTGACCGGGTTGGAGCTGCTCGAGAGCATGGAGCACGTGGACATGATCGTGAGAAACAGCACGGGCTGCTGTTTGCGCAGCTGCTCGGCGGTGACCGCGGGCCCCACGGTGACAAACGGGTACCGTCCCGACATCTGGGACTTGAAGATGCCCAGCCTCTCGTCGGCCTCCTGGATGGTCAGCAGCCCCAGCGTCACCGGGTCGTAGCGCTCGGTGCGGTACGTCTCGGCGAGGATCGCCAGCCGCTCCTCGGCCTTCGACAGCGCAGAGCCGTTGGAGTTGTTCACCACGCCCTGCAGGTCCACCAGCACGTCCAGCTCCCTGCGGAGCTCGTCCACCTGGCAGTTGCGGATCTCGTCCTCGGTGCGCAGCTGGGTCTCGTCGATGGCCGCCAGCGAGCTCATGAACGGCCGCGGTTCCACGTACCCGCTCCGCTCCTGCTTGAGCCCGGACGGTGGAGTCGGCAGGTTGCGGTGCGGGCTCTGGTGGATGCTCCCGTTGGAGCTGAGCACCGACGGCGACGAGTGCACCACGAGCTCCGGCGAGGCCGCGGCGCCGGCCGGGATGCAGTGCGGGCTGTTGCCGATGATGGAGTACGCAGCCGACGCCGCAGGCACCGCAGGCACCGCCGACGACCGCATCTGGCGCGCCAGCTCGGCCCGCAGCGCCCGCACCTCGGCCTGGAGCGCCGCCACCTTGGACGCGCCCGTGTGCGGGGCCGAGGTGCGCTTGCGCTTGACCTGGGTGAAGTCGATCTCGCACGGCCGCTTGGCCTTGGTGCACCGGGTGCACGGCCCGTTCGGGTCCTTCTCGTCCATGGGAACGCACCGCACCTTGAGCGAGTGGCACACCTTGCAGGCGACCGAGCGCCGCTTGGACGAGCCTGTCGGAGTGGTCTCCTTGTCCTTCTGAGGCGCCCAGTCGGGGGGCACCGACTCGGACTCGAACAGCGCCATTTCCGGCACCGCCTCCTGCTGGGCCTCGTCAGCAGACAGTTTCCGCTTGGGCGACATGTTGACTGGATGAATTAAACGGACGGAACGCGCGATCGACAGCGGAATAAACAAACAACACGGCTGAAGGCGAAAGACGGGCCGAGAAAATTTCCCGTTTCCCGTTTTCGCTGGCGAGGCCGTTCCGGCCCGCGACTTTGGTCTGCCGGCCGCCCACCGGCGCCCCGTTTGGCCAAAACCGCCCGCTTTTTCTCAGAACGGCCGGCACGGCTGTCTGGCAGCGGCATAGCTACGGTTTCTACCACATCGCGCTGGAAGCGGGGATCTGCTACGCTGTTTGCTACAGCCAAACGCTCCAGGGCTCGCGGGTCGTGCCCCGACAGAAAGCTCGTTGGTGCAGCTGTTGCATTTTGTCAAAAATGGGTGTGATTAGCAGGGTTCTCGTGGACAGATCAGGATTTGATGCATATCTTGGAGCCCTCCTCGAGACGCTTGAGGTCCTCGGGGGCAGCAGCCGTCTTGTTGGAGGATCTGTTGAGAGCCATGTGACTCTGGACCAGGTGGCCAGCAGCAAGGGCAGAGCACAGCGACAGCTCGGCAGCAAGCACGGCAGAAGCCACGATCTTGGCCAGCTGTCTGGCGTTGGCACCGGGCTCGGTCATGTGCGGACCCTTGACGCCCAGCAGCTCGAGCATGGCGCCCTGTGGCTCGAGAACGGTACCGCCACCGATGGTGCCAACCTCGATGGAGGGCATCGACACCGAGATGCGCAGGTCGCCGTTGGGGAACTTGCTCATGAGCGTTATGCAGTTGGAGCTCTCGACGTTCTGTGCAGGATCCTGGCCCGTGGCGAGGTACACCGCAGTGACCAGGTTGGCGGCGTGCGCGTTGAATCCGCCAACGGCACCGGCCATGGCCGAACCGATGAGGTTCTTGTTGATGTTGAGCTCGATGAGCGCGTCAACCTCGGACTTGAGCACCTTTCTGACCACCTCGGCTGGAACACGCGCCTCGGCAACAACAGACTTACCACGGCCTTCGATCCAGTTGATGGAGGCAGCCTTCTTGTCGCTGCAGTAGTTTCCGGAAAGAGAGATGATTCTCATGTCTTCCCAGCCAAACTCTTCGATCATGGACTTGAGCGAGTGCTCCACGCCCTTGGAGATCATGTTCATGCCCATGGCATCGCCGGTCGTCGTCTTGAATCTGATGTACAGCAGGTTGCCCGCAAGAGCGGTCTGGATGTGCTGGAGTCTGGCGAAGCGGGAGGTGGAGTTGAAAGCCTTCTTCACCAGCTTCTGGCCTTCTTCAGAATCAAGCCATATCTTACACGCACCGGCACGCGACAGACTTGGGAACGAGACACATGGGCCTCTGGTCATGCCGTCCTGTGTCAAAACGGTCTCAACACCGCCGCCAGAGTTGATGGCCTTGCAACCCCTCATGGTGGATGCAACGAGACAACCCTCAGTGGTTGCCATTGGGATGTGGTATGGCTTGCCGTCAATGATAAGAGGACCAGCGACACCAACCGGAAGAGGCATGTAGCCAATGACGTTCTCACAACACGCTCCGAAAACACGGTCGTAGTCAAAGTGTTTGTAGGGCAACCTGCCAGAGTCCAACACTGGTGCATCTGCAAGCTTGGCGATGGCCTTTCTTCTCACCAAAACGGCCCTGGTCTTGTCCTCGAGCTGCTTCTCAAGAGCATACAATGGGAGCTTACCTTCGGTGACGAGAGTGGTCACTTCGTCATCGTAGCACTCCTTGACCTTGCCGGACTTGAGTATCTCAACGAGCTCTTCGACCGGTCTGCACTTCGCAGTGGTGAGGTCAACAGAGGAAGAACTGGAAGAGGAGTAAGCCTCGCTCTCCTCGACCATCTGTGCCTCCTTGACGTTATCACCAACGTGAACTGGCTCGATCTTGGCAACGACAGAAGACTTGCGCGTGCGCACAGACCTCTCCTTGACGGGAACAGGCTTGACGTCCAAAGTGGACTTGGCAGCGTTCAGCAGGTAGATATTCATGGACACACTGATACCAGCAATGACAAATAGGAACTTGCTGACCAGAGGGTCGACGATGGTAAGCGAGAGCTTGATCCAAAGCTTGGATGCAATATCCTCCAGGGTGACGAGCCAGTTGGCACGAACGTAGTATCTGGCTGTGGAAATGGTAACTATAGAACCGTTCTTGCCGATTGGAATGTTCTTGGCTAGGATCTCAGAGATATGGGAATCGGCAGCGAGGAAAGAAAGTGGCTCGGCAGTGGTGGAAGAGTCGTACAACCAGGAAGTGCCAAGGGCAAAGAGGTGGAAACCAAGGAAGCCAACAATCATGGCCACTTTGAAAGACAAGACACCGCTGTCGCGCTTGAAAAGAGGAGCCTGTGGCACAGAAGAGGAGGCGACGGACTCGGCCACGGACTCGCTGATGCCATCTTCTTCCAGGGCGTCTCTGAGAGCAACAGACTCGTGGACCCTGTTGATCTGAGACTTGAGGGAAAGAATGGCTGCGTAGAAGGTGAAGGTCGAGATCAGATCGAACAAGAGGATGTTCGAAGAGAGAATACAGAAGTTTCTCAGACCGGCCAGGTTGGGCAGAACAACAGCACAGGCCAAAAATGCAAAGATCATGATAGAGTGATCTCTGATCAGAGGCCACGCAGCAGTGTGGTGAAGCACATCTGCGATGGTGTTTGGGATGTCCTTGGTGTTGTGGCGGTTTCTCACGGACGACAGAACAGGAGCCGTGAAATCCACCTTGTGCTTGAATCCGATGGTGGACACGAGGAACGGCAGGCCCTCGCTGAGGGAGATCAGCGGGATGGAAATCTCGAGAAACTCGGTGGTGAAGGCAAGCGCAAACAGGAAACCGAAGCCAGACGACATGAGAGAACCAAAAGCGAGCCAGAAGGTGGAGCCCTGGTTCCTCATCTCGACAAAGAGCTGGATGAAGGTGTACCACATGGCGAGATAGGCCACGGTGATGAGGGCAATGTCGAATGGCTCAGCGCCCTTGATGACGCTGGTGAGTCTTGTGAAAAACTTTCTGGAGTACTCCGAGTAACGGCCAAGCCTCTGCCATGGCTGTATCTTCCACGTGACAGAGTCTGCCTCGAGCACGCGCACCTTCTCGAGAGAAGTGGCGATGTCGTCCTGTGTGATGAGGAACTTCTCAACAGACCCTGGCTCGCCAACGGTGCCGTCGACATCTGGCACGCTTGGCGCGTCCGAGGAGACTCTGAACTTGAGGGGGATGGCAGAGTACCTGTCGGACGCGTCATACTGCACAAGATCGTCTATCTGGACCCAGCCCGAGTAGTCAGCAGAGCCTGGAGGGTGGTAGAAGGACACCCCGTCGTAGTCGTCGGACAGAGACACGTACTTGTCCACTATGGTGAGGTACGTGAAGGACGCCAGCAGCGCGGTGGCCACAATGATGTGGATCGGGCGGTTGGCACAGAACTTCGACACGTTGGCCACGACAGCTGGAACAAAGGAAGGCATTGTGTCTGGAATTAGATCTGCAAAGTTAGCGAATCTGAACGCGCGCGTCCCCGAGAGAGATGGAAACGACGATGCAAGCCGGCGAAAATGGGCACTTACCGCTGGAACCACAGTAAATAGTCAGCACAACAGGGAGAGACGCCGGTGGTGGTGCTTGTTGAGGTGTCTAAACGAAAGGTTCACGCTCTGAACGACGGGAAGAAACACGGTTTTTTTGCGGCTTTCGGGTGCTCTGAGATTCACCCTGTCACTAACTGGCGGGATACGAGTTGTCCGGTGCAGAAAACGGCTTTGGGAGTTCGGTAGTTGAGAGCCTTGCGGGAGAAGAGGAGGCGACAAGAAGAAAAAAGCGCGGGCCTCGTTAAGCTGGATGTGTGTGGTCGTGTCCCTACCGAGAAACGCGAAAAAAAACCGGGGCCGGCGGCAGATGTTGTGCGTTGCGCGGTTTCGTTGTATTACTTTTGGGGGGTTGTTACACACTTTTTCGTTGTATTTTAAGACAGAGTATAGATGAACGCGGGAGGCTTATTTGATGCTGAGGAGCTTGACGTCGAAGGTGAGCTCGGAGTTGGCGGGGATGCCTGGGAGCTTCTTGGAGCCGTAGGCCATGGCGGCGGGAACGACGATTCTTCTCTCCCCGCCAACGGCCATGCCTGCCACGCCGACGTCCCAGCCCTTGATGACCTCACCCTTGCCGAGGCCGAACACAAAGGGCTTGCCGGAGGTGTTCTTGTCGAAGACCTTGCCGTTCTTGAGCTTTCCGATGTAGCGGACACCGACCTTGTTGCCGTTCTTGGCGACGGGGCCGGATCCGGTGGTTCTGTCCTCGACGACAACGCCGCCGGTCAGGGTCTTGGTGGGGAACTTCTTGTCGGCCTTCTTGGTCTCCTTGGTGGGGCCCTGCTCGAGCTGCTCGTTGAACTGCACAACCTTCTCCTTCTTGGCCTCCTTCTTGCTCTTCTTGGTCTCCTTGGCGGGCTGCTCCTCCTCGACGGCGCGCTTCTTGCTCTCCTTCTTGGGCTGCTCCTTCTTGCCCTTCTTCTTCTCCTCCTCCTCGATGATCTCCTCGATTCTGCCCTCGACATCCTCGACGTCCTCGAGGTCGCTGAGGTCAAAGTCCTCGCCCTCCAAGAGCTCGTCTTCGTCGGGGGTCAGGTCGTAGTCCTCCGAGTCGTACTCATCGTCCTCGCTGTCGTCGGAGCCAAAGTCGTCCGAGTCGTTGTCGTAGGGGTGCTCGACGTAGTTACCGGTCAGGTGGATGGGGTAGGAGCCGGTCACGACAAAGTACACCTCGTCGTCGGCCGTGATGGTGAGGTCGATGGTCTGCTGGAACTGCGACTTTGGAGACAGCGTGCACACGACAAACTCCTCGACGTCGTCGTCCTCGTCGTCAGAGAGCTCAGACTCGCCCTCGGAGCCCTCGGAGCCCTCGGAGCCCTCCTCGTTGGCAGACTCCTCCTTCTCCTCGTCCTGGCTCATCTCGGCGTCAGAGTCAGAGCCCTCGGCCTCGGAGTTCTCAGACTCAGACTCCTCGTCGCTGAACTCGTCGTCCTCAATGTCACCGAAGGTGATGGATCTCTTGAGGATTCTCAGGGTGGATGGCTCCTCCTTGTCGTCAACGGCATCTGGATCGATGGCGGCCAGAGTCAGTCTGATGGTGACGGGGAAGTCCTCAGACAGAGCAGGCTGGGGGTCAAAGGGCTCAAGCTTGAGGTTGTAAGCGGCCAATGGAAGCAATCCGGACATGTTATGTATGTGTTTTGTAGTTATTAGAATACAAAAGTTGTATGGCCTAAAGAAGAGGAAACGTGCCATCTGAAATTTTTTTCTAAATAAATTTTTCGGGTCGTGCGCCGTGCGAGATGGATTTGAGCCGGGTAACCCCAACAGTGCTGCAGTTGTGTTTAACTTGCGCTACGTTTGTGTGTCTTTTTCTTAAAATCTTTGTTTCAAGCATGAGAACCCCGTACAAATATACATGATGTCATCTAGAAAACCATAGCATGTGGCTTGTCGCCGTTCTTGAGAGAGAAGGAGGCGGCAAGGTACTGCTTCAACAGCGGAGTCTTCTTGATCTCGGCAAGCAGCTGCTTGTCGACAACCTTCTGGTCCTCCACTCTCTCGGACTTGATCTCCTTCTTGGCACCCTCCTCGAAGAACTTGGCCTCGGACTTGGTAGACTTGGCGGCCTTCTCTCTGGCAAAGTAGGCAACGTCAAACTTGGAAAGCTCAAGAGAAGCAACGTCAACCTTGGTGGAAGTGGCGATTGTGTATCTGGCGTTGACTCTTCTGAGAGGAACACCGTTGACCTTGAATGGGCCGGTGACGAGCAAGGTGTTGTCCTCGAGGTTCTTGAGGTAGACAACTCTCTTGCCTCTGAAGCGACCAGCGAGCAGGATGAGAACGGTACCTGGAACCAGGGATTTCCTCAATTGCTGTGGACGAGAGGCCTTTCTGGCCTTCTTTGGGACTGAAACCTCTTCTGGCTTGTACCACTTTGGAGACTGCGGTCGGTTAGTATACACGCTTCTCTGTGAACGTCGCTCTCCTCGAGGGGGGGATCCATGGTGCGAATATATTGCCGCCTGTGCTGCAAGATCAACAACCAGTACATCTCCGGTACCATGCCAGCTCAAATTTCACCGCTGTCATGGCTAGACGGTCGTCTGTGGTGCTGTTGAACGTTTTTTTTCGAATTTTTTTCACCTCCATTAACCCCGACTCGCGCAGGCTATTCGACCACTTCAAGACCCACACACGGAACACCGCCGGCATCCTCGTGGATAACATCACAATATCTCAATACATACTGCAACCATTTTGTGTTATGTGTATTTCTCTGGAGTGTGAGAGCTCTGTTGAAGCGTACGCTCTTGTCCAACGAACGTTTTTCACCGAAGCTCCAATTTCTCTGTAGGTACACGCCTCCCATCCTCGGTCCGCCGCGCTGTTCAAGCTGGCCCGCGGGCCACGGGCTCGCAACGCTAGTCTGGTTAGGTGCACTACCTTTAGGTAATAGGGCCTGCAACCCTGTTAATTATCACGTGACAGAGACGGCTGGCACAGATAAGCCAGTGCGATAACGATAAGGCGAAAAGATGTCAGATCAGTATTAAAGTACACTTATTTTTTGCTTATAGATTTTGGCTTGGGCTTACTGGTGAGCTCCGTAGTTGAAGCTGACGACCAACTGCCCGATCTCGTTTGTGATAGGCAACCTCATCTCTTCTGTCTTGCCAGAGATGTCTCTGAGGTTGACCTCGACGTGACCCAGGGTTGTTGCCTTGCCAAAAGTGTGGTTCTCCTTGACGGTGAGGATAACCTTCCCGTCAGGTGGAGCTTTGAAGGAACCGGACTCGTGCCAGACAAACGGACCACCGGAAGAACTCTTGACGGCTCTCGTCTTGTACACATCCTTCAGCTTGTTACCACCATCAACGCTGACCTGGACCAAGACGTGGGACTTGGAGGTGATACCGACACCGTTGAGGATGGTCAGACGACCAGGGAGCACATCTGCACCCGCAAAACTGCTGGCCAGACTACCCTGGGAGTACTGAGAGGATGACCGCGTGTGGCCGAGACCGTTTCCAGTGGCCCCGGTGGCACCAGATCTAACAGAACCAGCGTCGCCGCCGCCGATGGCGGGTGGCGGTGGCAAGAAGTCAACATCATCGGTGCGCGAACTGAGAGTAGTCACCTCGTTGAGCTCCTCGTCCTTCTTAGCCTTCTTGGACTTGAAAATACCCTTCACGAGACCAGATCCGCTGGAACCAACCCCACCGACAACACCGGCAGCACCACCGACAACAGCACCAGCGGCACCAGCGGCACCACCGACAACCTTCAATGGGGCGCCGGTAACGGCTCCGGCAAGATCAAGACCGTTTCCAGTCACCTTTGGTCTAATGTACTTTGGCGTGAATGTAGCCTGGAACCTGACGACACCCTGTGTGTTCAGCTGTGTCTTGAAAACCGTTGGCTTGTTCACTGGAAGAGCAGCAAGGTTGAGGTAACTCTCTCCGAGGAAATCGTTATCGCCTGCGAAGTCCCAGTCGAAAACAGCAGCCACAACGGCAGATCTGCTTCTGGATGGAACCGGGAACTCAACAGCCTCGTTCCACGTAGGATCAAGAGTCTTTTTGACAACCTTTGTCTCGTAAACCTCGTTCTCGTCAACAAGGATCTTCACGAGAGGATCTGACTTGCCGTTAGAGTCAGCAGCCTTGAGTCCGGAGGCATCGAGGATTTCAAGGTGCAAGATACCGGTGTCCTCCATGGTCTCAGAAGGAGAGATCTTCACAGCGCTTGGAACGTACTCAAGCATGAGCTTGACGTGACTACCACCAACCTTCAGGGAGAATGGAGTACCGTAGTTCTTGCTGAGCAAATCGGCAAGGGTGAAATCCTGTTCGTCGAGCACATCCTTGTCGCTCTCCACGTTAGCCTTCTTGCTCAGACGAACGGTGAAGATACAGTTGGCGAGATCCCTGACAAACGCTTCGCCGACATCAGTGGATGCCATTCTGCGACCAGTGGATCTGGGGGAGACATAGGATGGGAAGATTTGTTCGTCCAGGAGCACAGACACAAACACATCTGGACTGGTGAACCTGCCATCGAGCAAGGTAATACCAAGAGTACCCGAGTTGTAGGAGAGGAGTTCGTTGGGCGAAAGACGCAACTTGTTGGTCTTGAGTGGGTCTTCGTCGTCTTCTGGAACATACCACTCGTACTTCTTTGGGTTCTTCTTGAAATCGGCAAGTAGCTCCTCCTGCTCCTTGGCCTCTTCGGCCTCCTTGGCCTTGACCTCCTGCTCCTTCTTCTCAAATGCCTCCAGCTCCTTGATGGTCATGGATGGAACAGAGGGGTAGAAGGATACAGAGTAGTAAAAGACACCCTTGGAACCCTTGTTAGGGAGAGAAAGCTGGACCCTCTGCTCTCTACCGGATCCCTCGTAGGCAAGGTAGTTGCCGCTGTCGTTCTTCTTGAGGAATTCGCCAAAGTCGATGGTGGCAGTACCCAGAGGTCTGTCCTTACCGGTCTTCTCCTTGTCCATGATCTCAACAGTGGCATGTTGACTCTTGGAAAAGATAGGCAGGTAGATCACATCGTTGAACCTGGGGCTCAGGTTAGACTGATGCACAGCAGACTTGTGCTTGAGGTGACCGGCCAAAGAGACTCTGAGGTATGGGTCACTCTTACCGACGGTCTCGAGATTGCGTAGGTCATCTGCGCGTCTGGCATGCAGTCTGACAACACCGATGGGGGCAAAGAAAGAAGCAGTGGCAACATCAGAGGTGATTCCAAGAGGCTTCCACTCGGCAGCCACTCTCAACTTACCCATTGGCTCAAAGGCAAGAGACTCAACGTCATCAGCAAGCTGGTAAACGAGATCGGAGATGGAACCTTCCCACTTGGCAATGAGGGGTTCGCTGCCGGCAGAGCCATCCTTGATGAGGATCTTGACATGGGCAAGCGACTTTGACGCGATGAGGTGCTCGAAAGACTCGCCAAACTTGGGCTCGTTGGTCTCCTTAGAAGCACGAGTCTTCAATATGAGATCATCTCCGAGGTAAACCTCGGCGTAAGCAGAGATTTTACCGAATGGAGAGTAGGACGGATCAAAGTGCTTACCTTCAAAGAGGGCAAGCTTCAAGATACCAGACTCGGAATCGGGAGCAGCAGACTTGGAGCCATCCTCAAGAGTCTCGCCTTGCAGAACGGGGAAGAAGCGGATGTCATAGGTGAGGGAACCAACCTTCTTGTTGGTCTTCTTGATGGCGACAGTCTTGTTGGTGATAACCTCGGTCTGCAGAAGATCGCCGAGTTCGAGATCGGCGGTACCGATGAGCGTGTCGTCTCCCTCGTCAAAGTGCTTCACCTCCAAGTTCAGCTTCTGCTGCATGTTGTTGACGATGATGTACTTGACCTCGTTGTAACGGGGGGAAGTGGTCTGGGCCTTGATGTCGGTCTTGTGGACCTTGTCTGGAGCATCATCCGTGAACATGGCGACGTAGGGGTTGCACTCCTTCTCGCTCTTGAGGTCCTCGCAGTTCTTGACCGTGAGAGCAACACAGCCAATGGCGGTGGGGACGCTGGCAGCCATGATCTCCTCGACGTCAACGTCGAGGGAGTTTGGAGCATAGAGCATTGGTCTCAGGGTGGAGTGGATGAGACCGTTGACGAAGGAGGACAGACCTGGGATGAACGACATCACGTCGAGACCGAGGGTGTCACCGCCCACGGGCTTGAGAGCGTAGTCGATGGTGGGTGGCTCGAGGAACGAAACAGAGACCATCTTGATGTGTGGGAAGTTCTGGGCGAACCGCAGGGTGATTCTCATGCGTCCTGTGAAGGACATATCCTCGACGAGAATGGGCAGCGACTTGGAGACGAAACCCTTACCGATTCTGATCCCGAGAGCCACCTTGGGGTCGACCTTCTTCTTGATCTCGTTCTTGGTCATGTCGTCGGTGTCGTTGGGAGCAAACCCAAAGGCCCAGTCCATCTGCACAACGTCCTTACCCAGCTTGGTGTAGGACTTGATGCTGTCCACCTTGGGGGCCTTCGAGCCGAGGGTGAACTCGTCGAGACTCAGCTCGTCGATGCCAAAACCGGGAGCAGCGTCCTTGAGCGCCTCGTGGGCCTGCTGGAGCACCATCTCCGACAGAGCAGGCATGTAGATGACCCAGAACTTGGCGAGGAAGTCGTTCATCCAGTCCATGGTCTCCACGTTGTTCTCCAGAAAGTCCACCGCTCCGGCACGCGCCATGTCGTCGCGCAGGTTTCTGTTGAACCTGCGGAACTCGGCACGGTACACCGAGGACGCAAAGAAGAGCACAAACACAAGCGCCAGAAACCCACCGCGGAGACGGGCCACCAGCCACGCAAAAAAGCACGTTCCGATCATCAGGGAGGTGTTCCAGTACAGATCGGAGTAGTACTTGTCCATGATGTACCTCTGGAGGTAGCTGGTCTGCTGCTGCAGGAACTCAGAGACCGAGTTGTCCCTGGGCTTGAGGTCCTTCTTGGCGTCTGGATCGTTGAGGAAGCCAACCTGCTGCCAGTTGAACTCCAGGGCCTGGTTGCTGCTGTTAGTACTGCCATTCGGGGCAATTGTCGGAGAGCAGGTGCACTTACACTCGCGGTAATCGTATTGCCCGTTTCGGTGGCCTCGGCCGCAACTCTGGGCGCTTCAGCCTTGCCGTTTACCAAGGGCGTCTTTTCCGATACAACCTGATCTGTCATTAGTATGTCAATCTCGCAGGAAAGAGGGGGTAAAAGAGAAGAAGAGAAGAAAGCGTCAACATACCTCACTCATTGTGCCAAAGGTGGACTGCTAGAACAAAAAGAGGCGGGATGCAGAACAAACGTTTGGCTAAAAAAGGATGAAATTGGGGCTAAAAGGGCCCAAAGGGATGGTGCTTGGGAAGGCAAGCCCTTTGGAATTTCAGGCGGGTGCTGCTGCCAGTTTTTGTGCGGGTCAATAGCCCCCAGCCACGACCGGTCTGCTTAGGCGAGAAACGGGACCAAAGGGTTGGGATACATACGTTACACAGCGAGCGGCTTGTTGAGGGACCTGATGAGGTCCTTCTGCTTCTTCAGCACGAGACACCACGACTCCTTGGAGATGACGGAGCTGTGCTGCTGGAGGTCGTTGAGCAGAATGACGCTGAAGTCTCCGCCCACGCGGCCCATGGACTGGCAGCAGTAGATCACCTGTAGGAGTAGAGCCTCCCTGACGGACTTGTCCTGGATCTGCGGCAGCGCTTCGCCGAGGATCTGCGAGAGCCTCGTGATCACGGCCCGGATGAACGAGTACAGCAGCGTCTTGGTCGCTCTCGAGTACTGCTGCTGCTGCTGGGCCGACTCCTCGGGGAACACCGAGTCGTACGACATGAGGGTCGCGAAGCAGTACTCTCTGATCACCTCGATGCTGCGCTTCAGGTACTTCTCGGTGGAGCTCGCCTTGAGCGGATCCAGCACGTCCAGCTCGTTCATGATGAACTGGTAGCGCGATTTCAGGAATATCTGCTTGAGCTGCTCGTTGCCCACCTCGGCGTCGTCGTCGTTGGTGAGCGGGCCGATTCTCTTGAGGTACGAGATGATCTTCACGATGCTGGACTGCTTGAGGTCCGCATTCAGCAGCCGTATCAGCCCCACCTGCATCTCCTTGATCTCGCGTCTGATGGCCTGTCCGACCTGGGCGATTATCGGTATGTCCGAGTACCTGATGGCGAGTCTCCGCACGTGCGAGGCGATCTCCACGCACTCGGCGTAGTGGCCCTGCTTGACGCACGCGTTGGCCAGCGCAGGCAGCTCCAGGATGTCCATGATGCCGTCCATGTTCTTCAGCACGATGAACGACGACGGCGTGTGCTTGTTGGTGTCTGCCATCTGCGACACCTCGCGCCAGTCGGTACGCCCCTCCTCCTCGCGGGCCTCGTCCTGCGTGCCGAAGCTCTTGCGGATCGTCTGCACGCTCTCGGTGAAGTCGTTCTGGAACACGCCAAACACCTTCTCCACCTCGGAGTTGGTCTCCAGCACGAGCGAGATGTTGGCGGTGAGCTTGTTCTTCAGCTGCTGCACCAGGTTGCGCTGCTTGTTGTCCAGCTCCGCCACCTCCTCGATCAGCGTGCGCGCGCTCTGCTCCGAGTCCAGCGACGGCGGCACGCTGCTCGCCAGCAGCAGGTCCGAGTCCTCTCGCGACAGCAGCTCGTTCAGGAACACCAGCGACTGGTCCTGGTACTCAGGGTCGGCCAGCAGTTCGCCGATCTGCGGCGACACGTCCTTCGCCAGCGTCTCCAGCAGCACCCCGATGCTGAGCAGGTTGTCCTTCTCGGTCATGTGGCTGGATTGGGTAGCACAGGCGCGGATTGGCCGAAAAGAGTGGGCTGATGGCGCAGGAGAGCGGTTTGGGTGGCGTACCGTGTCAGGCAGAGAGGGTGCGGTTGCGCAGCCCGGGCGCCAGTGGTGCTGCCTCCTCGTTTTGCCCTGCTTATCCCCTTGTGGCCGTCTTTGTCTGCGATTCCTCTACCAAATCAATTGGCCAATCATCATGGAGGGGCTGTTTTTCAACATTGACGCCGGCTTCATCGAGGGCGTTGTGCGCGGATACAAGGCCGGATTGCTGTCGTCGGCGCAGTACATCAACCTGACACAGTGCGACACGCTGGAGGACCTCAAGCTGCAGCTGTCGGCGACGGACTACGGCAACTTTCTGGCGAACGTGCCCGCTCCGCTGGCCACGTCGACCATCCAGGAGAAGGCCAGCGCCAAGCTGTACGAGGAGTTCCACTACATAAGGTCCCAGGCCACCGAGCCGCTGGCCAAGTTCATGGACTTCATCACGTACGGCTACATGATCGACAACGTGGCGCTGATGATCACGGGCACGGTGCACGAGCGGGACCGCTCCGAGATCCTGGAGCGGTGCCATCCGCTCGGCTGGTTCGACACGCTGCCCACGCTGTCGGTGGCCACAGACATAGACTCTCTGTACTCGACGGTGCTGATCGACACGCCGCTGGCCCCCTACTTCAAGGACTGTCTGAGCGCCGACGACCTGGACGACATGAACATCGAGATCATCAGAAACACCCTCTACAAGGCGTATCTCGAGGACTTTGCCAAGTTCTGCGAGTCGCTGCCTGCGCCCTCCAACGAGATCATGCTGAGACTGCTCAACTTTGAGGCCGACAAGCGCTCGATAAACATAGCGCTCAACTCGCTCGGAACAGAGCTGACCCCGGACGTGAAGGCCAAGCTGCTGCCCTCTCTCGGGAAGCTGTACCCGACCTTCCACGATCAGCTCGCCAAGGTGGAGGATCTCGAGAACCTCAGGGGAATAGTCGACAACGTGCTCGAGTACAAGGAGTTCTTCGACACCTCCAACGAGCGCACCCTGGAAGACCACTTCTACCTGTACGAGATGTCCCTCAACAGAGACGCTTTCACACAACAGTTCACCATCTCGACGGTCTGGGCCTGGATAAAGTCCAAGGAGCAGGAGGTCAGAAACATCACGTGGATTGCCGAATGCATTGCACAGAACCAGAAGAACAGAATTGACAACTACATATCTGTGTTCTAATCGACAACTACATATCTGTGTTCCAGAAGAAAAGAGCGAGCGTTGAACAGTAACCTATACAGAAAAAAAAAGCAAAATATTAACAATTCGTGAAACCGTAAGCATAATAAATGAGCGTGAAAAATGGGTATCGTTCAGAGGACAACCTGGACAATCTCGTCTGTTGCTGAAACTTTGAGGTATGCCTTTCTCGTTCCAGGGGTTTTCTCAAAAGGTTCAACTGGGTTTCCTTGGAACTCGTTGATTCTCGGACACTGCGAGAGGTCCAGGTGCCTCAGACTCTTTGAGCTCGACAGCAGAGTGTCTATTCCCTGTCTCGTGACACGGATGCACCCGGTGAGAATGAGCTTTTCGAGGCTGGGCAGCTTGGACAGCGACAACACAGAGCTGTCGGACACTGCGGACCCGCAGAACGACAGGTTCAGAGTGCGCAGTTTCTTGCAGCAGAGGTAGAGCACGGCGATAGCATTGTCGGAGAGGACACAGCAGAACGTGAGGTCCAGCTCCTCGAGGTTGGGAGCAGCCATGGCCAGCGACGTTATGGCAACATCGCTCAGGAAGGTACAGTCGCGGAGGCTGACCTTGCGCAGACGAGGAAACTTGCGGTTGGTCCAGTATGAGAACCCGGTGTCTGTGATGGTGGTGCAGCGTGTGAGGTTGAGCTCTTCCAGTCGAGCGCTCGCGTTCTCCGCGAGACACAGCATCGTGCGGTCGGTGAGGTACTTGCAGTAGGAGAGGTTGATCTTGGAGAGCATGGGGCAACCAATCTGCAGAGACGAACTCTGCGAGCTGGAGCCGACCAAACGCTCTATGACATCGACTCTGACCTTGCGGCAGTTGGCGAGGTCAATTTCAACGAGATCGTGGCCGACACTGGGCACTCCGAGATCCATGATGGCCATCGCAGAGATGTTCCAGTTGTCTCTCATCTTGAGCACCTTGATCGAGCCACGGATACCGATCTCGCTGATCATGTATGAGAATCCTTCGTCTGTGATGTGGTGGCAGTTTGAGATATCGATCACCTGTGGTCTGGAGCCGACAAAGTTGGTGATCTGTATGAGTGCGTTGTTGTCGATGTCGCGCGAGTACGGCGTCAGATCGAGTGTCTGGCACAGGTTGGAGGAGAGATAGCACACCTCCTTCCAGTGACGGTTGACAGCAGCACAGTGTACCAGGCTCTTGAGGTCCAGCTGCTCGAAGATCTTGAGGAGGATGGAGTCAGGCAGAGGCCCGCTCGACAGAACCGAGGAGCGACGTCTGGTTCCCTGTACCGAGTTGATTCTGAGTCGCTGTGCGTAAGGTGTGTACTGGAAGTTCACTTTGGAAGGCTGGAACTTGTCCATGGACATGGACGGGTCCATGCTCGTCAGAGAAAACTGCTGCATCTGCGGCTGTATGGCCGACGAGGCCGCAGAGTACGACAGCCGTGGTCTCTTGGTGCGTGGTTCGTCCTCCTGTGTGAGTGTGGTGCTGATGGACGCGGCTGGCGAGAACACGGACGACAGTCTCGAGCGGGAGAGGGGATCGCCCTCCTCCTCGGGTTCGGGGGACACAAATCTCCTGTTCCACAAAATCTCGCTGAACAGCGGAGACTCCTCCTCCTTGACGAGGGCGTCTGCGGTGATCCTGTCTGCCGGGGTGACGTCCGTCGAGTCGATCAGGTTGCCCACGGAGTCGTTGTTTCTCATTCTCTCCCTGGCGGTGGTCTTCATGTCCTCGGCAACGAGCGGGCACCGCTTGCACAGGTCTTCCAGCGTGTCTCCGCGCACCACCAGCAGCTCGCACTGCGATATGGCGCGGATGTCTGCGCTGCGGGGCTTGGCCACGTTGTCCTCGCTGAGCGACGACAGAAACGCCATTTCGCCAAAGTACTTGCCCGGGCCGAGTCTGGCCACGCTGCAGTTGTCGTTGGCCGGGTCCAGCACCTCCACGGTGCCCGTGATGACGAAGAAGATGTCTCTGCCCACGTCGCCCTTGCGCAGCACGTACTGGAAGGTGTTGCACTTGATCAGCTCGACGCTGAGCGCGAGCTCGTGGATCTGGTCCGAGGGGAGCGTCTTGAAGAGCGGGAGGCTCTCGAGAAAGCCGCGCGCCGACAGCGAGTCGTCCACCTTGTCTCTGAGCGGCGAGCCCGAGTGCATGTTCTTGAGCGGCGGCGGCACCGGCTCGGCCATGGCTGTGTTTCTGACGTTGGTGATGGCCGAAGAGAATCCTGCGCGCCTTCTCTTCTCCTGCATGGCCAGCCGCTCCTGGGCCTCGTCGCGGATGAGCCGCTCGATCGCCGGGTAGTCCGGCAGCACCGAGTTGAGCGAGTCCTTCGTCAGCACGCCCAGCAGCACCTTGGTGCGGGCCACCACGGTGGCGGTGCGCGGCCGGTTGAACAGGATGCCGATCTCGCCGAAGAACGAGCCGGCCGACAGCTCGGCGTACGTGGACTCGCCGTCCGTGGAGGCCACGCACACCGAGCCCCGCAGGATCCAGTACATGGACCGCGCGGTCTCTCCGCTCTTGACGATGTACTCCTGCGGGTGGAACTGTATCAGCTTGAGCGAGCGCCCCACCGCGCTCAGGAACGCGGGCGGCGCATCGGCGAACAGCGGGAACGTGCGCAGCCTCGTCATCAGCTCCAGCGGGATGATGTGGTTGGGGTCGTCCTCGTCCTCCGACGATGCGGTGGCCGTGGCCGGCTCCTCCTGGGCCGGGTTTTTGCGCTTGTTGTCGCTGTGCTTGTCGTCTTCGTCGTCCGCCAACGGCGACGAGATCGAGGGGGTGAACCCCAGTCGTTTCTGGTACCTCATGACGGGAGTAGGGGCCAAACAGGTTTCAAAGGGAGAAAAAGGGGGCAAAAACTCAGGAGGATCGTCTTAGTGCCTTATTGACAGAAGCCAGCTCAGCTCAGCCAGTTGAAATGGGAGGCAAAAAAAGAAAAGAGAGAATGGTGCGTTTCTTTTGTTTTTTCCAAAACGAATACGGAACTTGGTTGCGATGATCGAGTCACGGCCTGTATCTCGCAGCGAGTTTTTGGGAAAACCGGAGTTTCGGTCTATCTGTGGACGTATTTGATAATCAGGTGAAAGACTGGCTACGTCCTAAGCTATCTGTATGGGCTATACTTGTATGGGTTATACTTGTATAGGCTGCTTTCATAAGCTGTGCACGTACAAGCTATTTTGTATGTGCTGTGCTTTCAGACGGCTATCTATTAGGTACGGCGGTGCTCTCTCCAATTGGTCGACTGCTCAGGGCGGACCGACCTCTCCGCTGGAAGCACGCTGAATGAATGACTGGCATCGCTGCGGGGTAATATGTAGCGTTAAAATCCCAATCACATGATTGGGTGGCGATGGCGTGACCCCGGATATCACAGGTACACACACAGCAATAACCAGCTCTGTGGGGTATCAGTCGGAGGGTGGTTTACCCCTCTCCGGGACGGACTTTCGATGACTTCTCCCTGGAGATATATATTGGACCCTTCCAACCCTGTCAATGTCTTTGGTTGTTGGGATCGATAACCATGCGGCTACCACAATTCCTGAACTGGAACAACGACGACAGAAAAGAGATCAACAAGCTATCTCACGAGGTGAACGTGCTCAACTGGCACGTCAAGAATCTGGAGAACGTCAAGAACGGGATAACCCCCACCGATAAGCCGGCTGCTCCCCTGGGGCCCTCGGCATCGAACGAGTCCTCCAGCAGGAGAGGCTCGGATGTGTCGATGTCAAGCCAGGAACGGCGCAAGTTTGGGCCTCTTGACGAATGGTGCGTTTTCTTTTGATCCTCCTCCCGATCCCGATTGCTAATCCCCCCGCTAGCTTGGTTTTCTATTGACACGCCCCCGTAATATATTCATCTTAGTCATCCGACTGCATCATGTAGAAAACGACGGCAGGTTGAACACCAACCGGTCGATGTCTCCGGTAAACCTGTCGTTTCTTATCAGGTCTCCCGTCCGGAAATCTATCGGACTCAGCGAGTTCTTGACTATGTGGTCGATGTAGCACTCGGTGTATATCTGGTCCAGCAGAAACTGAAGGTCCTGCACCTCTGGATCTGTCAACAGCACAAACTTCAGCCCCGACCCGGTCTCCTTGAAGTGGGCCTTGTACTTGAGGGTGGAGAAGCTGCGCAGGTTGTTGTCGTTGCTGAGGTTCTTCGAGATGTTCTTGAGCGAGAAGATCGTCCCGAACAACAGCTTGGATATGTCCTTGTCGTTACTCGCGTTCAACTGGCTGGTGTTTGTCTTGTTGTCCCACTCGCGAGAGTAGATACAATTTGCTGGCCGGTTAGTCTCCGCTCCAATCGCATCCTGGCTCCATACCTACAGTGTCTGTCGAAGATCCACAGTGAATAGATCGCCATCGTTGGTTCTGGGTGGCGGCTGGCCAACAAGGGAGGATTGGCTGGTGGGCTTCTCCCAGATCAACCACTCGGGCGGGGCTACATAACCCGTGGAGGGTACGCACAGCGACAGCACGCGTATTTCTACCATTTTGACCGAAAACCAGAAAATTGCTGGTGATTGTTACAGAAACAGCCCGTCTAGCCAGAAGCAAGCGGGTCTAGCCTGAGGCAAGGAGGTCCTCCAGTCTGCTGGAGAGAAACTCGTTCCAGAGACGCGCAAACGACGGAGAGACAGCCATAGCCAGAGCCTCAAACGTCGCAAACGTTTCCGTGGCCTTGGCATACCACCCGTTCTCGCACACCTGTATCTGCAGACGCGTTCCCTCGTGTGTAACGCACTCGAGGTGTTCGCCCGCCACGTCCAGCCGGCTGAAAAAGTCTGCGTACTCCGCAACAGCGCATTGCAGCTCTCCTTGCACGTTCATATCATCCTATACTGTCGCCTGATACACCCACCTGACACCTGATCCGCCTGATATGTTATACCAAGACTCAATCTCGCCTGTCAGTGTGCCCAATGAAAGGGGCAGAGCGAGGCGTGTGTGGAGTAAAAGCGTTAAGAGCCCCGGGCCTCCCAGGAGAAAAGTCGGGCAGGAAAAAAAACGTCCAATCAGCGTCTTCCTCCGCGGTCAAACAAGCACCAAAACACGCAATGTTCAGGAGGTGTTTCAGCGTATTGGCGCCCGTGAGGCAGGAGTCCTCCAAGCGGGTGTGGGGTCAGAACATCTCGCCTCTGCAGAAATCCATCAAGGTGCTGGAGTCCGAGGCGGCCACTCCCAAGATCGAGATTGACCAGTCGTTCGTGCAGAGGTTCAACGATCTCAAGACATACGACCCGTTTGACTTCTCAATAGCAGGCATCAAGCTGCAGAAGTACAAGAAGTCGCAGCAGTTCGAGAAGAAGAGGAAAACCTCCGGTTTCAACTCGCCAAACGTGAACCCGCTGGACTTCTACTGTCTGCCATCTACGCTCTCCAACTTCCTGAGGCAGAACGGAGACATCCAGCCCAGATCCGAGAGCGGACTCACCGCCAAGAAGCAGAGGCTGCTGTCGAAGGCGGTGAAAAGAGCCAGGAAGCTCGGTTTTCTGTCGCCTGTCGCCAGAGACAGCTCGAGGCTGTTGAAACACTCTGATTAACAACCCTTGTATATAACAAAACTCTCACTTCAGCAAAGACGCATCCGGTCCGCGTAGTCTGATATACACGTCTGTTCCGTGTCCGTGTATGGTCTGCACGTCTAAATCTCCACCGAACAGCTCAACGTAGATCCTGCTGAGCGGCAGGCCGTATCCCATACCGGCGATGATGTTGACTGCAGCGTTCCCGCCAACGTTGTTCAGCGTCTTGTACGAGTCTCCGGCCTCTTCGGAGTCGAACGTGGTGAAGCTGTACTCGAACAGCCGCTCCATGGCCTCTGGCGGGATCCCACCGCCTCTATCGCTGATGCGTATCTCCAGCACCGTGTCCAAATGCTCGTTCTCCTTCAGGTTCTGGTAGTCCTTCGCAACCACCGTGATCTCTATGGGGTCCAGTCTATTGGACTCGATGAGTGCCCGCGCAGAGTTCTTGAACACCTCGTTGAGAACGTACTCGAGGTGGCTGGGTATGAAGGGAAAGTACACCGGCTCGATGTTATCCAGTGCGAGCTGCGGCTCGTAGCTGGTGTACTTGGTGGTTCCGTCGCTGCGTATCATGAACGTCTCGGTCTTGACCTTGACACGCTCGTCGTACTTCAGCAGACACATCCCGTTGACGAAATCTATGCTCTCACCGATCACCTTCATGACGTCGAGCTTCTTGTCGACGACACCGATGCTCGTCAGGATCCCGCTGTCAATGTCCGAGTTGCTCAGCGGTTTCAGCTGCTCCGACAGCAGCATGTGGTGGTTGGCCACAAGACGCATCATGATGCGCTCCTTGAGGTGGTTGTCGAGAAACAGCCCTCCGTCAAACAGGCTCAGAGGCGCAATTTCTTCAAACCCTTTCGACAGAACAGTCAGGTTATCTGTGTGTATGTCTATCGTGCGCTGGAGTGCACTTATGAGTCTCTCGTTCTGCTCCAGCGTCGTTATCCTGAACGAGCCAATGTTGTCGATGCTCCACTGGCCGCCCTGAACCTCAGACACAAACTCCAGCAGCACCTTGAGGGTCTCGAGATACGTGTCATAGATCTCCGCAATGTTCGGGTTCAGCACGGCGATGTACGGCAGCTGTCTGAACACCTTGAGTCTCTTGGCAATGAGGGTGAACAGGTCAAATACCGTTTCGTTGGCGTTCTGCAGGATCATCAGCTCCTTGTTGTGCTTCGTGGCGGTGTTGAACTTGAGCAGATCGTTCATGCTGATCTCCGGTAGCGGTTTGTTTGAGAAATCGTAGATGATGCTCTCGAGAGAAGACCTTATCTGGTGTTGTCTGGTGATATCCTCGTGCGAAGTGAGTGTGACGTTGGAAGCGTGGCGGATCATCGGCCTGTACGGCACACATGGCCGCAGGACCTGACATGCCACTCGGCTAATGTATGATCTCATCATGATACACTTGCTTGCGAAGAAGAAGAAGAAGAAGAAGAAGGAGGGGTTAGGCTGGCTTAGTACTTAGAGAACACAAACGGTGACTCAAAAGATGCAGCTCCTTAAAGTAGTGCACCGGCAACCCTGCGCCGCACGTCATTTGTGTCACATTGCCGCCCGTTTACCTGTGTTGTGACATATTGGTTGGTATTCTACGAATCAAGCGTGGTGGAGCAGTCAATTGACTATGCGGAGTGCTGTTCGGGTGGAAATTGAGGTTTTTTCCCGGAAAAGGGTCGAATTCTGGAAATCCCACGAACCAAGATGCCCTATCCCTGCTCAACAGCGTAGGGATAGAATCTAAGCTTCATTTGCCACCAGAAAATGGACAAGAGAGGTGAATTTGCCACCGCAAAAAGTAAACAAAAGATGAATTTGCCACCGCAAAAAGTAAACAAAAGATGCGCGCAATTAGGCCAAGTCGGGGGAACCACTCTTGGGGTGTGGTATTACGGGCAAGTTTGTTAGCCGACCCGCGTATGTGAGTGGATATACGTGTAGTACAAAGCAGTGAGACTCTATTGGCACTGTTATTGTAGAGAATAGCGCGAGGTCAAAGCCGTTTTGACATTTTGGTGCTGGTTTGACACGGTCTGGGGTACCCTATCAAGGGTTCGCGGGGTATAGGCAGAGTGACGGGTCTGAGAGGGTTACCAGTGGAAAATAAACCGTTTATATAGTTGAGTAAGCCCTTTTTGTCACCGTATCAAGAGCCAGTTGCGGCATGAAGAGAGAGCCAGCTGAACCAGTTCTCTCCCAAAAAACGGTATAAATTAACCGCGCACCTCCCTCTCTTCTTTCTTCCCTTTCTTCTTCTCTTTCTCCCCACACAACCACTTAGTTTCCGCTTATAAGAGTCAAATCCTTACGAGCTTGAGCTATTTATCAGATCATTTCAACTAGTTAGAGTCCCACTTTAGCTTATTTGTCTTCGTCTGAATTGTTGTTATCCCCAAGCTTTCGATCCGAGTTCTAAGCGCCAACCATCCCAAATGGCCAACTCGGGTTTCAAGCTTTTTACCTCTCTCCAGTGGCTGCCCGGCTGTGCTTCCCCAAGTACGAAGGCCATCCGTCTGTTCGAGAGAGAAGGACAACCGGTTTATCTGTGGGCCCCCTCCCGCAGAAGCCGCCGTCACGACATCGTCTTTCGTCGCTTTACCCATCCCATGTGGTTCAAGCGTACAAAGAGATGGCTGTGGGAGAACCCCAACGCCTGTGCGGAGCTGCTGCTCAAACCAATAACTTCGCCAGGCCACAAGTTCCCCATCGGCTACATCCTGGATGAAGACTGGTTGGAACAACAAACCGCCGCACTTGGAGAGACACCCAGTCTCGAGTACGGAGTCGAGCCTCCCCACTCGCTCCGCATGGACAGATTGGTTACCCGTTTCTCTGAGCGCGCCCTTCCAGTTTATCCAATGGCATTCATCGCTGAAGAAGAGGAGACCATGGAGGCTGGAATTGAGCTGTCTGGATTTTTGTCCAGCTGCTTGGAATCCAGAACTCCTGGCACCAGCGATCTCGCCAAAACCGAATCTTCTGCGGGAGAGAAGTCTGAGTCAGAGGAAAAAACAGATGAATTCTCTGCAGGAGAGGAGGAAAAATCAGAGGAGTCCTCAGAGTCAGAGGAAAAATCAGAGGAGTCTTCTGAGTCAGAGGAGGTAAAAACAGAGAAATCTTTGGAGTCAGAGGAAAAAACAGAGAAATCTTTGGAGTCGGAGGAGGAAAAAAAAGACTCCTCTGAAGATGAGGAAAGAACAGAGGACTCCTCTGACGAAGACACTGGCTCAGACGACGCACCAGATGAAGACAGAGGTGCAGGAGGGTCTGGGCCAGCGGGCGCAGTCGAACAAGAGGTCTTGGTCGACGATGCACCTTGCGAGTCTGGAGCCGCACCCATGTCATCTGTGATGGCTAGGGTGAAGCTCTTCGAAAAACTAGCCAATCCCCAGCTTGCGTTTCCCAAAGCAGTTTCTTCTCACGGGTTCCCAGGAAAGACAGTTGGACGCAATTGTCTTTTGCAAGAAGAAACTGTTCTCGCCGAAGCAACACCCGAGCCTGTTGTAGCCAGGACCGGTCGTATGGAAGCCAGCAATGGTCCCCCCGCAACATACGCCGGTCCGTTGAGCTTGTTTGGCAGGAAGCAGCTTGGGTTTAAGGTTATGTTTGAGGCTTCTCCAACTGAAGTTACTGCCGATCTGATCGGTACCACTTTGGCTGAAGAGGTCTTGGACTTGAGTCCTTCGCAAGTTCACTTGGGAAAGAACTGGCACTGGTGGCTGGTCCCCATGGTTGGTCTAGTGTCCTTTACAGGTTTGGAGATCCTTGCGATCTTTACAGTCGTCGTCTTTGCATGCACGGGAGATGACGAACTCCGCACCTGGGAAGCTGGCCCTAAGATTGAACTTGTCGAAGATTACGAGGAGATGGCTGCTGCTGGCTATGAAAAGATTGCTACTAACGACGAGGAGATTGCTGCTTATGAAGAGAAGTTTGCTGCTTACGAAAAGGTGACCGCTGCTATGGGGGAGAAGATTGCCGCTTACGAAGAGAAGGAAGCTTCTCACGACCGCTTTATCACACTGGTGTGCTACGGTACGGAAAGGAGATGTGCCGAATATGAAGAGAAGATTGCCGCTTGTGAAGAAAAGATCGCCGCATATGAAGAGAAGAATGCTACTAACGAAGAGAAGATTGCCGCTTACGAAGAGAAGGAAGCTTCTCACAACCGCTTTATCGCACTGGTGTGCTACGGTACGGAAAGGAGATGTGCCGTATATGAAGAGAGGATTGCCGCTTGTGTAGAAAAGATCGCCGCATATGAAGAGAAGAATGCTACTAACGAAGAGAAGATTGCCGCTTACAAAGAGCAGATTGCCGCTTGTGAAGAGAACATTGCCGCTTATGAAGAGAAAACTGCTACTAACGAAGGGAAGACTGCTACTCAACAAGAAAAGATTGCTACTAACGAGGAAGTTTTCAGACTTCGGAAGGGAGCTCCATCCTGGCACGGCAACGACATTGGAGAGTTTGTGAAGCCTGTTGAGACTAACAGCGACATTTTCAGAAAGCAGAGAGAGGAAGCTATAGACACCTGGCACGCGGGTAGATTAGGAGGTCTGAGTGGATCTACTGCTGTTACTCTGAGCCCCTTCACGGTCGACAGAGGCGGATTCTCAACCTCAAGGGTTGCCGGTGGCCAAAAGGGATACCCAAAGAGGAGGGCGAGAATTGGAAGACTCCGGAGGTTGTGGTGGAGGTTGATGTGACGGTTGCTGGGGGAAAGTGAATACTAACATTAGGGATGCTGTTACGGTGAAGCGTTTTGGTGAGGACAAAAAAAACAGAGGGAAAAAACCTCAAAAAGGCAAGTTGCATTTTTTCACCGGTCTCGAGCTACTGATCTATCACGAATTTACGGCTTTCGCCAAGAGTTGTTTCCCCTTCTTTTTAGACAACTCTTGGCCTCTCTTTCTTCTTTTCTTGGTCTACTTTTGGCTATCTCTCTCTTCTCTTCTTGGTCTACTTTTGGTTATCTCTTTCTTCTCTTCTCCGTCTACTTTTGGCTATCTCTTTCTTCTCTTCTTGGCACTTTTGTTTATCTCTTTCTTCTCTTCTTGTTTCTTTGTTTGTTTGTTTGATTTTTTTTTTTTGGGGGGGCGTCGATCTGGAGGAAATGTCATTTTCTCTGGGTCGGCGTTCCCCCTTTTTTTGTTTTAGGAGCACGCGTCTTTAAAGTTTCCAGGTCTACGATCTTGGGTCCAAAGGGTCTGGATCATTGGGTCATGATACGCAATCTAGAATCAGAAACCTTAAAGGATCTTGGTCATGGTCATCGGGGATCACTGATCATGGACTAGGGATCACTGGGTCGGTCAATGGCTTGTAAAATTGCCAGATACGCAATATTGAGTCTAAAACTCTAAAATGACACTAGAGGGGTCATTGACTCACAATTTAGAATCTAAAACTTTGGAAGGCGATTCGATTGGGTCACTGAGTGACGGGGTCATGGATCATTGGGTCAAGGGGTCACATTCTTCAGTCTTAAACTTTGAAAGGTCACTAGGCCGGGTCGATAGTCACACAACTACCAGGTACACAATCTAGAAGGTATAACTCTAAAAGGCCATTGGATCGGGTCATTGGGGGATGATGCATCATTGGGTCAATATTGTCAGGTACACAATCGGGAGTCTAAAACTCTAAAATGTCACTGGGTCATACACAATCTAGAATCCCAAACTTTAAAAGGCCATTGGATCAGAGGATCATGCTTCACTAGATCGCTTATAAGATTGCGAGATACAAAATATCCAGTCTAAAACTTGTGATGTCAGTGGGTCACTGAACCTTAGAATCGCAATCTAGAATCCCCCATTCCAAAGTCATTGGGTCAGGTCATCGGGTCATCGGGTCATTGACACGGCTGCTCCGTGAAGCTTAAAACTAAAAATAAACTAAAAAAACGCGCGTGATTGAAAAACCAACGTGCATGATCGAAGTTTAAAAACAGCAGCAATTTGCGCAAAACGCCTAACAAACCAGAGCAGTTGAAATTGGGCTGCATTTTCGTTGGCCATGGAGAATTAGACGAGAACAAGTGAAATTCGGCGTCACATACAAAAAACGCACAAAAAATGCCCAAAAAATGCAGTTTTGGGAATGGAAAATGCAACGTCGCATCGTGCGTCGATTGTGGCATCGGAAGACCGTGGCGCTGTGTTTGGATTGGTCCGCCCGAGATAAGGAGAGGCGCGTTATCAGCAGATATTATTTGGAGGCGCGCTCCGTGATGGCGGCAACGCCGGGGATAAAGTTCATTGGTCGGTCACTTGCATGAGAGAGAAAAAAATTTGCATTCTAATTTTCGTTCGATGATGCCATGTGGATGCTGATTGGCCGGGGCAGAAAAAGGCTCTAGGAGGCTGTCTAGTTCGAAAAAGTGCTAGTTACGTCCGGTCCTAGCGAGGGTTATGTCCGAGGACGAGGAGTTTCTCGAACTGAGCAGCTTTCTGGGCAGCGGCGGCGGGGGCGGTTTCCTGCGCGGCTTTGTGGCGCTCCCATTGGACGAGTTGGAGGTGATCGACACCTGGTCGTCGTTGAGCATCACCGCCGCGTGGTAGCCCACCTGGGGCGACTCGGCGATGTCCATGGACGACGCGGAGCTGACGCTCTTGCGCGGGGTGTCAGGCTCGAGGAGCTTGAGGTCCAGACACCGCTGCGACAGCCTTTTGGTGGTGTCTGTGCTCTCCTCGTTGCCGGCGAGGTAGCGCATCACCTCGACGATGCTCTCGCGCTTGTAGGACTCGCTCTTGAGCGGGGAGAACATGAGCATCGGGTACATCACGCGCAGATACGTGTTTATGAGCGGCTCGTCGTCCGCGAGCGACAGGTCGTTGAGCTCGCGCAGAAAGATGTCCACCAGCACCTTGAGGTCGTTGAGGTAGATCCACTGGCACGTGGACGAGGTGGTGAACACCATGTAGAGCACCTTGAGCATCAGGATCTGGATGACGTGGTCCTTCTCGCGGTTGAAGTTGAGCATGAGGCACTCGCTGAAGTTGCGGAAGTTGGTGTCCTCGACCATCACCTCGAACGCGGTGTTGGGGGTGCGGTTGTCCGGGCTGTAGAAGCACACCATGTACTGCTCGTTCAGCACGAGCAGCAGCTTGAACTTGAGGAAGTTGAGCCCGTCCTCGTCGCGCGTGGCCACCTTGAGCGAGCGGAACAGAAACCGCACGAACGCGGCGTCCACGGCCGCCAGCTCGTCCTGCGGGACCGTGGCGGTCTTGCACACCTCGTACAGCAGCTCGAGCAGGTTGGAGTAGGTGCTGTAGTAGGGCCCGGCCACGAGGTCGCGGTACGCGGGGCGGTCGCGCGTGTGCTCGCGCAGCGTGCAGTAGCCGGTCAGCGCCCCGCACAGGATGCGGAAGCCCTGGAACTCCTCGAGGATCGCCAGCAGCGCGGCCGGCTCGGCCTCGTAGCCGGTGTACAGGATCCAGCCGACGGTGCGCACCAGCCGCTGGTTGGCCACGAGGGTGTGCTTGATCTGTGCCTCCACGCCGCCGCCGCCGTCGTACGCGATGCCGTCCGCCAGGTTCGCCGCCGCCGCCGCCGAGTAGCTCAGCAGCGACAGCAGCTTGCGCACGCAGAACGCGCGGTTGTGCTGGAAGTGGCGGCACTCCACCAGCAGCCGGGCGGCCGCGTAGTGGAACGCATCCTCGCCGCCGGCCGTCAGCCGGCCCATCTGCTCGCAGTGCGTGGTGCACAGCGTCACGTACGACACGATGATCAGGTTCATGTCGTCGCTGGAGCAGCTCGGCGGCCGCGCCGAGACGTATTCGCCGGACGCCTCGTCGTAGTACACCTTGGTGTACAGCAGCTCGCCGGCCATCTCCCAGAACTGCTCCGCCGTCAGCGCGCCGTCCAAGGTGGGGTCTGCAGAAGCCGTCGACATGGACTGGATACACGGGCCGATAGGGAGACTTGTCGCGTGCTGATTGGACGGTTCGCGCGCGTTTGGTGTGGTGGGCGGTTTGCGGAGCGGTTTGGCGGCGCCAGTTCCAGGGGGCGCCGATGACCTATGGGCTGGCGGCGCCGCCACCCTTCTTCTGGCCACGCATTCTGGCCACAACAATGCACAGGGCTCTCAGCAAGGTGAGTTGCGTACCCAGCACAACGGTGCTACCGGACAGCAGCGGACTAACAGCGCAGGCGTACCAGCTGGAGAACGACGCCGAGCGCGCCACGCTGCGGGCCGACCTGGCGCGCGCCATCGAGTGCCACCAGGAGGCCGCCGCGCTGCTGGGGCAGTTCACGGCCGCAGACAACTCGCTGGAGGCGGACTTCCGCGTAGCACAGGCGGTGGACACGCTGGTGGCGCAGATCCGGCGGCGCGTGGAGGAGCTGAGGCGGCTGGAGAGGCTCCGGCAGCAGCCGCCGCGGCGCCAGGCGGAGCAGCATTTGGAGGGCGCGACGGCCGCCAGCGCGCTCGTGGCGCAGATGGGCGCGCTGCTGACGAAGCACGTCAGCGTGGACCTGGGCTCGGCTGCGCGGCCGGTGGTGGCGATGCCGAGCGACCCACCGATCGCCGAGCTGCAGCGGCAGCTGGTGGCGCTCGCCGCCGCCGCGGCCGCCAAGAAGGATAAGAGCCACGCGGCGGAAAACGAGCTGCTGGCGAGGCTGAACGCCTACTACGTGTCGCAGATCCACGCGCAGCGCGCGCTCATCCAGGAGATGTGCGACCTGGTGTACGAGCGGGGCGGCAGCGGGCCCGCGCCGGAGGACGGCTACAAGGGTATAGTGAGCGATCTACAGCAGCAGCTGAGCGAGGCGGAGAAGGACAAGGTCATTCTCGAGTCGCAGGTGGTCAAGCTGAAGGAGAGGTGGAACGGGCTTGTGGAAAGCGCCCGCAAGAAGAAGGAAATGGGGAAGAAAGATGCGCCCGGTTGAACTATTTAGCCTTGATACCACTCATCATCTCCTCCTTGTTGATGAGGTGCTCGATGGTCTCGATGTGCTCCAGGAGCTCGTCCACGTTGGCGCTCCAGTCGTTCAGCAGCTGGTTCTCAGACTTGTTCTTGATGAAGCTAACCATCCGCAGCGGTCTGTTGATCTTGGCGTAGATGACGCCCTCGTTCACCATCGTGGTGATGTTGGCCTCCACGTCCGCCTGCGGCAGCTGCAGCAGCTCGGTCAGGCGCTCGAGCGTGATGTTGGAGTAGTACTTGGAGATCACGCGCAGGTTGTGCTCGATGACACGCTTCTGCAGGTCCTCCCAGTGCAGCTTGCCCTTGTCGGAGGCCTGGTCGAAGGCCTCGTTCTTGAAGAGCTGCGCAGAGTACGAGTCGTTGAAGGCGTTCCATCTCATCAGCTCCTGCGTGGTGAAGGACTTGATCAGCTCGTTCTCCATGGGCAGCTTGATGAGGTCCTTGTCGAGCACAACCTTGTTTATCAGGTCGCTCTGCAGGTTGCTGTACGGGGTGAGGATGATGTAGTACACCGTTCTGGCCAGAATCTGCAGCCGCTTGTCCTTGTCCTCGGAGATGGACGGAATGCCATAGATGGAAATCAGGTACTTGACAATGTTGATGTAGTCGTTCTCCTCCAGACCAATCTCGATCATCAGGTTGTAGTAGGAGAGCTTGAGCTCCGCAAACTTCTCGAGCGACTTGACCAGGATCTTCCTGCTGAGGATCTTGGCAAACGCGTAGTCGCCCTTCCTGTTGCACAGCTCCACCTGGTTCAGGATGAACTCTATCTTCTCCTTGATCTCCATGGACCCGTACGTCTCCACCTGCAGCTCGCACAGCACCTTGGTGGCCTTGTCGAGGTCCTTCTTGACGTCGAGCAGGATATCGCACAGCGTCTTGGTGACCCTGGCCCTCTCGAGCTCGACGTATATCTTGTTCTCTGTGATCGTGCGGATGTTTTCGATCGTCTCGATCTTCGTGTCTATGTCTGCGATCTCATCGAGATGCGTCATCGCCTGCTGGATCATCACCTGGACCGTGTTCTTCAGCTGCCCGTGTTTCTTGGACAGCAGTGCGATCTGCTCGTTGAGAAGCGGCCAGTCCTTGGCCCCGGCAAGCAGGTCCACGAGATACGCCACGATTCTCTTGGACGAGGCCAGGTCCGACGCCTGTCTGGTCTGCTTCTCCAGCAGCAGCAGCTTGTCCAGTGCGGTCTTGTAGTCGCTCTGGTTGGATTGCGTTAGTGGGCTGGGTGGGTGGACAACCAGGGGCATGCGCCCAAACACGTACCTTTGCCAGCACCTCGATCTGCGGAAACTGCTCGTCGAGCGTCTCGGTGAAGTCCTTCTCGGCCTTCAGTGGTGCTTCTCTGGACATTGCTGATCTATCGGTGTTCAGTCGGTGAGGTTGGGGGGCAAATAGGGGGGGAAACAGGTCAACGCCTAGCACAGTGGCGACTTTGGCGCCTCTGGTTGGGCGGGGCACGACTACACCCGCCTGAATGGGTTGGCGCACGACCACCACGACTTGTCTGCAGAACCACCCACAACAAGCGTTCTCCCCTCCACAGCACCACAGGAACCGATCGCGATGGATGTCACGTCGCACTTTTCGTCGCAGTCGGTGTCGTCGCGGGACAACCTCAACTGGGTGTTTCTGGTGGACTGGATCCTGGCGTTTGTGGCGTGTGTGGCGGTGATCTTCTACTTCAACCGGGCCATGGCGTGGTGTGTCTCCACGCTGGTGAACCTGGTGCTGTGGAAGCGCCACAAGGTGCGATACAAGGTGTCGTCGTTCAAGATCTCGTACCTGGGCGGGCGGGTGTTCTTCAAGAACCTCACGATCATCAGCAACAACGAGATTGTGTTCATCCACCAGGGCTGGTTCACGTGGCGGTACTGGCTGGCGTCCTCGCGGCGGTCCGAGCTGCGGTTCGACGAGCTGTCGCGGGCCCGGGGCGACCCCGAGAGGCCGAGCCGCGAGTACAACGACTCGCTGCCGTGCCGGTTTGCGCTGGAGGCCTACGGCGTCGAGGTGTTTGTGTACAACAGGACACAGGCCTACGACAGCATCCTGAGCTTCCTCAACAGGACCGACGAGGCTCCCGCCGGCTCCACCGAGACCGAGCAGAGTACCCTCAGACACAGGCGGAAGACGCGCGACGCTCCGCGCAGCGTTCCGCGCACGGTTGCGCCCATCATCGAGGGCGTCAGCGAGCTCGGGGTGAGCCGCGATCTGGGGCCCTTCTCGCTGCTGCGCATGCTGCCCATCGAGATCAACATCCGCAAGGCCGCGATGGTGCTCGGGAACGAGAAGACGAGCTCGCTGATGGTGTCCAACTGCTCCAGCTTGACGGGAGAGGTCTCGATCGCTCCGCCGAGCAACGAGCTCGACTTGCACAGGATGGTGTACTCCTTCAAGTTTGCGCAGCTGCAGTCGTTCATGCGGCCCAACCTCGATAACACGCAGAGCCTCTCGCAGACAAGCACCAACGCAGCAAAGACATACAAGCAGAAGCGCGGGCTCCAGCGAATGGGCAAGCTGCTCGCGTCGGTCGTGCTCAAGGCCACGGCGCACCACTCCAGGAAGGCCCACACAGAGGCTGACGTGGCTCATAAGTACGAGGAGATGTGGCCCGGGCTGAAGAGGTACCTTCTGGACGATACGCAGGAGGTCAGGACGCACCGGTACGAGAGCTTTGAGTATGCCAAGTTCTCGCAGATCCTGGAGTCTGAGTACACCCACATGGTTTACTACTACGAGACCCCAGGCCTGGTTCCCAAGTCGCCAGAGGCCACAAGACCCATGGACGGGCCCGACATGGGCAACGGAGGGTCTCCCCCTCTGACCGGTCTGGACCTGTGGCTGTCGAAACCCATCATCCACTACGGGCCCTGGGCCGAACGCCAGCGAAGCACCATCCACAAGGCGTTCTTCCCCTCTGCCTGCAGAGATTCTGTGCCCCTTGAGAGGCTCTGTGCGGGCGACGAGCGCGTGTACACAGGTTTCCAGCTCAACGTGGATGTCGTGGACAGCGGTACGCTCATCATCCCGTTCCGGGAGGGCAGCAAGAACTCCAAGTACCTCGACCAGGTCAACTCCGAAGACGGCCAGACCGAGCGGATCCACACCCGGCCGTTTGGATGGCTGGAGCTGGGCATGGGTCCGGGCAGCACGGTGAAGTCGCACGTGTCGTACGTGCCCACCGAAGCTGGCTGGGAGAACCGTCTGGAGGTTGACATGATCGCCCCCAAGGTCTCCTCGAGCGTGAACCACGATGTCTTCTTCAGCGCCGAGAGACACACTGTTGTGTGCGACATAGGATACCCGCTCAGCTGGAACGGCCACACCTTGTGGACGTTTGAGAACACCTCGCTGAAGGCAAAGACCTTCTTCCTCAGGGAGCACGTCACTCTGATGGTGGACATGCTCGATGACTTTGCATCGGGCGATCCTGTGGCGTACGAGCTGTTCAGACCGTTCACCTATAAAGTCAGGTGGAGCATAAAGGAATTTGGCATCTTCCTCAACATCAACGACTTCAACATCATCGACAACTCAGCCGACTTCAGCGACAACTGCTATGTCTCTTTCAAAGGTGATGAGCTGTCCATGGACATCGACATTCCGCTCGAAGCTGTTGTCAAGACCTCCAACACCATCACCTACACGCTCAACACCGAGTGGTTCGAGCTGGGACTCGATACCCCACCGTGGCACACAACGAACAACTTTCTGAAGCGCAAGACCGTGGGCCATGCCAACAACTTCGAGATTACCGGATCGTATACGTACTTCTCCATGGTGGACATCGACTCCGTGGACAGCATCGTGATTGCGTGTACGTGCGACGATACCACTTTGGAGTGCTACGGGTTCATCGTCAGGTACATCATGGTGATCAAGGAGAACTATTTCGGTGACCACATCCACTTCCAGACCGCCTCGGAGTTCACCGAGTCGAGGGTCAAGAATGCCACCCAGTTACCCCAAGACGCTGCTGAGAAGAAGGAGAACACAAACTACAGGACAGAAAACGAAACAGATGTTCTCTTTTCCTTCTGCGTCAACAACGGTGCGCTTGTGCTGCCGGCGCATCTTTACGACTGCGAGTCCCACGTGGCTCTCCAGTTCGATACGCTGGACATAGATATCCGTTTCACCAACTACTACATGGACATGCAGGCCGACTTCTCTCCGGTCATTTCCAGACTCGTCGAAGACTGCGACCCTGATGAGATTTTCCAGGCTGTGATCAGGGAGCCAAAGTTCGAGCCTGATCTTTTCATCGATGGCTTGGCCGTCCACGGTCACAGAATGTTTGGTCTACCCCCTGCCGAGCCCACGTATTTCTGCAGATGGGACTTTGTTGCTGGCGATGTTGTGAACAACTCGGGCTGCGAGTTCATTGACGGTCTGTCCAAGGCCGTTGATTGTCTTGCGTTCGGGTACACAGACATCGAGAACGCTCTGATCACAGAGGAGGAGATCATCCACGATGTGGTTGCTCTTTCCTTCACGTGCCCCAAGATTGATGTGCAGTTGAAAACAGAAGACTCCATGCTGAGGTGCTTGTTGCATCCTATCGACTTCAAGTTCAACGATCTGTCAAACAAAAGGTACACGAGCCGTATGTCTCTGGAGGTTCCCTTCATTGAAATCACATCTTACAGCCTGGCGGACCCGACTCTGATGACCATGGCCGTCGAGACATCGCTCAAGTTCTCTGACTTCATTCAGAAAGAGCACATGGACTTCAAGAGACACCTTCAGCAACACCACATCCAGTCTCATGACGCTCCCTTCCACAGGAGTCCCTTCATCCTAGAAAGAAACTACCGTGCAGGGAAGAGCAACGAGTACTCTCAGGCGTATGGAAGCATAAAGCCGTCTTTCTCGATACCCGATCTACCATACCCTCTGAACGAGGATACCGTCGACATTCTGATCGAGGATCTGCCAGTCGAGATGATGGAGTCGTTCTCGGATGACAGTTCTGGGTCCTCGTTCTCTTCGGATGAGGATTCCGTTGCAAACAACACGCCTCCATCGTCGAAGCCGATCATGGCTGGCGATGGGTTCCGTCCAAGTTTGGACTACGACGAGAAGGACTTCACCCCTCAGGTGAAGCCGGATCCAAACTACGAATACGATAATCTGATTGTGAATATCGGGAGTGTTAGAGGCTATGCCTCTCCAGAGTTCCTGGAGACTTTGCTGGACGTCATGCAGTCCATCCAGAGCTACGACGTCAAGGGTGTTCTGGACTCTTTGCACATTGACATAGTTGGCTCGGTGATGCGTTTGCACTCTACAAAGTGTGATGCTGCCAACATCCGTGTGGTTGTTCCGGTGTTGAGCTTGAAATTTGGTGATATCAGTGCACACTCGATCGAAGAGGTGTTTTCATCAACGTTCAAACTTCCGGACCACCTGGTTCTCGAGGTCTTGAACCCATCTCTCGTGACTTCTGTGAAGACAACAAGGTCCATAGAGCAGATTGGCCACGAGTCACACGGGAAAGTCGACAAGAGTACCGCAGGTGCGGTTCATCTGCGTGAGGCTGTTTTGGGCGTGAAGGAGGCTGGGTGTGCTGATAAGGAGGAAGAGTTGGCCGTGAGGTTGTCTTTGCAGGACCTGGAATTTTGGTTCACTGACAACGAGGACGAAGGCTTCACAGGCTCCCTCAATATCAGGATCTTCGACAACGCCATCGAGTCTACGAAACTGGTGCGGTTGGGATCGTACGTTTCCAAGCTTCAGAAAATGGCAGCAGCCTTGTCTGAGAAGTACTCCAGCTTTGAGGACAACGCTCGTCTTTCTCGCATTGAGCTCATGTACCTTCTGTCGACTGCTAGTGTTGACTACAGAGTGCAGCACGACCCCACTGTGATCACCAAGCCGTCCAATGTCATCAGAACCTCGAAGAACCACATCAGATACCAGGATAGCTGGAAGGTGGTGACTCGCCTGCGCCATGTCGTTGATAACGTGCCACAGAGCTGGTGCCGGAGAACGGATGCCATGCTGAAGGCATGCAAATGGGAGGCGGGTCCCACCGCCAAGTCTGAAGTGCTGAACATCTTCTCGCGCTGGAGAACCTGGGAGTTCTCAAAGATCGAACAGTGTTTTATCTTCAGGTTTGTTTTTGATGACCAGAAGGCTGCTGCCGCAAAACCATCGGCTATCCAGTTCTCTCTGGAGAGCTTTGCGCTCAGACTGTCAGCTTATGACTTGGAGGATGACTACATTCGCATCGACTACATCTCACTTGGTCTGATGGGTAAGCTGAAGCAGATCGAGGACGCCAACAAGCATTTGGTACCCGATATCTACTCCAGTGTGTATCACACCGACGTGTCCATGAGCTTGTCATACTTCAGAAGCAAGTTCAGTCTGCATTGTCTGAGGCTGATGGACTTTTTCAACAACTTTGAGAAGCTTCCGGTTGCTGAGCCATCCCCTACCACAGCCTCGTCTATACCCAAGAGTTTCAGTGCCAGTTTCTTTTTGGAGAGCTTCGATAACAAGGTGGAGCTCAGCCAGGTGGCTTCGAATGTCAGCGGTAAGGGTCTCACCGTTTCTGCGTTTGCCTTCCTTCCAACGCCCGAGAGCGATGTGATGCCGTTCAACGTGTCTGTCCAGTCTGAGACGATTTCCAACGAAGTTCACCTGAACGACTTGACTCTGATGGGCAGTGCTCTGAACGGTGGTAATCTATTCGTGTCGTCAGTGGGATCTGTGGAGACAGGTCTCAAGAATGTGCTTCTTCAAGCGGACTCCATCAAGCTGCTCTCTGGCAATACCACTGATGACTATGTTGCTTTTGTGGATGCTCTGATTGAGGATGAGCTGCCAAGATTCGGGTCCATCAAACAACTCGTATCGAAGTTCAGCGATGGTGGTAGCAAGTCACCAGACAGTCCCGGTCCTCTCAACCTGCCATTCCCTCTTGCCATCAGGGCTGAGATGAAGTCTCTTGACCTGAAGCTCCAGTTCATCACACCGCTCAGCTACGTCGTTCTGTCTCAGAATGCGCTGCTCAAGGGCCACCTGGTTGACGGTGTTCTGGTGCTGGACTTTTCGATGATGAAGGCGGCCTCCAGTTTGATGACAACAAGTCTCAGCGGGAACGGCCATGTTTTTGTCAAGGCTGATCTGAACAAGTCTTCAGCCTTTTTCCGAATCAGATCCAACGCAGATCATCTTTCGCTGGAGACATCCTTGGACATGGACCAGTCGAAGCTTTCGATTCCAAAGTCAACCGAATCAACCAGGATCATCTATGATATCCACGAAGACATCGTTCGCAGCTTCGAGAAGATCAAAGGCGTGATTTCCCGGGTCACGGCTCTCATACCTTCTTCGAATCTTGCACAGGGTGCCACCAAGAAACAACCCACCTTTGTGTACAAGATTGAGTCTTTGAGTGAGTACATGGCCATTCTGGTGTCGAGTCCCGACTCCAAGTTCACTTTGGAGAGTCACCGCGTCAGTCTGTCCTGTTGCAACTTTGCGGTCAAAGGTGGGTCTGCTATATACGAAACAAGGCCACACGGTTGGATCAAATTCCCCTCGACCCGCTTCATCGTGTCGGATACGCGTGGTCCCCTCAACAGGTTTGACGCTATGGAGGTTGATGTTGAACTCAAGTTGTTGGAGCCAGAGAAGGGTACTCACAACTATCAGTCCATTCAGGTTGTGTCCAACTCGTGCAGGTTTGTTTTGAACGCTTCTGTCCTGATCAAGATTCTTCGCTATGCACACGAGATGAGGGAGGCTCTGATTCCTTTCTTAGACATGTTGGCAGAGAGGAAACCCAGACCCAAGCCCAAGTCCACCGTTCAGAGCTCATCGTCTGAGCCTGTTTGGTCGTCGTTCTCTATCCACATGCTGTCCTACAACATGTGCATAGGGTGGTTGTTTGAAGAGCAGATGGCCGATGTCAACGACATTCCGGGTCTCATTGCAGGTTACGAAAAGGCATACATCACGAGTGCCAAGGGCATGGGTAAAGTGTCGATGGTGGCTGCCTACATCTCCAAAGCCCACGGCAATCGTCCGGGCAACTTTTACAGCCTTGAGAGCGAGTTGGACAACGTCGATAGGGCATTCTTCCCTGGTTTCCAGCTGACGTACGTCATTGCCTTCACAGATATGGGTAAGAGGATCCGTACCAGGCTGAAGGGTGAGCAGCTGGACTTCAGGTTACGCTCGCACTCGCTGCTCTTGCTGGACAAGGTTTGGAGATCATTCACTGCTGTTGAAAAGGTGATGAAGCAGATGGAGCCGCTGAGGACCCCACGAAAGCACATTCCCCGTCCTCAGTCCGAAGCAGACGAGGATTTCGCAGCCAGCTTGGGAATCAACTTCTTCAACTGTCTGATGACGTTTGACGGAGCCAGTATCTCCATATCGCGTCCCACTGACAACGATGAGAAATGCCCGCTTTTCCTCAAGGCTCCAGCCATCAAGATTGCCTCTGAGTACCACAAGGCTTCAACTGGCAAGCACGTTCTGAACTGGGAGGTGTTGACGTCCTCGTCGTCCAACACAGTGTATGCCGCTTGTGTTCCTGTTCTGCTCGATGTCTACAGGGGATGCAAGAGCATGATGGGGTCTGCACAGAAACCCGCGCCGAACCTTAGTGTTCCCAAATCTGAGTCTGCGAAACCCGGGTTCGACATCTCCAACTTTGTTTCTATGTTCGACGTCAGTTTTGCCCTGCGCATCGAACCGCAAACGCTGTCGCTGAGCTGTGAGCCAACTGCCAAAGTTGAGGCCATTGTGAGTTTTGACGGCTTGGACATCCACTTCAACACCGTCGAGTCAAATGCCATCTCTGGTGCTCTGGAGATCGAGAACATTGCCATAAGATTGCAGCACGTTTACTCCAGACAGACCAGCGGCTCCATCTTGATCAAGGACATATTGGTCAGTGGTGTCATGAGCAGCGATGACGGTAAAGGTCTGGTGACCAACGGATCTGTGTCTGATGTGGACGGTTATGTGAATGTGACCCAGTTGCAGGACCTGGATCTGTTCAAGGACATTTGGCTCCCACATGGGATCTTGGAGGAGTGCACTGTCGATACGAAGAACGACGATGTTGACTCAAAGACCTTTGGTGCCAGGATGAGAGAGGTCTCATCCACCACTGCCTTCCCGTGGTTCCTCAACTTCAGCGTTCTCAACGTTGGGTTCACGGTTGATTTGGGCAAGTCGCTTGGTGTTGTCACGATGTCTCTGGACAAGATGTGGGCCTTCTCGAGAAAGACCGTGCTCTGGGAGCAGAACTTCAAGATGGAGTTCAACAGCTTGCTGCTCACGTCCAAAGGTCGTTTGGGCGGTGAGCTAGAACTCAAACGCATCAGGTTCCACTCGGCTATTGCCTGGGAGCGAGATGAAGCTGAGAGCATCCCTTCTGTTCTGCTATCTGCTGGCTTTGACAGTCTACAGGCTAAGGCTTCGTTTGACTTCCACACGTTTTTCATTGCCAACGTTGAGAAGATCCATGTGGATATCTACAACCAGAAGGGAGAAAACGTGCTGGACAGCCTTGTTGCTTCTGGCCACGTTGGCTCCATCCAGCTCTATCTCACTGCGCTCACGGCATCCAACTTTTTGGAGATCTACCACACCATCCAGAGAATGCGCCATGACATCAGGCTCTCGTACAACGAGGTGCTACACGATTCTGCCATGCTGTTGCACGATAACCCCAACATGGTGAGGGCGCGATCTGTTGTGCTGAACCGCCACGTCAAACCCGAGGCCAAGACCGTTCAGGAGTTGGCACAGGCCATCGTCAAGCTGAAGACCTCGCTGGATGTGGCGGTGGATGCTGTCAACATCCACGTGTACCCAAGTTCGCTGCTGGATACGCAGGTGCTAGTAGTTCAGCTGGGAACTGCCAGGGCCGCCTTCTCGCAGGACGATCTAGGAAAGCTCGAGAGCAGGCTGAACCTGAAGCTCGAAGACGTCAAAGTTGCGCTCTCCAGCATCAAGACCAACAAGTCCGAGTCGTTCATGCGGGAGGTGCATGTTTCAGACTACGTCAAACACGCCAAGACCGCCAAGGGAGGCACGATCTTTGTGTTCCCGTCGCTGGCTGTGTCTATGAGCACATCGCAGGCCCCCAACTCGAACACGATCGAGTACGTCTACAGGTCGTACTTTGGCGGCAAGGTGGATGTGCGGTGGAACCTCGGGTCCATCAACTTCATCCGCGAGATGTGGACTGTGCATGCCAATGCTCTGTCCACGCGGCTGAGCACCAGACGTGTGTCTCTCGGCGACTCGGACGAGGTCATGAACAACTCCACGGTGCTGTCGATCTTCGAGACCGTCAACATCGAGGACAGGCTCAAGAACGCGGAGGCCGACAAGAAGTTTGTCTACGTCCCGCTGGTGGAGCCCAAGATCGAGACTCCGCAGCTGAAGGAGCTCGGAGACGCCACTCCCCCGCTCGAGTGGTTCGGTCTCCACAGAGACAAGTTCCCCAACCTGACGCACCAGGTGATCATCATGGGGCTGCAGAAGATGGTCAACGAGGCCGAGAAACAGTATGCGCGGGTGCTCAAGTAAATATAACGATCTTCTTCATGAACAACTTCCTTCCTTTTATATTGAAATCTCGAGGCCGTGCGGCGCGAGGCGAACCTCCAGTGGTCGCGCGAAAACCAATTGGTGGGCGCACGCTGCCCGCCTTGCAGGCTCTTTTCTACGTGTTTACCCGTGGCTCCACACCCAATCCAACCAGACACACGGAAATGGCACTGTTGGAGCGCGTTTCGAGAGCCATCGACCAGCGCGGTCTGATCCCCAAACTGGTGAAGCAGCTTCCGCGGCTGACGCTGCTGCTGGCGGTGCTCGGTGTGACGTGGCTGTTTGTGCTTCCGCTGAACGGGCAGTACCGAGACACGTATATATCGGAGAACGCGCTGATGCCGTCGCAGGCGTACTCGTTCTTCCGGGAGAGCGAGTGGAACCTGGTGAGGGGCTACCGGGAGGAGGTGCAGCACGCGTTCGAGGGGCTGGATCTGGGCGGGAAGAACGAGCTGATGACCGGGTGGCTCGACGACATAGGCTACAAGGTCAGCCACCACACGATCGACGCGGACGAGTCGGTGGTGTACGGGATCCTGCATGCGCCCCGGGGTGACGACACGGAGGCGATGGTGCTGGTGGCTCCGTGGTACACGCTGGACGGCGAGGAGAACGTCGGCGGCGTTGCGCTGTCCATCGCCATGGCCCGCTACTTCTACCGCATGTCGATCTGGTCCAAGAACATCATCGTGGTGTTCCCCAAGAACGGGCAGCTGTCGCTGCGGTCCTGGGTGGATGCGTACCACACCTCGCTGGACAAGACTGCCGGCAGCATCGAGTCTGCTGTGCTGGTGGAGTATCCGTCTGGCGACGACCATCTCGACTACCTGGAGCTCAGCTACTCTGGCGTGAACGGACAGCTGCCCAACCTGGATCTCGTGAATTGTGCTGTGTTCATCGCAGAGCACGAGGGCTTCAAGATCTCGCTGCAGAAGACCCCCAAGGGACAGTTGTGGGCCAAGGACTACGGCTCGCGGGTGACGGTGCTGCTCAAGGGCATCTTTGAGCTCTCCATCGTCGGGATCCTCAACGGCGGAGGCAACGGATGCGAGGCGTTCAGCGGCTGGAACATCCAGGCCATCGCCATAAGGGCCAAGAACGGTGCAAACTCGTATGACATAACGACGTTTGGACGGGTCATCGAGGCCATATTCAGGTCCGTCAACAATCTGCTCGAGAAGTTCCACCAGTCCTTCTTCTTCTACCTGATGCTTGCGCCCCGAAACTTTGTGTCCATAGGCACATACCTCCCGGCCGCGGTGCTTGTGTCTGTAGGCTTTGCACTCGCTTCGCTCTCTGCCATTTTGACCAACAACAACAGGAACAACGACCGCTCGCTGACCACCAAGCTGAGATCCCCGAACATAGACACCATACCTCTCTGTGTTGGCTTTGCTGTCTTCATCTGTATATTCACGCTGTCTGCGCTGTTCGGAGTCAGTCTGATGTACGTGGCTCAGAAATACCCATACGGAGAAGACACGGTTGACGGATACCGCAGGCTGGCGTTCACCATCATCTTCTCGAGTGTGTTCTTCTCGTTCTACTCTTCTTTTGCGCCTCCGCTCTCGCTGAACGAGGACCAGCTCTCCAAAGCCCAGATCGTGAGAACCCTCAATGCGCTCTCGCTGTTCTTCCTGACGGTGGTGCTCATTGCCATTCTCGTTGTGCACTTTGCGCTGAGTTTCAGCATTGGTGTGTGTGCCTTGCCCCTCTGCTACATAACCTACGGCAACCGCACCGACTCCAGGGGTAAGCTGATGAACTCTGTGCTCCTGTTTGCTTCCAGCCCCTTCACCATAATACTGGTCGTCGGTGTATTCTCGGCGATCGGCTTCGACCTCGACATGGTGCGCAACCTTGTGCAGAACTTCAACACGAGCACCTTCAGGGATATCTCACAGAGCATCAGACTGCCTACGAGTCTAGAATATACTGCGTGGGAGTACGTTTTGGACGGACCTGTCGAGATCTTCGTCGGCCTGATCTCTGCATACCACAACTTCCAGAGTTGGACGTGGCTTGCGGTGTGTTTCGGATGGTTTACCGCGTGGTTGTGCCAGTGGGTCGTATCGCTTTCCGATGTGACCTATGTAGATCAGCTAATGTCAATGTAATGAAGAGAAAAAAGTTATTTTTTTTTGGAATAGTCTATAGTTTTCACTGGTACTTCTGCATGAACTGCTCGTGGAACTGCTTCCACTGGTCGATCCACTCGGTGCCAGGAGCGAGGAATGTGGTTCTGACGTGGTATGTTCCCTCAACCTGGCCGAAACCAGAGCCTGGAACGGCACAGATACCTGTGTTCTCCAGGAGCTCGTTGCAGTAGAACTCATCAGGTTCCATATCCGTCGCGGCTGCTTCGTCGATAGCCTTCTGCGGGATGCTCAACTTGGGGAAGCAGTACATGGCGCCCTCTGGTTGCTGGCAGGACACACCGGTCATGTCGTTGAACGCCTCGTACAGCTTGTTTGCTCTCTGTTCGAGAGAGTCAAAGATCGACTGTGCTTCGTACTTGTACTGCTCGTAAGACTCGTCTCCCTTCTGCGGAGGGTTGATCATGAGCTCAACGAGGGCCTGGCCGGTAACAACAGGACAGAGAGAGATAGACGCAAGCTTGAGGAGTTGCTGGACAACCTCATCGTCGAAACCAACGAGCTCCATGTATCCACCTCTCTGGCCACACTCACCAGAGATACCCTTGGATGTAGAGTGCAACGACGCAAGCTGGACGTTGGAGAATTTGTTCTCTGCGTCGTTCGACTGCAGTTCTCTGAGGACTCTCTTGACAGACACAAACTCTCCCTTGAAGACGTTCTCCTGGTACACTTCGTCTGCAATGACCACCATTCCGTACTCTGCAGCGAGCGCAAGCATGTCAGCGATGGCGGCCGGCTTGAGGATGGCACCCGTAGGGTTACCTGGGTTGATGACAACAAGACAGCGTGGGTTTATGCCATCGGCGATGGCCTTTTCGATGATTTCGCGGAGGTTCTGGGAGTCCACGGACCAGTCGTCCTCCTCCCTGAGGTAGTACGGCAAAGCGGTGGAGTTGTTCAGCGTGAGGGTGGCGGTGTAGAGAGGATACTGTGGGATGGGGATCAGAAAGCCTGTCTTGGGACCGAGTCCCAGGATTGAGCAGAGGTACGAGACGGCTGTGGACGCACCCGAGGTGAGGAAGATGTCGCTGGCGTCGGAGCCGTGGCCGTCCCTCTTGGCGATGAACTTGGCCACCTGCTCTCTGACGTACGGGATACCCTGGGAGTGCGAGTACGCACCCACGGAGCCGATCTTGGAGAGCAGCAGCTTGGCACGCTCAATCAGGTCCTTGGGGATGGTCTGGGACAGAGAAGGGTTGTGGATCAGCTCGGGGTACTGCAGCAGAGCAAGCACCTGTCTGTAGAAGGTGAGCGGTTTCTGGTCCAGCTGCTGCGGATTGCCGATGTTGGCGTTGATGATTTTGTTGAACGGCAGAGAGGGCGATTCGCCCGCGAGCTTGGCTCTGAGCTCCTCGGCCTTGGTGGGAATCGGGCCTCGGACGGCGTACTTGGCGTTGATCGCGTGCGGATTGATGTCCTTGGCCAGCAGTTTGGCCGCCGGCTTGAACGAGTACTTGGCAGCAAGTGTCTTCAGGGACGTCGTAGACATTTTTGCTTGTTTCGGTGAAGAAGAGGGGTGGGTGAGTCAACAAGCGCTTCCCTGGCGTTTTTCCTGTCTGCGGGCCGGCGAAGCAGCGAAGCGGCGAAGCGGGGGAAGGCAGGCGGCTTCACCGTTTTTCGGCGCTCCCCCCACCAAGATTCTACCTCCTGCGGTTCTTATAGGCCGTGTCAATGCGCACTTACATACGCATCTCCGAATACTGCTCAAATATTGCTGAAACCCGAGCAATAATCCCGCTTCGACCCTGCAAAAAAATGATTATGTAATATTTACGTAATACTGGTCTGTGCTTATGTAATTCTTACGTAACTCTTCACTTGTTAGTGCACGCCCGCAGGAGGATTTTTCTATGAGAGATGGAAACGCTTTTGCCCTTGTTGGTGCGCAGGATCAAGAGATATAATCAGTAAGTTGGGTCGAGAGCTGGCGAGAGAGCGGATACTAACCCATCAGTGGCTCGGGATTTGTACGAGGTTCTGGGCGTGGACCGAAATGCCACCTCCATCGAGATCAGGAAGGCGTACAAGAAGCTGGCGCTGCTATACCACCCGGACAAGGTGCCTGAGGACGAGCGAGAGGAGGCCGAGATCAAGTTCAAGGAGGTGGCTGCTGCGTACGAGATTCTGAGCGACGAGGTGCGCAGAGACGAGTACGATGTGCGTGGCGAAACGGGCGGCGTGCCGGGAGGCGGATTCGGAGGGTTCGACTACGACGACAGAGACTTCGACGAGGATGACTTTGCCAGGTTCTTCAACATGTTTGGCGGTGAGCCTCCGCGCGCGCCTAGGGAGTCTGAGTACACGGAAGACGCAGTGCTGGAGATCTCGGTCACGCTCGAGGATCTGTACAAGGGCAAGATCTCCAAGTTCACGTCCACCCGGGAGATCATATGCACACAGTGCTCTGGATCCGGAGCCAAGCACGGAGCCAAGCCCCGGGTGTGCGAATCGTGCGGCGGAGAGGGCCACATAAGGAGAATAAGGTGGATAGCCCCGGGAATGGCGGCCAACGAGTACGTCACATGCACAAAGTGCGAGGGAACAGGCGCAACATACCGGAAGTCGCAGCTGTGCAAGAGGTGCAAGGGTAAGACGACCATACCGGAGACGAAGATCCTCGAGTTTGTCATTCCGAGGGGCGCAACCTCCAAGAACGGCCAGGTGGTGCTGGAGGGAGAGTCGGATCAGTGTGTGGGCAAGAAGCCGGGCAATGTCGTGCTCAAGTACACTGTGGAAGAACACGCTGTGTTCCGCAGAGGAGAGCGCGAGAGCGACCTCTATGCGACGATTCACGTGGCGCTGGTCGATGCGCTGTGTGGGTTCGCGGCACGGGTCGTGCTGAACCACCTGGACGGGAGACCCATCAAGATCGACTCGAAGCCGGGTAGGGTGCTGAGACCCGGCGATGTCCTCAAGATCCCCAACGACGGTATGCCCATCAGCGACACCAGGTTTGGAGACCTGTTCCTGGAGGTGGTGATTGATTTCCCGCCGGACAACTGGTTTCTGGAGAGGAGCGATCTCGACAAGATCAAGACGATACTAGACGTCAACTCAAACGAGCCTGCCAGAGACCAGGACGACGGCGTTGAGGCTGTGTTCTACTCGGTCGTTGACAAGTCCAAGAAGGAGGAGAAGGGCTGGTGGTCCTGGCTCTTTGGCTGGTGAAACATGTACATAGATAAGTCTAATGCTATACAGTGTGGGTAAATGCTATCGTCTGGCTCTATTGCGAGAGGACAGAGTGCTCGCCATGAAACGCTGTTTCGGTGGCGCTGGAGACGCGGACGGCTCCTCGTCGAGGTCCGAAAATTCCACATCGAACTCCATCTCGTCGAACTGCACCTTGAGGCGCGACTCCAGCGTCGCCAGGTCGTCGTCTTCGGAGTGCAGCTCGTCCACGAGCTTCACCTGCTGCCCTGGCGCATACAGCTTGAAGAGCAAGTTCTGGTCGAACGGCTCGTACTCGTCAGGCACCTCCGGCATCTCATCGAGTCTCTTGGACGACGGCAGATCCAGCGCGTCCTCGTCGCTCTCGTTCTGGACCTCGGCCAGCCGCGATGCAAGGTTCGACTTCGGGACTGTGGTGGGCGATTGCGGCAGCACGTTCTTGCGCGCTGATAGAAAGGGAGAGTCCTTCTGCACCGTTATGCGTCTACCGCGGTGTGTCTCCCAGTCGGATGGCTGCTGCTTCTTGGCGCTCGTGAACAGCAGCGAGCCGCCGCCGATCTCCAGCGAGTCGTCGAACACGCCATGGTGCGGCTTCTGCTGCTTCAGCTCGAAGAACTTGGGCTTGTTGGCGTTCACGTTCTTGCTCTTCAGCGGTGTGTGGTGCGAGGATCGCCTCTGCTGCTGCGGCTGGATGAACGATTTCTGTCTCTCAAGTGGCCTCAGCCCCTTGGCCTGAGCACCAACGGCATTCTCCTTATCGGCGTTGGATACCCGCGTGGTCATATCGATCTCCCGCTGGGTTCTGTTGGAGTGCTCCTGTTCTGCCCCTGGCCCTCCTTGTTTACGTTTCGTGTCTGAGACGTATTTGGCGCGCGGTACACGACCTTCCTTGTGTTTTCTCACAGTTGGCGTGGGCGTGCGGCTCAGTGTGATTACATAAGCGCTTCTCTTTCCGTGAGGGAAGACTCCTTGCAGACGCCCTTGGGTGGCGTTGTCTGCTCCGATCAGGCGGATATGACTACTCCTGTGGCGAGGTGCGACAAGCTGGCTCTCTATAGGGATCTGCGGCGACTCGTATGTGCTGTTCCGCTGGATGAGGTGACAAAGACGCTTCTGGGGAGCCACGTTCACCGAAGGGCGCGCGAGCCTCTTCCCGCGAAACAGAAGCTGAGGTGGCAGCACGTGCTGATGAGAGACGGGAGACAGCTGGAGAAGGACCTGGCTGCTGTGGTACGGCAGGCCAGCCAGCCTGCGATGATACGGCTGCTGAAAACGGCGTACACCTCACCCAAGAAGGAGACGCTGCCTCGGTTCGTCCTGGACTTCGTGCTGGGTGACACCGACACGCAGCACGGGCTTCTGACTGTGACACACGAGGTGAGCAGGCTCAACCACCAGGGCGTGAAGGAGGAGTACTTTGCGTATCTGGAGAGACAGAGCCTCAAGGGCCGCAAATTTGAGAACTTCAGCTTCGCACCAGGAACGGCCAAGCCGGGCACTGCGCCCGAGCCGGTGGTGGAGCCGGAAGATGAGAATCTAGGAGACGGGAGGCTTACCAACGAGGACAGGGAGCTGTTCGCGAAGATACGGCAGTTCTGTCAGAATACGAACCACACCCACGCGAAGCTGTCGCATCCTCGTGTTCTGCCGAGTCTCGAGGTGAAGCTGGATCTCACTCCCTTTGGAAGACCGCGTGCCGTTAAAGTGCGCAACAACATCATGCGCAGGCGACTGCGGGCGCTCAAGACCGCAATAATGAAGCTGGAAGCGGTGACGCAGTCCCACTTTGAGCACCTCGAGGCGCTCTGCGCCAGAGAGGTCTTCGACACGGCCGTGGTGGCCAGAGACAGCGATAAGTTCGACCAGCACCAGATAAAGACCAAGGTGTTGCGGAATCTGCGGGTCTTCATGAGAAAGACCTACTACATCGACCAAGAGGGGAACTACCACATGTCCAAACTATGCGATTGGAACGACGAAGTGTCGTCTGAACTGGCCAGTCTCTACGCTAGGGTTCGAGGATAAGTCTAAAGCTTGAACACTAGGATATCCTTGTGGTTATGGTGTACGAGACACCCCTTCTTATCGCTCACCGCGACGCTCGCCGGGTTGAACGACCTCATCTTATCGTTCTCTGCTCCGTCAAACACAACGTGCTGTAGAACGTTGTCGCGGGTGATGTGTGTGACGTTCTGGAGGTCGTCGTATGCAAATGAGAACATCACCGAGTGCTTCGATCTGGCCAGCACCAGAATCCTGGAGTCGTCGATGAAACAAGCGCTGACCTGAGACCCTGGCTCTATGATGCCGGCTATGTCAATCCTGTGTACGCTCGACGCGTGCAGTTCGAGGTACGTGTCGAAGGTGAGCAGCGTGTGAGCGCTCCCGCCGATAACCCTCATGTTTATCTGTGGTGTGTCACCCTCCTTCTTGTATATAGGAACAGGCGTTTTGATCTCCGTCAGTGACTTGAGTTTGGTCTCCAGAGTCGTGAATATGCTCTGCATGTTGTCGTCCAGGTTTTCGAACTGCTTGTGTAGCTGTGGTGGTTTGTCTCCAGCAACCACGTTCTTCAGAACGGAATCGTACAACGCTCCGTTAAGGTACTCGGATATCCTGTCAACATCAAAGTCCACATCGTCAAGCGTGTCATCTGTAGAGAGGTCTTGCAACACGTATGCCAGCCATGCGATGAAAGTCTGGAACAACTCGTACTCTTCGTTGATGGCCCTTATCCACCTGTATATCAACCTCAGAAAGTGCGACGCGGACTGGATAGCAGATTCCAACAGGACCGGGTCTATCAGCGATTCGTCGCCCGTGTGCTCAGACCACTTGGAGCGTCCTAGCAATCGCGTAAGGTGGAGGACAAGTCTCTCCAGTGCAGGAATCATGTATGTGAACAGAACTTTCCGCGCGCCTTCCAGCGACTGCTTCGCGAGCTTGGTCCATTTTTTCACGCCCCTGTCTCCCACGTAGTCGGTGATCCACTTCTGTACCGGTTGGCTTATCGTTCCTGTGAGCAGGAGCTCGAACAACATGTACGCCGGTTCCTCTATGTCCAGCGCGGTGCTGTTTGGGTCCTGTCTCGTCTCCTCCTCCAGCAGCGAAACGTTTCTGTCGTTGAACTCTATGAACGGCTTGCAATCGTGCGTCAGTATGTCCATCGCTCCCTTGAGGTAGCTCAGGATGTTGAGTGTCTGCGAGATCGTCACGCACACCACCGGCAGGAAGGAGCCCAGTTTCGACACAAACCGCGTGTCTATCTGCACCAGCGACAGCGCCTGCGGAGTCTCTAGGATCGCATAGTGGGACTCGAGGCTCTCGCCCGACGCAATCTTGACGAAGCTGCCCTGTCTCGGTCCGAAGCCTCCCATCGAGAACAGCCCGTACAGCGTCATCTGCAGCGAGCCGTTGTCGCCGGCCAGGATCAGAAAATCGCTGGCGGAGTCCTCGCACCGCAGCAGCTCGTCCGACAGGATCTTGAGGCTCTCCGACGCATTGGGCAGCTGGGAGAGCGCAGGCAGCGACTTGACCACGTCCAGATCGGCCAGACCGTCGAACTTGCCGCTTGTTGCGAACGGCTGCACGCGTCTCGACCAGCACGACGCCATCTGGGTGTCCGGACCGGTACTATCGAGCGTTGCGACCCATTTGCCCTTGTTGGTGTCGTAGAGACAGCACGCTCCGTTGGAGCCGTGGATGGCCATCATTTTACCTGGATTCCGTTAGCACTTGTCCCCCGCTCACTCCGCAGATACTCACCATCCGGTCTCCACGCAAAGTCCACGATCCGCGTGTTCTTGAGCGAGATCGACCACACGCGCTGGCCGTTGAGCCTCAGCACAAACAGCGTGGACGCGTCCTGCGAGGTGACCGCCACGAGGTCCATCGTCGGACACCAGCTGAACACCGTGTCCGGGCTGATGTGCCACGGCAGAGCGCTGCTGCTGATCGCCTCGAACATGTTTGGCTTGTCTTGTCGGCGGAAGAGAGGAGTAAGCAGGGTAAACAAGGGCGATGACTTCCGCCACCCGCCTTTTTTCCTCCCCTCCCAGCTCAACGGGCCCCTCCAGCGAAAGTCCAGCGCAACAAGCAAAAAATGTTCAAGAAGAAGCCAAGTGTGAGTGTGCAGCGAGGAGCGGCCGCAGCGGTTACTAACAGCACAGGTCAAAGGGTTCACCAACATCAAGTCGTCGCTGCGGAGGGACTTCCTGGACGACATCTGCTCGCTGTACGGCGTCCCCAAGGACGCCCTCAGCCCGGAGGTGGCGAAGGAGATCCTGCCGAACCCGACCCAGGAGAGCCAGGCGGTGACTGCGCGGGACGTGGGGTGTCTACTCTACATGGACGCCCAGTCGGTGCCCACGTGGATCACCGTCCAGGACAACGGCCGCGACGTGTACGTGCCCACCGTCTACACGCTGTGGCGATGCCCCTATCTGCTACCCATAGTGCACACCCACGACTTTGTCATCCGCGAGGCGCTCATGACCGGTGCGCATCTCATGCTCCCCGGCACGGTGCCACCGTTTGACGACCGCATCAGCGCCGGCAGCGTGGTGGCCGTGGCGTCCACCAAGGAGCCGTGTGTGCCTGTGGCTGTTGGCATTGCCAGGCTGGATCTCGCGGGCGTCGAGAAGGTGCTGGGAGAACAGGGCAGGGCCGTTGAGATCGTGCACATCATCGAGGATGAGCTGTTCAAGCTGGCCAAGAAGCCGGTTGCCAAACCCGAGATCACCCAGGAACAGCTCGTGCAGCCTTGGTGTGTCCAGCAGACCGAGCCTGCGACTGTGGTGGACGTGCAGCCGGAGGGACAGACCGAGCCTGAGGAGCTGGCAGAAGGCGTGGCCAGGCTGACGGTACAGGACATCGACGAGTTCTTCTACAGGGCGCTGTTGCAGTCCATAGCCACAGAACACATAGAGACACCCATCTCGTCTTCGAGCCTGATGTCCAACTACGTTCTGAAGAACCTGCCTCCCGTGGACTCGGCCGTCGTCAACATCAAGAAGACCTCGTGGAAGAAGGCTGCGAAGTTCCTGAAGGCCATGGAGAAGGACAACGTGCTCAAAGCCAAGGGCAAGGGCGACGATCTCACCGTCACTTTCCTCATCGGACGCGAGGATGACAGAATCAAGAACTTTGTTCCGCACAGAGTCAAGAAGACAGGCGGGGTGGCCAAAGCACCAACACCAAAGAAGGGGGAGGATATGCTGCAGCTGGTCAAGTACTACAAGGCAAAAGGCAAAGTTTCGGCGAGCGACCTTATGGGAACGACAAAGCCGCTGTACTTCAAAGAGGAGATCAAGGCTGGTGTGTCAGAGTACATAAAGACACACGACCTCGTCAACAGGTCCAACCCGCGTCAGATACTGCTGGATGACTTTCTGGTGCGTGCCGTTGGTGCCAAAACCGCCATGGCCATGGATCGCTCCGAGGTGTTTCCGCAGATCCTGGACCATTCATTTACAGAGTACAGTGCTCTGGTGAAACCGGGAGACGATGTGCGCACCGTTGTGCCCTTTCGGGGAACGTTGCCACCTATAAAGATCGTCACCGAGATGGTTATTGGACGGAAAGTCGTGACGAGGATTCACGGTTACGAAAACTACCACATACACACCGAGGAGTTCAACTCGGAGCTGAAGACCAAGTGCTCGGCGTCGACGACCGTGGGTCCCAACAGACACAACCCGAAGATCACTGAGATCTCCGTGCAAGGGCCGCAGGCCAAGAAGGTTATCGAGTTACTGGCGTCCAAGGGCGTCAAGCCACAGTGGATCGACGAGGAGAACAAACTGAAGAAGAAGAAATGAACGGAAAGCGTTATGTAGAGTTAGAAAAGTCATGCAGTTTTTGATTTAGAAGAACCTCTCCACTCCTTGAGAATCCTGAGGATTCCCAACGATATGATAACACCAAACGGACCCAGCAAAGGAACGTACACTGCCATCTTGTGCTCGTCTGGGAAGTACATCTGCTGTATCATATCCTTCTCGAAAAAGGCCGCGTCGGACTGGTCGACCGCGTCCATGGACACCCTGTTGGCCAACACAAACTCGCCGTTGTTCAGGTGCTGAATAGCGCTGTGTATTGAGCTCAGCGAGCTCTGCACGTTGTGCAGTGTGAAGTCAGGTATGGATATCGTCGGCAGCTGTTTTGTGAGCTTGGCCAGAGACAGCAAGTTGTTGAGCGATCTCTGTATGTTTCGCAAGGTTCTCATCCTCGTCAGTGAGTCTATTCTTATGGCTAATGAGTTTGGGGTCTTTGGACAGCCCAGCAGGGCTAACAGATGGGATGCAAATATCTCCAGTATTGGAGAGAGTGTGTCGTAGTCTATGTCCATGTTGTCTGTGTTGAGTATCTTCAACCCGCCCCACTGGGGTACCAGAAAGCTGTTCGTTCTGGAGTTCTCGATGGCGATAGGCTTCTCCGGAACGTATATGACAAAGTTGATGACGTTCTCGGAGATGGTGGTTTCTTCCAGCCCCCACTCCGAGTGGTCTATGAACGTGGACATGTCGCGTTCCGTGAGGACAAACTGTTGCGAGGTTTCGTTCCAGCCGTTCTTGACGGTATCCTCCGAGAGCATAGCATAGTACTCTACCTGAGAGTCGAATGTGAAGTTAGCTATGGGCTTCAGCCACTCGAGGTACCTCACGAAGTTCTCGGTGAAACGCTCCACGTCCCACGACATTGGTCTTCCTCCTCCCTGCAGAAGAGACAGCGAAATGTGGTATTTGGAGGAGAACGGGAACGCAATGTAGTCGTCGGTGCCGGTGTGCGACTCGATCTCCGCTCCGAACACGTCTATGATGAAGTTGGCCATGTCTTTCGGGTCGGCAGATCCAAGTTTCATGTGCTTGGAGTCGCGGCTTGTCTCCGTGGAGTCTGCGATCTCCAGCGTGTAGCCATCAGCCGCGCCGGACCGGGTCAGCAGCACGCTCCAGTCGATGTTGAGAGTGTTTGTGTGCTCGTCCAGGAGCTGCTGGGTCTGCGCGACAGCCTCGGCTGGCACAGACGTGTCGACAGTCACGGGTATCCTGACGTGTATTTCGTCCAGGGCTCTGGACTGGAGGTCGTAGATCTCGTCGTACGGAAGCTCTGCTCTGTACAGCCTAGTTGTGAAGTTCCATATTGGGATTCCGATGCAGAGACATATCATCTGTTGGCGGGCGTTAGTAAGTTTCACGTGGCCATAAAGGCTGGCAACACCACACATACAAGCACAGAGAGCACTATCCTTCTCCGCAGGGCAGCCACCTGAGGCGCCTCCTCTGTCAGCACCAGGGACCCCATTTGATTCTCGATTCACAAGCTTTTACCAGCAACAGCGGACGGCAACAAGGAAAGTGCTGATTCGGGGCCAAGACTGGTTTGGTCTGGTCGGATTGGGTCGGCCACGACCCTGCCATCTTGGCTTTTGATTTAGCCGCTCTTGCGCTGGGTCTACGCGGAGTTGGATATATACAAGTTTGCTTTTAGAGTTCTAGAAGTTGATGACGATGCCCGGGCCGTGCGTCGAGGTGATGGTGGTCTGGCCGATCAGCACCGGGTGCGGGGACTCTATGTGGGCCGCCGCGTCTCTGACGGCGTGTCTGGCAGCCATGATGTTCTTGACGATGTCGGTGTCCGAGAAGTGGCACTTGCCAACCGCGAGCGCAACAAGCACGGACTTCTGTCTGAAGGGCGTGGTGCCCGAGGCTTCGTTGATCTTCTGCTCCAGGTCGTCCACGATGGTGCCCCTCTTGGCGTTGGGCATGAGCCCCTTGGGACCCAGCACACGCGCAACCTCTCTGAGGTGCGGGACCATCTCGGGGGTGGCAAACACGTTATCGAACGACAGCTCGATGGAGCCGTCTTTGATGCCCTTGATGACCTCGAGGCCTCCGACCACCGTGGCGCCGGTCTTCCTGGCCTTCTCGGCCTGCTCCGGTATGGACGTGAGCGCGCAGATGTTGGTCTGCTTGAGTGGCCTGGGCAGTCTGACGGAGCCGGCCACCGGCGAGACTCCCTTGTCTGCGACGATCACCGTGGACGTCGATATCGTGGCCTCGTCGGCCGGTCTGCCGACCTCGGCCGCCCTCAGGTATCTCAGCGCCTCGGGGATCTCCAGGAACAGCGTCGAGCTCTCTGGCTGCTTGCGGGCCTGAGCCCGCTTCTTCTGGGTGCGCTTGGCGTTCTCCTTCTTGATGTCTGCCCTGGTGAGCTTCTTGGCCGGCTGCGCGGCAAACGAGGGCACAGCGGTCTGGAACAGTCTGGTTCCGAACACGGGGGATCTCTGTGTCAGCCTGGTGAACATGATGGCCCTTGTCTCTGGATGGGAGAAGCCCTCATAGGGGAAGCCTTCAAAGGTCGACGTGGAAAAATTCGAAGGCAGACGATTGGCGCGTGCACGACAAAGAGAGCATTTTTCCGGCCGGCTCAGCGTGGTTGGCGGACGTTGCGAGTAAGAGAATAAATAATGTATTATAGCGAATAGTATAGCGAGGGGGGGGGTCATTAGCGTAAAAGATGTGGCAAGGCGGGCACGGTTCAGGGGGAAGCGATCCACCTCTGGTCGACCCAGCCTTTGACGACAAACTGGGTGTCGTTACCCATGACTCCGTAAGGCTTGATGCACTTGGAGTTGGACATGCTCTGGGAGTAGTTTATCCATGGGAGACAGTTCGAGTTGAGTCTTGTTCTTGAGTTGGTCTTGTCGTTGATGCAAGTGTATCTGGATTTGTACAGAGAGCAGTCTTCAAACTGGTCTTCTCTGGGAGCGAGCACCACGTTGGACCAGAGTTTTTCCCTGGACATCAGGGCGATTCTGAGCGACTCGCGCTTCTGGAATATGTGGTATGGCATGTACTCAGTTTCGTCGTCGGAGCCGGAGGAGCACGACGACAGCGACGAGTCGTCGTCGTCGTCGCTGTCTGGCATGCTGCGCAGGTAGTCCTTCTGCTCGAGACACTGCTGGTAGAGGTCGATCTCGTCCTCGGTCACGTTGAGGAGCCCATTCATCTTGGAGGAGTAGTCCAGCGCGTACACGCGCAAGAAGCTCGAGTTGATCCGGGGCTCTCTGGACCTGGTGAACGTGGTGGGCGGCTGGACGGATACCGACGAGGCGATGCGCCGCTCGGAAACGGCGAACGTCTGCAGCGGGATGGGCTCGGGCTCCTGGGCCTGTTGCTGCATCGTGAGCGGGAACCGGTGCGACGTGGACGCCGACTGGTACGTCGACAGGATGCGCTGGTTGCGCTCGGCGGAGCTGGAGAACGACTGCGCAAAGTCCGAGATGGACTTGAGCGAGCGCGACAGCTTCGACACCAGTCTGTTTGTGCGGGGCGCCTCGGCAGCCGCCGGCAGCGGCTTGTGTTCGAAGTCTGTGTCTTTCCAGATGATCTTCTCCGCGAGCGGGTGGTCGTCCACGTTGAGCCACGACTCCATCGTGTCGTTGGAGTAGCTGTTGTAGTAGCTCGAGTTGGAGGACACAGACACGTCGTCGTCAAACACCGTGGTGCTGTCGACGGACGAGGTCACCGACATCAGCGACCCGCTGTGCGAGCACGGGCTGGAGACCTTTACGCAGTTCCTGCGCTTGCAGTTGAGCACGCTGGCCAGCGACGGTGGCTTCACCAGCGTGTCGGTGCTCTCGATGCGCGGCGCGCTGGGCGCAGACAGCGCTATGTAGAACTCGTCGTGTTCAAAGTCCACGTTCCGCAGTCTGCGTTCGGGAATGGGTATCGCCGACACTGGCATTTGTGTGTGTTATCTGAAATTGGGCCGGTCTCGTGACTGAATCCCGGATGCTGCGTATTCCGGCACAGGTGGATACAGAGAGACAAACAGATACAAAGAAACAAACGGATGGAAGAAACACAAGGCAAACAGGAAAGAAGCAAACGCCCAATGGACAGCAGGGGGGTGGGTGGGCTTGTTTCTCTTTTGTACGGTGGGTGGATTGCATTGCCGCTGCAATCTGGCGCCCCGTCGTGTGCCGGCCGATTTCCTCGCAATACGTTTTGGCAAGTGGCTCCGAGCGGGAAGCCGAGTCCGGTTTCGGTATCTCTTTCCCTTTGTTCCGGTTTAGCCGCCTCGTAGTTTAGCCGCCTCGTGCTAGTGGTCACCACCACATCGCGCTACTGGCCTTTGCCTGTGGCTCTTGACAAGTAGAGGCCACTGGGCACGTCGTCTCTGGGCTTGTCGGCTGCGGTCCGGCCCAGAATTTCTGTTTACAAGCATCCAATAGAAATGCGCCCGTAGAACATTGGTTCTCCGGCCCAACCGTTGGCTTAGTCAGACCAAACGGCTCGGTTTAGACTTTCTCTTGTTCTGCGGATATCCTTTCCGGACGGGCCGCGCGGCAGATCTGGGGGTCGCCAAACAGGCGGTCGCTGCGTCTGGTAGGTATTTATGTTTAAACAGGCGTGCATTAAATGCCACAGCCACTACCGGTGGTGTCTGTGAACGTGAAAAATTCGGCAAAAAAAAAGGAACGCACTAAAAGGAGGCTTGGGTCTCGGTACGACGAATGCCATTGAACAACGGCATTAGGAATGCCCTGGAAAAACGGTCGACGCTTATGTAATGGTGCTTACGTGATGCTGAAAAACAACGTGTTCCGCGTGTTGTGGTTCGGTCGTGTGCCACTCAGGCGAACCAAGCCTCAAGCCCCCGCTGTGGTTCACCCTGGCACCACACAAGGCAGGTAAGCAGCGGTAGCGCAGCCATCCATATGTCCAGCCACGACAGGAAGATGAGACCGGGCCAGGCCACGCCTCCGAGCGTGTCCGGGTCGCCCGGTGCGGCCAATTCGTCGTCGATGATGGACTACATGGGCAGCTCGTCTGCGTCGCGGAGGTCGAGCGGGAACTTTGCCCGGCTCGCGTTCAGCATCTACGGGGGCAACAGCCAGAACAGCAACAGCACCGCGGCCGCCGCGCAGTCTGCGCTGCCTGCGATACCGCACATCCCGCACGGCCACCACAGGGGCTCGCTCAACTCGGTGCAGTACTACGCCCCGGCCGAGATCCTGTGCATGGGCAGGGCCACCGACGGCTCTGGGCTGATGGCCATCGGCGGCCAGAAGATGCTGCAGCTGGTGAAGGTGGTGGGCACCGACGTGATTGTCGAGAACGACATCTTCAGCACGGGCAGCTCGTCGATCCGCACAAAGTTCAGCTCTGCGTCCGACATCAAGTTCGGCTTCTCGCACTTCAGCAAGGTGTTTGCGGTGGGGACCATCTCCGGCGCGGTTTACACGCACAACATCCAGCGCGGGTCCACCGTGCAGACCATGCTGAACGAGCACACGCGAGCGGTCAACTCCATAGACTTCAGCTCCCAGACCCCGTCCAACCTCGTGTCTGGCTCGCAGGACGGAACGCTCAAGATCTGGGACCTGAGATCAAAAACAAACAGAGCAGTCACCACGATATACGGGGTCGCGGATGCCGTGAGATGCGTGCAGTTCTCACCGCACAACGGCAAGAAGCTCGCGAGCATATTCGACTCTGGGGTCATCAAGAAGTGGGACCTGCGCAACCCGAACCAGTACGAGCGCAGAATGACAGCACACACCGGCCCGGGACTCACCCTGGACTGGCACCCTGAGTTCGACTACATTCTGAGTGGCGGCAGGGACAAGCAGCTCCAGGTGTGGAACATGGCGTCGGGCGCGGACTCGGGCAAGGAGCCGGACTTTGTGATCGGAACCTCCGGTGCCATCTCGCGCGCCAGCTGGAGCCCCCTGGACAACGGCTCGTCCTCGTTGCTCACCACGGACATTGCCATCTCGTTCCTAACGGACGATCCGTGTGTGCAGATCTGGAATCTGTCTAGGAAGTACATCCCGCAGAACATCATCGAGTACCACTCCAATCAGGTCACCGGGGTGGTGTGGACCTCGCAAGATAAGCTGTGGACCTGCTCCAGGGACAGAATGATGGTGCAGCATGACCTCAAGACGTTCCCGCGTCCCCTGGACAACGTGCCGCCCAGCGCTGTGTCGTGGAACAACAGCTCGAGTACAGAGCTCTGTTTCGTGCAGCAGGACAAGTACCAGTTTGAGAAGAATCTACACATGCCTGTGCGGCCGCATGTCTCGTCCAGTGTGGCTTCGACCGAGTCGGCAGCCATGCTCAGACCTCCGCTTGCGTCTGTGTCGACTACCCCTACAGGCAGCCCGATAACAACAACGACTACCGCCACATCAGCGGCCTGGGGTGGCGCCACCATGGCAAGGTCGCAGTCCTATAGACCGCAGTTGACCAGAACCATGTCGCAGTTGGCTCCTGTGGAAGATGTACCCGTTGACTCTCCGTACACGTGTCCTGTCAACCTTCCACTTCGCGATAACAACCCACAGGTGTTTGAGTTTCTGGCGTCCCATTACCTGACTGACATCCCCGACGGAATGGACGTTGCTTCTGTGTGCGAGTACAACGCAAGCATAGCGGCCAGTGCTAAAAAGTTCAGAGACTGTCAGACATGGAGGACGATCAAGGCCAGCATACAGTGGCAGGTTTCTGAGGAGGCCTGTGGCAACAGAGTCTTTGACGACGAAGTTGAAAGCAGCCAACAGACCTACACTGAGACCAAGGTTGAGGCCACGCACAAGACCAATCCCAGAAGCTCCATGATGACAGTTGACTCGCAGTCGAGTTTTGACATGGGATCTGTACCGTCAGACACGTTCGGAATAGGCAGTGCGTCTCCTGTTGCGAATGTGTTTGCGAAAGCTTTCAAATCGGGACTCAGCAACCTGGAAACAACGGCGAAAGCAAGGGCGTTGTCCGGGCTCAGCGTGCAGAGCATGCAGAGTTCGCCTGATAAGAGAAGCCTTCTGACTGAGAAACTTGAGAATCTCAAGATGACGGAGGATAAGGCCAACGAAAATGAGAATGCCATATCGGATACAGATGACGGAGTCGACTCCAAAGGTATTCCAATAGAGAGACCGGTTCCCACGAAGAACCGCAAATCGCGCGGAAGTTCGGGACACCACCGGTTCACGTACAGGGGAGAGTCTGCACCTGATTTTGACGATGAACGAAACATACCCGGCTCCAACTTCTCCAGGTCGCCATACTCTCTGAAATCGAGTCTTTCGTCGTCTATAAAGAGACCAGAGAACTTTCACATGAGGACAAACAGCAACCTCATGGTCCAGCCGCTGATTAAGACATCTCGCGCTGCATCACGCGTGAGTGGGCGGAGTGAGCTCACCGAGCTGCTGAAGGCAAAAGAGCCGGAGGATGCATTTCGACTGAACGTTCCCTGGGCACCCGGCAGTATGATTCGGCAGGCTGCTGAGTACAGTGCACAACAGGGAGACATCATCATGTGTGCTACTCTTGCACTGTTGTTTTCCAAGAAGTACAGGTGTTTCAGCCCTGGACAGGTGGAAGACTGGGTGTACACATACCACGAGATACTCAGCAGACGTCTACTGTTTGGGGTGGCCGCTGATGTCGTCAAGATATCGAGCAAGTCGCTTGAGTCCATGAAGCAGAAGGGACAGACAGACACGTCTATGCGCACTTTCTGCGGCAGCTGTGGATCTCTCATACTCAACGAGCAGACCAAGAACAGGAAAGACGAAGGTGTTGAGTTTGGATTCTGGTACTGCGAGAGGTGCAACAAGATGCTCGGTGGATGTATCTACTGTAACGAGGCAGTCAAGGGAATGGCTGTGTGTTTACTGGAGTGCGGTCATAGAGGACATTTCGGGTGTCTGAAGAGATGGTTCTTGGAAGAGGGGGAGAAGGACTGTCCGGCCGGTTGTGGATTTGTAGCTTTGAGGTGAGAAGGGCTAACGATTTCTTGGGTTTACTTTGGCATACACAAACTGTTGTAGATACATCCAGTAGTCCTTCTGGACGATGGTATCGTTGTGTTTGGCTCCAGGGAACCTGTGTATCTCTTTTTCGGTGGACTTGGCCAGTTCGTACAGCCGCGCCACGTGTTCTGGAGGAACCACTTCGTCGTCCTGGCCGCTCATGAAGCATATGGGCACATCAGCGGGAATGAGCTGTATGGCCGACTCTGAATCCCACACCTCGTGGCACAGGTTCTTCACTGGGGACAGGTAGGGGAACACGTGTGGTATCACCTCCCTGATGCTCAGGAATGTGTTCTCCAGGATCATTCCGGCCACTTTGTCAGGGTGCTGGGAGGCCAGGTATATGGCGACGGCCCCGCCAAGAGAGCGTCCGTAGAATATGAGCGAACTTGCAGCGATCTGTTCGTGGTCCATCAGGTACTCCAGAATGCGTTCCGCATCCACCTTTAGGCCGGCCTCCGAGGGCTCGCCTGTAGAGTTGCCGTACCCCCTGTACGAGTATATGAACACGTTGTTCCCCAAGGACTGGTACAGCACCTGCACCACGGGCAGGAAGTGCCCTATGTTGCCGGCGTTGGGACAGAACACCACGATGGTCTTGTTGGTGTAGGATGGGGCTGAGGAATCGTGTGTGAGGAGATACCCGTACAGCGTTTCGCCATCCGGGGTGTTTATGCGCGCGAGCTTGTAGCTGTTCATCCCGTACTTGTCCGGGGTATCGACTGTTCCGTGTCCATCGTTGAGATAGGCCGGATACACCAGCTTGTTCTGGAACCTGTATATACCAAAGAGCGCGAGACTGGCCACGCCAAATCCTAGAGCAAACAACGTGGAAAAGGCCTTGAGTAGAAAACTGTTGGAAACGATCCTGTCTACTGCCATCTGTCTGATTTTCCAGGGGAACGGCGGATCCAATCGGTAACAATAAACGGTGGCAAAGAGAAGAGGAGGAAGCAAAGTGGCGTCGCGGGAAATCTGGGCGCCTCTTTAGATCCACGCCTCACCCTTCTTCCTCCTCTCTGTTTCTGCCTCTTTCCCCAGACCTACGGCGGTTCCAAAAGGATCGTGATATTTACATGAATTTATGAAGGACCAGCGCCTGTGCTCAGTACCATGTCTTCTTCTCCTTCTCTCTTCTCTCGAGTCTCTTCTTGTACTTGGAACCCCTGGCTTCGATGAGTATATCGTCAACCTCCTCCAGCGCCTCTGATATTCTGTTCTTACGCTTGGTGAGCGTTCTCTCCCACTTGTGTCCCTTGGGGTTGGTGACACCCCTCAGAGTGGGCTTGGTGTCGTACTTCTCCTGGAAGAACTTCTTATCCTTGTTGAGCTGGGGCAGCAGATCCGCAACACCAAACTTGTATGCGAGCTTGTACAGGTCCGACTGTCTCCTCATGGAGTACACGGGATCGTGCACTCTCTTGGTGACCGGGTGTCTGTTGTACAAAAATGGGTTGGCGTCCTCTGCCGTGGTCAAAGTTGGCTCTGTGGCGTATGACTTGAAAGGAGCGGGCGGATACCTCGTGAAGAAGCTCTGCAGCTTCTGGGGAAGCTTCTTGAACGCCTGCTGTGGTGTGAGTCCCATATTTGTCCTTGTCTTTGCGCGGACTGAAATGTTCCAGCTGGTCGTTCAACGCTTCTCTTCGAGAGAGAAAAAAGGTGAGGGCAGGGTAACCCCTCACATTGAGTTAACGGTGCACGACTGGGTGAGTCAGGGAATGTCGATAAAGAAATTGCCCTGCTGATAACCTTTTCACTTGTCGGTATTTTGAGATTCATTCTACATAGACATGTTGAGAGCTACTGCTAGAGGGTGTGTTAGCCTCAAGTCATTGGCAGCACCACAGGTTCGCAGTTTCCACTGCGCAGCCGCCAGACTGAACAAGATCCCCAAGTCGTCTGCCGAGTTCATCGCCGAGAGAGACCCTTTCACGGTCACCACTTACTCCAGACCAAACATTGTGTTTGCGAAGGGAAAGGAGTGTTTCCTCTGGGACGTCGAGGGCAACAGGTTCATTGATTTTTCAGCAGGAATTGCGGTTACCGCCCTCGGCCACTCCAACGAGGAAATCGCCAAGATCTTGTACGATCAGGCACAGACCCTTGTGCACTCTTCTAACCTGTTCCACAACCTGTGGACCGGCGAGCTCGCCAAGCAGCTTGTTGAGGCCACCAGAGAGTCTGGTGGAATGCATAATGCCGCCAGGGTTTTCCTTGCCAACTCCGGTACCGAGGCCAACGAGGCTGCTCTGAAGTTTGCCAGAAAGTACGGTAAGAGCATTGCTCAGGATAAGACTGAGTTCATCACTTTTGAGACTGCATTTCACGGGAGATCCATGGGTGCCCTTTCGGTGACTCCAAACCCCAAGTACCAGGGCCCTTACGACCCTCTGATTCCGGGCGTGAAGGTTGCCAAGCCAAACGATATCAAGTCTGTTGAGGCTCTCATTTCCGATAAGACCTGCGGTGTCATACTAGAGCCTATCCAAGGTGAGGGTGGTGTGAGACCAATGGACAGATCTTTCCTTCTGAAGGTTCGCGAGCTCTGTGACAAGCACAAGTCGTTGTTGATCTACGATGAGATTCAGTGTGGTCTTGGAAGATCAGGTTCCCTGTGGGCTCACGGCAAGTTGCCCAAGGAAGCTCATCCCGATATCCTCACCATGGCCAAGGCCCTCGGTAACGGGTACCCCATCGCCGCCACCATGATCACCGAGGACGTTGAGTCCGTTTTGAACGTTGGTGACCACGGAACCACGTACGGTGGTAACCCTCTCGGTGCCAGAGTTGGTGCCTATGTCCTCAGCCAGATCAGACAGAAAGAGTTTCTCGCCAAGGTCGAGCAGAAGTCAGAGATCTTTAAGGTGAAACTCAACGAGCTCCGCGAAAAGTTTCCCGAGCACATCAAGGAGGTTAGAGGTGAAGGTTTGCTTCTCGGAATGGAATTCACCTCTGATCCAACCAAGATCACAGAGCTGGCCAGAGACAAGGGTTTGATTGTCATTACCGCTGGTGGGAACGTCATTCGTTTCGTCCCTGCTTTGAACATCGAAGACGACGTTATTATTGAAGGTTTGAAGATTTTGGAAGAGGCCATTGAGGAGTCTTTCAAATAAGAGCATTATAAAGGTAATGTATTATATCCCCCCGACTATATAGAATAAGGTATAAGAAAGAAAGAACGTTCGTTAATAAGATGCATCTGCGGTAGAGTCAATCTCGATCGCTGCGTAGGATCCACATGTTAGCACCAGGTACAACAGGATGAGAACAGAACCTTTGAAGTAGTTCGACTTTCCCTCTGCGTAGACGTATACAAACAGGAAAACAGCCATCAAACAGGAAATGAAGTCGTACTGTGGGAATATGAGCGTGAACATGTTGTTGATGTTCGAGATGGAGAGTCTCTGGGCCTGGACGATGGAATATATCACCAACGCAGGGATCTGCAAAAGACAAACCTGTAAGACATATGCAGAACCAATCTCCATGGAAAGTGCAACATTACCATTCATAGCGAACGAAATGGCGTTGACGAACTCCGTTGTGTTGGGAACAAGCGCAAACACGGTAAGACCCAGAAACTTGGGGTTGATGGGGAATTCGCTGAGGACAACATCGACACAGTCAACTAGAATCTCGGCAATGACAGCATATGCGATCGTGGCACTCAGCAGAATGGCTGTAGATTTGGAGCGAGACCAATTGGGAGCATCGTGTCCGCCATCACCGGCATCGGCCTGTGGCTGTTGTTTCGATTTGTTGATAGACGCGCTCGAAGATCTGGGCTCGGTGTAGCGGAGCTGTGGAGATTGAGCTATTATGGAAGTGCTGGCCTCGTCGCGCTGTTGCTTTTCAGAAGACACAGGCGTGGTCCAGATCAGTGCGGCATGCGTTCTCAGGGTAAACCACAGACCAATGCAGTATGCGGTGAAGAGACAGATGGCACATAGGATGGAGTATTGTTTCAGGTAACGCGTGTACAACCTGTTTATCACAAGTGGAGGCTGTACAAAATGACAGCGCTGGCACTGTTCGCTTCCGTCTTTTGTCAACACAGACACATCGTCGAATTCGCAGTCGCTGCACTGCAATTGGTACTGTCCGTAAATCTGGTACAGAACAGTGGGTGAGAGCATGGTGAGGGTGGCAAATAAAAGCATTGTCGAAGACACTCCCGCTGAGTTTGGGTTGTAGCGCTGTGTCTTACGCTTGATGGCACCTCCGCACATGGACATTCCGGGAAGCAACAGCACAGCTCCAAGAATGGAGCCGATCATGGAGCCTTCGACGAGCTTACCCTTTCCCTGGTTCAGAGCAACGCAGTACAGGAACACTTCAACCACGGTGGAGAAGAATGCGTTGATGACAGCGCCGAGTCCCATTGAGGTCTGTGCCGAGATCGACGCGACAGCCTGTCCTATGAAATACGCCAGTGGAATGACGCTGATAAGACAAAGCGCAAATATCAGAGACTCGTTGGACAGGAAGATGTCCAGTTCGAGGTACTCTTTGACAAAGTAGAAATCAAAAATGACAAATCCAACCAGGAAAATCATGTTAATGAAGAAGATGTTGGTACCGTCAACAGTGTACTTGTAATAGTGTAGGCCAAAGGAGCGATAGGTACAGATGAGCACGCTATCGTTGGTATGCGTAGACCCAAGGTTGTCCTGGTGGTACTTCTTTTCGTTGACGATGAGCAACGCGAGCGGGTGGCGGCGGATATGCGATGAGAAAATGTATATGATTTTGGCCATTGGAATGGTGAAAACACCCAGCCAGGTGACGAGAGAGATAACCAGGAAAAATGGTTCAATGAGAGAGTAGAAGATAAGGTAGAACACAACACGTCCAGCACACCATCTTCCTCTCCCCAGCCATCTCTTCTTGTAGAACCTAACGTTATCCTCGTCATCGTCGTCATCATCGTAGTTGGTATTGTTTGTGGAGCCATTCCCGACCAATGGAGATGTCTCCGTAGGGGGGCCACGCTTGGGCTGCGGTGCGTAAAAGAGTCTCCCCTCTTCCTGGGTTCTCCACCTCCTGTATTCCACCAGTGAACTCCCCTCGGCGGCGTCCTCGTTGAAGTATCTCTGGTCGCGGTGCAGCAACAACAGTTTCCCAAACGGATAGAGCAGGTAGAAGGCCATATCTATGTACAGCTTGCCGTACTTGATGGAGTCTCTGTCGTTTCCGAGTGCAAGCGAGAGAACAATGGTCAGGATGCCGGCAAAGAGAGTTATGAAGAAGAGCAAGATGCCGAAAGTGGCCGACCACAGGTAGTTGCACAGAGAAATCCAGAATCCAACTTCTCTGGCCTCCTTCGCGTCTGAATGTATATCCAAGTCTGCCTCTCTTTCAACAGATCTGACCTTTTTGTAGATGGCAGGCTTCCAGATCCTTATACCGAAAGGGTGTGTGCTGTTGATGGCGTCCTGTCTCTCCCTCAGGGTGAAGCTCTCCACCGAAGATATCGACTCGTTGTCGTTGTCGTTGTCGTTGTCCACCTCGATGTACTCTTCTGTGTTATCGGCCATCTGCGAGCTGATGTCTCCAATTTCCTGCGGGTTGTGGTCTTCAGGGTCAAAAGAGCGTTGTTTGTGCAAGTTGTCCGACTCGAGGTCCCTCAGCATGGCGATCTCTCTCGAAGTGGTGGCGAGTTTGTTGGCGATGTCCGATTCCAGCTCCGACACTCTCTGCTTCTGGTCTGTTATGCTGCTTCTCTTTCGCAGAGACGAGGTTTCCGAGTTGTTGTCGGAAACCGTCTTGGACTGCTGTTTCCTGAACCTCTGCCTGAGTCCGTCGGCGTATCCCTCCAGGTACTCTCTGTTGATGTCCTGTTCGACCTCCTCCTCGTTGTCGTCCACGCTAAACACGTACTTGGACGAGGCCGAGTGTTTCAGCGGCGGCCGGGTTTTCTTCTCCGAGGCCGAGTCGTCCAGGTTGAGCGTCGACGGAGTGCGGTTGGCCAGCAGGATGTACTGTTTGTGGTGCGACATTGGATTTGTGGGTCCGTGAAAGGGAGAGCTGGCACTGCTAACAGCGGCACGCTTCGGTCTCAGGCTGGGCTGCGACGCACGGCTCATGTTGCTGTTGCGGTTGTTCGCAGACGAAGAGCCAGCACCTGGGTCGTCCTTGGAGGTCATAGCTGTTCTTCTGCAAACCGATTGCCTGGCGGAGAGGGGCAAGCTGGTCTTTGTTTGTTGCCCCTCAGCTGTCACTGCTCGCGTCCCAAAAAGGTGTGTTTAGCGCACTACCCACCCACAACAGCGCCAGAGTTGTGGGTCGTGTGCGGAACGGCGTCGCTCAAAACAAACAACACCCGCAAAAAGGGGCGGCAGAGCGCGATGGTGGCTTAGCCTCGTTCCAGGCCAAAGTGCATCTGGACATAATCCTGTAGAGCCACCCACCGGCCACTCCAGGGCTTCCCAGGACTGCGGGTGGCATGTAGAACACCAGCGCCATCTCCGCCGGGTCAAATTTCCCCGTGGAAAACGTGCACCGCGGCGTGTTGTTGGCAGCGCATTCCACGTTTTGGCTCTGCGCCTGCAGCTGAGTGTGCGTTCCCCAAAATGTGTCTTCTGGGCGAGAAATTTTAGAACCCCCGTTTTAGAGTCTGTTTCTTCTTGCTGCTGTGTTCATCTTCAGTTCCGGGTCTTTGTTTATTGATCCATCTACGTCGTCTGCTGCACTGGATCGCATATACCGAAGGATGAGATACACAAAGGGTTTGCTGCTCGTTCTGCTGAGCGCGTACACCTCGTGGGCTGCTGTAACAACCACGGCTCCCGTGACAACAACAACGCCCGCAGCTGCGGTTGGCGCCGCTGCCGCCACAACAACGACCGCTCCGGCCGCCGTGGCTGCTGCCGTGACGACCACGTCCCCCACAACCACTCCAGACGCGGCAGCTGCAGCCACCACCCCAACGACACCAACCCCTGGCGTGGCTGCTACCACCTCTACGAAGCCGAACGCCGCCACCACCGTGACTGCGCCTACCGCTGTTACCACTCCCACCACTGCGCTCACGACCACCCCCACGGCTCTCACCGCCACCCCGGCCGTCACAACCACGACCCCCACCACGGGCGTGAAGGGGAAGACCACAACCACGGCTGCTGCTGCGGTGGCCGCGACCACAGATGCGGACGACACCACCAGTCTAACGAGAAACGTCGACTCCACAAGCTCGGAGGGTCTCACGTCTTCTAGCTCGCAGTCCCCTACCATTGTGTACGTCACATACACGTCTGCGGGAGTTCTGGTGACGGCACAGTCGAACTACATCCAAAAGTTCAAGTCCATGTACTCCACAGTGGATACTCCGTCCACGGGGTCCATCGGTCTTGGAACCATTTCCGGAACTGTTGGAACCGTTCGCCAATACCAGGAAAAGACAATCACTACCAACGGAGCGGCACAGGTTGAGGGTATGTACGGTGGTGTTCTCGGTGGACTTGTGCTGGTGGCAGCACTCTTATGAGTTGGGAGTAGTTGAGCATATGCGTGTTCTATTCGTTGGTACCTTTTCCATCACATCATACCACGTCACATAGAAGAGAGCAAAAACGGTCATTCGAAGGGATTTGTTGAATAAAAGGTTTTTTGTACATTAGTTATCGATATCAGTATTTTCATTTCAGAGGTCTACGGGTGTGGCAATGTAGTATGTTTTAGATTTTTGTTTCTTTGATTCGTTGGAGCAGTAGAAAAAAACAGGATAGCAGTTCTCCTTGGGCAACTTAGACGATGAAAGCTGGCTTGTTGGAGTCGGCGTGGGACAAGAACTCAACGTGGTCGCCCTCCTCCAACTTGAGGATGAGCTTCAGCTTCTGACCGATGGACTTGAGAGACTCCGCGTTTGTGCTCTTGGTCCAGACACCAATTCTGTAAGCAGTCTTTCTAACGTTCAAAACAACACCGTTAACCTCGTTCTCGTCATCTTCGATGGTCTCACCAACGGCACTCAACAGGGTTCTGATCCAGAGCTCGTTGATGTCGAGGTCTCTTCTCTTTCTGAACTGGTAGGACCATCTTCCACCTTTGCTGTTGCGCTCGTCTTCCCACTCCGGTCTGATGTCATCTCTGAAGAGATGGTAGTCAGCCTTGAGAGGCAACTCGGACGCCTTTGGAACAGAGTTGTAGATACCCCAGAACTCCTCGACGGTACCAAACTTGATGACTGGTCTCAGGAGATCGGACCACTCTTCGGCATCGCTAACCTTTGGCTTGGTGTACCACAAGGTCCACTTGGAGTTAAGTGGGTGCTTAACGTTGAACTCCTCAACGGACTCCAAGACAGTCTTATCTCCGTTGTTCTCATCGAGAGAAAGAGCCTGTGTGTTCTGAACTAATTCGCTCATGGTTTCAATTCTGCTAAAGGCGTTAGTGACCCTGTTTGCCGTATGTTGTGCTTGTCTTTCCGTGCTCGTTGCTCTGTCTTGTGCCACTGGCGCCAGCGTGGTCTCTGCTGGAACCGCCTTGGCACCGTAGCCCTCCACGGAGCAACCGCATGGCTCACCGCTCGCTTGAAGAATGCCACTTACCGATTAATCAAACAGTAGAGAACCCCTAAGAAAAAATATAAAAACCAAGTTAAAGAACACAAACAGTGCGATGTGCTTTCAGAGCCTGCCTCACTGTTCCCGACGTTTTTTTCTGAATTTTTTCTCTGTTGGAACACGACACTCCATCACGTAATCTGAGATTGGAGGGTAGTGCTCCAACCGGTGAAGAACGAAGCGCGTCATCTGGGTCTTTCCGAGTCGACGCGTCTCACTTTCTTCTGCCTCCAACAGATACACCATGCCTGCGATAGAGAGGATCGTCAACGATGAGGAGGTGAGGAGTATGAGCGACGGTGTGGCCGAACGCAAGTACATAGAGTCTGCGTATCTCGAGGACAAAGCTGAGAACGAGGCTGACGAGGCCGCGTCTGAAGCTGTTGTCTACAAGACGTCTTCAGGGATCTTGCAGGCAGACTTTGAGGAGTACTACAGGGTCTTTCTTCCATTCAAGTCGCTGTACGTGTGGCTCAACCACACCCGGACCGCGTCTCCCAAGGCCCCCAACAGAGAGTTTGCTCTCGAGCACTTCAACGGAGTGTACCAGCGTTACTGCCACTACGATACCCCCAGCATGTTTAAAGATGCCATTGTGCGTCTGGCGCCTTCGAGATTTGAGATTGGTGCTGTGTACACGGAGCCAATGAGAAACAGAAACGTTGGCAGTGGTAAGCCATCCACGATGAAACCTCTTGAAAAGGAGCTCAACTTCGATATCGATTTGACAGATTACGACGACATCAGAACGTGCTGTTCCAAGACAGATATCTGCCGCAAGTGCTGGAAGTTCATCACCCTCGCTATCGATATAATGGACGCCACGTTGAGGGAGGATTTCGGATTCAGACATATGATATGGGTGTTCTCTGGAAGAAGAGGTGTGCACTGCTGGATCAGTGATAGCAGAGCTAGACAGCTCGATGAGAGACAGAGAAGGTCCATCATCGAGTACGTCATGCTCAAGAGCGGCAAGAACGGCTCGGACAAGATTTCGCTGAGGAAACCATACCATCCGCTCGTGGACAGGGCACTCAAGATGTGTACGAAGTCTTTCCAGGAGATCATCATGGAGGATCAGGATCTGTGGAGAGACGATGAGAAGGCCATACTGCAACTGGCCAAAACACATCCAGACGCAAAGCTGAGAGATGCTCTCATATCAAAGTGGACGTCTCAGCCGGAGAGATCCAGTTTGCAGAAATGGAAGGATGTTGATGAAATGATCGAGAAAGGTCACTACTCTAACTCCAGAACCATCAACGTCATCAACCAAGAGTGGAAGAGAGAGATTATCCTGACGTGTCTTTACCCCAAGCTCGATATCGAGGTCACCAGACAGCTCAACCATTTGCTCAAATCTCCGTTCTGTATTCACCCCAAGACTGGAAACGTGTGTGTTCCGTTTGACCCACAAACGGGATTCGATCCTCTGGGCGGACCCACTCTGCAGCAGCTGTTCAACGAAAGACACGAGGGTCGCGAGTCGAGTCTGAAGCCATACGTTGAGCTGTTTGACAGGTTTGTCGCAGAACTCACCAAGGAGGAGAGCACAAAGAGGAAATCCGAGGCCCAGGAAAGCTTAGATTTTTAGAGTATCCATTTTAACTGTATTTTCCTTATTTATATACCCAAATCGTAAAGAGCGCAACTGCGATAGTGAGATGCCTGGGGTTGCGTGCGATCAAAAACAACCACAGGCCGATATGTTTAAAGTCTGTAGAACAGACAACGTTTCGTAGCTCTCATCTTGCGAGTCCAGTCTCGTTACCGTTAGGCGAACTTCTTCGCTGGAATCGTCGTAGACCCACTGGAGAATCTGAGTGGACTCGCTGATCTGAAGCTCGGTATATCCGTCGGATGCTTCAACCACGTAACTTCCCTGTTTGAAGTGGCGCTTGGGCAGAAACACAACGGTTGGGTCTTTGAGAGATCCTGGTGTGATAACAAGCTCGAATTTCCCTGTCTTGAGGTCAAACTCACACTCCTTGATGGTTCCGTTGCATAAAGCAGCATAGGGTCTTACGATGGCATCTGCCACTCGCGTTCCGGGGGACAGATCGTTGGTCATACTGCTGAGGGTCTCGGAATCGCTAGAGTACTCCAATTCGACATCATCTTTGGACCAGAAAGAGAAGTCCTCGTTATTCCAGCGATCACCCCACTCGTGGCAGTTGATGTGTGAGTAGCACCAGTAGGTATGAGAAAGCTGTGCTCCTTCCAGGGCGAATCCGATGGCATCCAAAGCAGCCTGTTGCGAAGAGTAGTCTCCGTTCTTGTAGGCGATCTTGTCGTCCATGTCGAACGGCATGCCTGTCTCCGTGATTACCAGAGGCACCTTGCCCACGTTCTCAACGGTTTCCCTCGTGAGTTCGCGCATCTGGTTTCTAATAGATCTTCTGATGTTTGCTTCTCCGAGAACCACGCCAAACACAGGGTTGGAGTATCTTCCCCTCATGATCCCCAAAGTGTCAACGTTGTACTTCCTGTTCCAAGTCTTGAACATCAGAGACATACCATCGTAGTAGTGCTGGGCGACGATAGTGCGCTTGTCGACCAGAGCTGTACCCTTGATGTGTGGTGGTATCTCAAACACAGGCGCCTGCATTATGAGAAATATCTCGCTGTCAACCGACCTCATGACAGTTTTGAACCTGGTGTAGTACTCCACGAAGTTGTTGTTTATGAAAGTCTCCATGTTCAGAGGCTCTCCCGTAACTGGATCTTTGGCGAAGTATTCTGGAGCGAGAATCTGCCGCGATTCGGTGTCCCAGACCCCGTGCTGTGCAAACACGCATTCCCCGAGTTTCCAGTGTGGGCTTCTCTTGAAGCCATAGTGTCTGTCCATCTCGTCTGTGTCTATCCAGGCTTTAACGCCCTGCGGGTCGATGAGACGTGATCCGCTCTTGCGTGGGCCAAACACAGATATGTAGTACGTGTCCACCTCTTCTGGGAACCCCATCCCGAGGGTCATGCACTGGAACCCGGTGGGCGTGGTATCCACTCTCAGCTGTTGGTCTTTGGGGAGAACGGAGATGTCTTCTCTGCCGTAGAACCCGCAGTTGGGCTCGTTCATGGTTTCCACGGCAATGATGACCGTGTTGATCAGATCGGGAACCTGGGCCTTGAGAGACGCGAGCAGGTAGCTGTATGCGTTCATAAAGTGGTCCTGCAGGTAATCCTGGATGTTCTGGTCGTTTATGACGGCTTTCGGAGTGAACATTCTTCCGGCAAAGAACATGGTCATCATCGTCTGTGTGGCGAGCCTGTAGTAGTTGGAAGGCCACACCATCTTGGGGTAGCTGTGCGGATCAGGGTACGAATTCTGCAGGAAAGCAGCCTCGTTCTGCGGGAAGTTTCTTGGTTCAAGACCAGCTGCGTACAGCGTCCACAACGGGGCTCCCGATCCTCCCGTGAACCGGGACCACACATCCTGGTGCGGATCGATAATCACGTATAGCCCGCCAACCTCGGCTATGATTTTCATCATCTCCACCGTGTACTCGATGAAATCGTCGTCGTACACGTCGGGGCCCTCGTGCTCGATTGCCTCCCATGTAAACACATACCTGATGGTGTTGTAGCCCCAAGACTTTATCCTGCGGAAGTGCGTGGCGGCCTCTGCGAGCGGGAACGGTCTACCGACAAAAGATACCGTGTCAGCCGAGTCCCAAAAGAGACCAGACGTCACAGAGTCGCGGTAGGAGTACAGGCCCTCGGGGCTGGCCGGGATCTTCATCGAGGGGTCGAGGTTGATTCCCTTCAGCGTGATGGTCCTCCCAGACTCTGTCTGGATGATTTGGCCCTCGCGGTTCACCGACAGGGGCAGTGTTTTCGTGACGCAGTTGACCGAGGTGTGCGATACACGGTGTCTCTCTGAGCTGTGTCCCATGGTGCGATCTCTGTCAGGAAGCAACGAGTAGCCACTGGACATCTGAATCTGGTGCAGCAAACGAAACGCAGCAAACAGAACGCTCTAAAAAGAGAGGGGTAAATAAGTACAGTGATTGTCGTGTTCTTATCAGAATACTGACACGCGAGGGATTGGCAGCTAATGCTGAGGAGACGCAGAGCTGGAGGTGCCAAACAAGCAGAAAAACTCGTTTTCTGGGTGGCTTGTGGGTGGTTTGTGGGTTGTTTGTCAAGGGTGATATGTAGGGATACGGGTACACTGTCAGTTACAGGGAGAGAGCACAATGGGGCTCGCTTAAGCTGGCTTTGTCTTAGCCCTCTGAAAGTGGAATGTTCCCCATCTCCCGTTTTCACAAACCGAATTTCACGTTCCCAATCGAGGACGGCGGCGCCCCTTGGTCGCCCCTTAATTGCTTCTTGTCTTTTCTTTCTCTTCTCTCCAATCCGCTTTCGCATATCCTTTTATCTCGAGAGAAGCTCAATTTCAGCCGAGAAGATCCACTCATTCAGCAGAAAGGAACAGAACAATGTCTGCAGAAATCTCGGCCCTGCTCTCCCCCGAGGCCCCAGCTCAGAAGAAAAAGAGCATTACCCAATTGCACAGGGTTGCCAAGAGTAACTCCAAGTCCGATAGGTGGATTTCGCCATTCAGAAGCGGTGTCACAAGAACGAAAAAGCCAGCGGCCGCTAAGCCTGTCGAGAAGAAGGCCGTTGAGCCAAAGGTGACCGAGAAGGCAGCCACCGAGACCCCTGCCGAGGAGACTGCCGAGGAGACTGTCGAGGAGACTGCCGAGGCCACCGAGGCCACCGAGGCTGCTGATGAAACTGTGGACCCAGATGAAACAGTTGATGCCGAGCCAATCGAGGATGAAGAGCCTTTGACCGAAGAGACCCAGGCAGAGCCTGCTGAAACTGCCGAAGAGCCAGCTGCGATTGAGGAGTCCGAGGAGGCTGTTGCCGAGCCAGAGACTGTTGAGGAGACTGCTGCTCCAGAGGCCGAGGAGACAAAGGAGGAGGAGGAGCCCGCTGCTCCAATTGACCTCTCTCCACCAGAAGCCGATGACATCGAGAAAGGTCTTGTCTCAAAACCAAAGATGCTCTACAGGTACCAGGAGAACAAGCTTCTGGCTACAGAAGCCATGGACAGGCGTGCCGTTGGTAACCCGGACAAGGTTCTTGACCTCGGTGCAGGTCTCAAGTTGACCGAGGCTCAGATCTACGAGATTGCCAGATCCAGAGTCCAGCCCATACTTGCCAAAGTCAACAAACAGGTTGATGCTAACATCAAGAGTGACGTTGCCAAGCAGAAGGCTGCTGATGAAGCATACACCAAGCAGGAAGAAGGTAAGGTAAGCAAAGAGCTCAACAAGTTCAAGGGCAAGGTTGCCAAGGAGAACACGCGCATAGTTGCCGACTTTGATGCTAAGGTCGCCGCTGTCGCCAAGACCATGACCAGCCAGGCTGACGCTCACACCAAGTTCCTTGCAGACCTCGACTCCAAAATTGAGCAGGACCAAAAGGATGCCGATGACAAGGAGGAGAAGGACGCCGCTGCTCATGAGACAGACAAGGAGACTCTCCATGCCAAGGCTGCCGAGCTGAAGGAGGCTAAGCTCAAGGCTCTCGAAGAGGCTAAGGCCCAGCAGGAGATTGAACCAACCAAGATTGAAGAGTTCCAGGCCGCAGGTGAATCCAGCAAAGTTGAGGCTGATGAGATTGAGGCTGAACTTTCTGAAAAGGAATTGACTCTACAACAGCGCATTGATACTTTGAACGCTCTCATTGCTGAGAAGGCCGAGCACGACGATCTCATTGCCAAGGCCCTTGCTGATAAGAAGGAGAGCGCTCAGAAGGTTGCCCTCATCACCAAGAAGCACGAGAAGGCCAGCAGAAACTTGGAGAAGTCCACTGCTCACTTGGCTCTTTTGAAGACCAAGCTCGAGTCCCGCCAGACCAAGCTCACTTTCCTCACTAGTACCGACAAGGAGGCTAGATCCAAGAAGTTGGAGGAGGCACACCAGACCACAAAGGACTGGGAAGAGGAGGTTGAGGCCATGAGAATTGCAGCTGTGAAGGAGGCTGAGAGAAAGAAGATCGAGGCTGAGGTTGAAAGACAGAGACTCGAGGAGGAGAAGGCCGCCGAGGAGGAGAGGCAGAGAATTGCCAAGGAGGAAGAGGAAGAGAGGCTCAGACTTGAGAAGGAGGCCGAGGAGGAGAGGCTCAGACTTGAGAAGGAGGCCGAAGAAGAAAGACTCGCCAAGGAAAAGGCGGCGGAAGAAGAGAGACTCGCCAAGGAAAAGGAAGAACAGGAGAGACTCGCTGAGGAGAAGAAGAAGGCTCAGGAGGAGGAGAAGAAGAGACTCGAACAAGAGATTGCAGAACTTGCCCAGCTCAACAAGCTCAAGGCTGAGAAGGCCAAGCTTGAAAAGGAGCTTGCTGCCGCTGCTGTTGTTGGTACAGTTGCCGTCGGTGGTGCTGCTGCTGCCAGTGCTTCTGGAAGTGCTGTTCCATCTATCCCTGCTCCTTCATCTTCTAGCCCTGGTGTCGAATCTCCTACCCGCGGTAAATCCGCTGAGATTCACGACATTGCAGAGGTTGAGGAGCCTGATGCTCCAAAGGCCTCTGATCTTCCGCCTGCCACCTCTTTGAAGAGAAGACCTTCCATGGTTGACGATGTGGCGAAGTTCTTCACCCCAGAAGATATCGAGAGGATGAACACTCCTATTTCTGAACTCAAGAAGAGAAGTGCTTCGAGGAACAACTCTCTTACTGGTAACAGACCAAAGTCTAGATCCAACTCCATCTCTCGTGCCACTCCAAAGCCATCTTCTAGATCCAACAGTTTGAAGAACATATCAGCTCCTATTGCCGTTGCTGCTGCTGTTGCTGCTCCAGTGGTGAGCAAGGCTGAGTCAGTTGTCTCTGTTGCCACTTCTGCTGGTGAGAAGCCATCTGTTTCCGAGCCTGTTTTCACCGAGGTTGTCGACGAGGCGACCGCGGATGTGATTGCTCCTTCCAAGGATGTCGAGTCTGAATATGAAGAGGTTGTCACTTATGAGACTGTGTCTGACAACGAGTACGAGGCCAACAAGCACGATCCTAACTACTTGGAGCTTGACGACAAATGAAAGTCCTCTTCATCGGTTTGGCTGTTCCCATTTTTGTATACTTCTGTTTTGTTTTTAAGTTAATTTTGTAAGTTTTATCTGTGAAATAGTAGTTGTTTCCGAATGGTATATATAGATATGTATGTAAGTGAAGCTGACACTGGGAAGGAGGGTATAAAATTTAGCGAAAGAGGGCGATTCAGCGTAGTGACGTGGTACAGGGATCAAATGCATATTAAGATAAAGGAGATCTTACTCCCTCTCCATTCCGTTCCCCCGGTAGTCTTCTCTTCACATCTTGGTTGTTGTTTTTTGGTTTTGTCTTTTTCGGTATTTTTGTTTTGGTTAGCTCTTGAATCCCTTGGCTAGATCAACATCTTTGAGGTCTCCGATACTCTCCGAGCTGACAAGTCTTGTGGGATCTTCATTGTCTCTCTCCTTCAACTTCATCCTCTGTTCTGGACGCATTGGACTGCCCAGAATGGCTGGGTTATCATTATCCTCATCTCTCACACCGCTAGTCTTTCCGTCGTTGGGTCCTATTGGAGTTGAAAACTGAACAAAGTTCCACAACGCAGGGGAAGACTGGATGTGATCGTGCCGCTGTGCACTCCCATCTGGAGCATCTTCCTTAGAACGACCTCTCTCTGGAGTGTATGCCTCAAGAGCGCTGACCTGGTACTTCTTGGCCGGACTAGGCGATAAAAATTCGCGACTCGTGGATCGGGAGTGGGAGATGGGCAGGTGCGACTGTTGGTTTCTCAGAGAGGCTGACTCATTTCTAGCCTGCTGGGGAGCAGCGGTAGAGGAAGTCGCACTTGTACCAGAGTAAGGTGGTCTCAATGGGAAAACTTCAGTACCAAGGCTCTTCTTGGAATCGACACTTGGCTTGGAGTTAGTCTGGAAAGCAGAGGAATCGCTGTGGTTTGTCAGGTTGGCTGCTGCCGCGATGAAGTTGAGAGCGTCATTCTGCTTGTTCAGAGGTGGCTGTTGCGGTAGTGACTGCGCAGGTGGATATCTGTAATTGCCGCCAAACTTGCCATAAGATCCAGAGTAGAAATCGTCTTGGTTTTGCTGTGGTTGTGGTTGTGATGGCTGCTGAGCCTGTTGTGGTGCTGCTTTAGACTCCTGTTTGACATCTTGCTGCTTGACAGTGATCGGAGACTTAGAATCTGGCAGCGTGTTATACTTGAGCAGGTGGAGGTGGAGTTGTCTGGAGACGCTGCTTCCCCTTCTCATCTTGTTGAGGGAACCTTCGGTGAACTTCTTCATGAACTCCTTTTTGTAAGACTCGCTGATCTGCCACTTCATACCTTTACCGGGTTCGGTTGGTTTTCTGGGCACTTTTTCGAAAGCCTTGTTTAGCGACAGGTTATGTCTGATGGAGTTCTGCCAGCCCTGGTTGCTGTGTCTGTAGTATGCGTAGTGAGAGGCGATCCAGTCATATATCTGGGAGAGAGACAGGATACCATCAGGATTGGACAAGATAGCCTGTGTGATCATCGTTGCGTAAGAGTAAGGAGGTTTGATATCCTTGGATTCATCCTTGGATAGGTCCTGTTCAAGAGAGTGGGTAGGGGAGGGTAGCTGTACCTCTGCACCGCGCATTTCCGACTTGCTGAACATCTGAAACCCTTTGAGGTTTGAAGTGGTAGGGTAAGAGTAGCCAGTCGCGGTTCCCCCGTTCCGACCACCAGCCGCTTTGGGCTTCTTAATCTTGAGGTTCTGCTGGAACACCGGGGCTATCATTGGACTTGCATCTGGAAGAATGAACATCATTTGGGTTCCACCAATGTCGACGATATTTCCAGATCTCAGGGGGATCACATCGGTGCCTCCATTGGACATGTTCATCTTCACGGTATCCACCTTGAGACCGTTTCTTCCCAGAACCCTCAGTTCCCATCTTCTCGTTGTCAGGTTGTATGTTATGACTGCGTGTTTTCTCGACACTACCTTAGATGGACCGAGGTCGATGTCCACCTTCTCCTCGTACTTGTCACTGGACGATGAGCTCTCGGCATTTCTTCCAACGGTGATCGTCAACGACTTGACGTAGTATGTCCAGTCTCTGCCTGCAATTTTGGCGTACGCCTGAATCTCGTTCTGCAGGTTCTTCGAATTGTTGTACACCAGGGACACGTTTGTAGGTACTTTATCCGGAGGAGTTGTCAGCGATGATATGACCTGATTCACCAGGTCGTTAGGATCCTCGTAGTATGGAATCTGTGATAAATTCAGGTTAGTAAGCCGTCTCGTTGAAGAAGAGCTGCTCAGCTCTCTCTTGCCAGGGCAACCCCCTCCGTGGTCACCATCCACCCAGGGCAGCCAGTGGCATAACAGTACTTACATCGCCAGCCTCGTCCTCAGCAGCTCTCTTTCTTGGACTCGTCATAGTTTGTGCCGTTTGCAGTTGTATGAGGAGTTCAGTCGAAGGAAGAAGAAGAAAAAATTGAGAAAAGTCAACGAACGACAGACGCACTAAACAAACACAAACAACGACAAATAAATTAATTCAAAACACCACTGTCACTGAATTCTCCAGCTTGATGATTGGTCTGGGTTGGTATCGGTATCCTTTGTTATTGTTAGAGACTTCTTCTCTGCAAGATTGGACAGCCTGTTTTGATTTCGCAAATTTTTATGGAATCATTGAGATGTAATGTCAACAAAAGGCGGGTCGGCGCTACATAACCTCAGGGTTTTTTGGGAAGAGCACTACGGGTGATTAGATAAGACAGAAAAAGTTGATTGATTATCTAAGCAAACTTGGTCCACTTGAAGAGAGACTCGCCTGGGTTGACAAGCTCGTCATCGTTCTTGGAGAAAACAAGTCCCTTGTCGGTGCCCTGGGAGATGTAGGTCTGCAAGTAGAAGAAAAAGTCGCCAAAGTCAAAACCCTTGCCGAGCTTCTCCTGCGCAAGCTTGAGAGTGTCCTCCTTGGTGGCATACTCGCGCTTGATCGAAACGGAGTGAGAAGACTCGTAGTGCTTGATCACCTCCTCCTGGGAGACCTGATCAGAGGAGATCCTGACCTGGTCTGGGATGGAGGCTGGCTCAAGAGTACCAAGACTGGCAACGGCCTTTCCGATATCTGGGAGGAAACTGACGTCAAACTTGGCATCTGGGTCTCCTCTGATGGTGGCGGTCTTTGTCTCAGGGTCGTATCCAACGGCCGCAAGGATCTCGTAAAGGAAACCATCTGGAACGGCAAAGAGAGAGGTGTAAACATCAACGGTCTTGATTCCAGCAGCGCGGGCCTTCTCACTGTGGTCATCCTTGGCCTTGAGAATTGGGAGGTACTCGGCGTCCTTGAGGGCAGTACCGAACTGCGAAGGGATGTAGAGCTTGATACCACCGGCCTTGATGGCTCCGTCTAGGACGAGATCGTGGTCGGTAGTGGCACCTGCAACATTGACAAAGACGTCAACTCCCTCAAGAGCCTTGGCGATGGAGTCTGCACTGGTGGCGTCTATCTGGTAGTACTTGACGGCATCAGAGTCGACAGTCTTGGAGGTGTCTCTGGTGAGAGCTCTGATTGGGAGTGCGTACTTGCTGGAGAATGTGGAGGACTGGAGAGCCTCGAGGATGGGCTTACCCAAAAATCCGTTGGTTCCGAGAACGGCGATAACTGGCTTGGACATTGTGATGTATTGTGATAAAGTTGCTGAGGAGATTCAATTGACTGATTGATGTCTTCAGAAAAACAAAAGCAGTAAATGCATGGGGGACTTGACGGCGTTTATATACCCAGGTCCTATTAGGTCTTGTATAATCGGATTAACAGATTACGTGGAGAGGATGTGGCGCAATACACGACCCACTGTTCGTGAAATTACTAAGAATTACTAATTTAAGGTCTGCTGTCACGTGAATATTTATAAGATTTGAAATTTTTTCAGGTAAGCAGCACTACACGTGCCGTTATGACATGAACATGTACAAGGGACAAACCTTATCAACCAGAGTAAGGGCTCGATTATGTTTCTGTGCATATTCAGTCCAAAAATAATCATTCGGCCGAAAGAGTGAGCTTTGCGCATTTGTCATGTTTGTAATACATTTTATGCGGCGTATTTTTAGAGCTGGTACACTTCCCAGGGTTTGTGTCAAAGGTTGAATGCGTTTGAGGCAGCCCATTGTACCATTGACCAAGTAGTATTGAGTATGACCTTCAAGACCGCCATTGGCTCTGCTTTCACCTGTAATCAAGCTTCAGTCCATGTATTCCATTGAGCACGTATACTCCGCTCAATGTGATGATCCACAAAAACCACCTTTTTGAGAAGTCTAAAGCACCCAACCCCTTGGTGGAAGGCCAATCTTATTTGGGGTGGCGCTGTGTGTGACGGGATACTCGTGAGTAAAGATGAAACCGTACTCCTCAGTATGGTTTGGAAGGTGGATATGGCTGGTGTGAACCAGGTCCAAGTCACTCGATGCTATCATAACCCAAGGTTGGAGCGAGCTGTTTCATGTCGCTGTACATGTTTTGTAAGCTCGGAAGACTTTCCAAACCAGAAACGTCAGACTGGTAGCAGGATCCATGTTGCACTTTGGTGTCAATCTGCGGCACCTGGTTGTGGGATGACAAGATCAAACTGAGGCGGTGGGCCCACGGATACGAGATCAAGGAGAATTAAAGCGACCATGCTTGTCTTCATAAACTGATAAGACACGCATGAACTATTGGATAACTCTGCTGCGTAGAGGTAAGCTAGTACAAGTCACTTGGAGAGAAAGTTTTACTCAAAATCTGATCTTTTACAGATTTCTCCACGAATTCTTCAATACGCAAGGTGATACCAACACTCAAATTTTAAAGCTTCCAAGGGATTATTTATTTGATTATACACGAGAGGCTCAAAAAAAGAAAGGGAAATACTCTCTTGCCGTTCACTTCAAGGCATGTACAGAATGTTAAAGGTTTGGCAGTATGCAGAGCAGTCACTGCGCACACAAAGCGTGTGCCGGGCAATTAACACACCTCACAAATGCTTCTGCCTTCGCTTGACAAAGTGGAAATAAGGTCAGCAAGTCAGAGCAAAGGAGGAATAAGCAGACACACTGACATAGTTCGATGAGAGGCACTGCACCAAATCAACTTCCTATAGACCAAGTGCCAACTGTTGAGATTGGAGACTCCGCTGATTGTTCCAATACTTTACAAAACTGATCTATTTGAGGGATATGGCCAATTCGGACAAGAACCTTACATCCTGGTTATATTTGCCTTGAAAAGGTGCCTGCGGCCGAACTTCATCCAGACGTCCACCCCCGAAATGAATCCTGTGAATTTGGGAGCTGTATAGAAGCCCAGTCGAACAATGAAGTTCAGATATGCTATACCAAATCCAGGATTTTATGGAAATTCAGTTCAAATACTGCCAAAAGTCCTGATATTTGCTCAGAATGTATGTTCATCTCAATGGTGAACATATATCACCTGGTACTTCATCAGGAATCACGAATCATTCTTTTCAGCTTTTCAGCTCTGTGAGCGATTGGACACTCGAACTTGGCGCTGGTTGGATCATAGATAAGGTCACGAGACTAGAAAGAAAACAGAATAGCATACCAGCAGTGTTCTAATCAGCTAAAATGCATGTGCCGCATCTGAATATGGGGTGAACTGGCGACGTTGGCGATCATGAAAGGTACGTTTGTGGCTGCCGTACGGGAAGAAGTGTGAGTATTACAGCGAGGCTCAAAACCTCAACCAGGGTGGCAATTCGACGCGGTTCAATTTCATAATCTAGAAGGCTTCAAAATACCAGAAGCGATGCTCCTTGACTCAACGTCTTTGTACACGTGAGATACTCTCTACAGTTCTGGAATCGTCTTGATTTATCAAGATTAGCTAGCACTCGAAGTAATGCAAGGAGTGCTCAGCCTGGTAGGTTATGACAGAGAATAGGAAACCCTCGACGCGGTGTACAGCCAGGACATCAAATAAGTACAGAGGTTCCAAAGTAATTACACAAAAATCTTATATTGTTTTACTGGTGTTGTCAAAAAAAAAGAAAGACAAAGATGGAAATAGTGTCTCTCCTCAAAGCCGCACTTCCAAAAAATCGTGTTCAGATCAAAATATCTAACAACAGAGTCTTCGCCCTTCGTTACCATTCTTAAAAAAACCAAAAAAATACCATTTGAACAAGGGCTGGCCAAAGGAACCACTATTATTCAGTACCCTCATTTGCTTTCCCAACTCAAAAGTCTCAAACTAAGTCTAGATTCTGCAAAAACGCCAACCGAACCCTGCACTTGCATGGTGACAGGTAAGAAGAGTCAAATCGAAAGATATTCATGAAGAAATCCTAAGTCTCAGGAGAATCCGAACCGGTCTCACAACAGAATATAGCTAACAAACGACCAAGTCACAAGGGATGTTTCAACAGGCGCAAGGACATGCAGCTTGGCCAGCCGAATCGGTACGCATTTCGAACAGCCAAATATATCTCTTCAAACAAGATTAAAATAAGCCAAATCCGGCAAGGAGAAGCTATACCAAAAGTATTTGAGGCCACGGTAAAGACTGGGGACTAAACCCGTAGAAACAAGTTGAATTGGAAGCAAGAAGCACCACACCGCCAGGTCAAACATACTTAGGGACACAACAATCGTCAATTGAAATCAGAAACGACTGAAACTTCAAAAAACCTCAGCAAAATCAAATTTAAAACACAAGGAAAAGCACAAAGCGGCCGTAACCCACTCAAAGCAGTCTACAAACATCTAAAACTACTAAAAGAGTTTGATTTGACTGAGAAGGGCAAGCACCATATGCCCTCGAGTATGGGAGCGTTGGATTCGCCCCAGCCTCAAATAAAGGCCCACAAATACCAACCCGAGAAGATCATTTCAAAAATCGACAAAATACGAGCGATAAATTTGACCTATTCCCCGATAAATCATCAAACAATTTTTCTTTGTCAGCATTCCCAGGTACTGAACACCGGGAGCTCGAACTCCAAATAGTAGAGGTCAAAAAATCAACGCCAAAAGGAAGAATGATGCCTAACCTTTTTCTCAACTCCGGTAACTTAAGGAGCACAAGCACACGGTAGTTGTTGCAGATGTTGCCAAACGAACACCCCTTTTGGAGGAGCTTTCAAGAAATATGTACTCAAGTTAAGCGTACTACGAAACAAGCTATCAAGAAAATAAACGTAATATGCAATGAAGCCAGACCCAAACAAAATCCTCAAGTATGAAACGTAGACTTTCGCCCTTTGCTTCACTACTAAACTCATCCAAAATCTTGAACACATCTCAGAGCTCGCAGACGACACGAACAGAACCTCGTATGTGATTTCACAGCTTCTCTGGGTATTCGGTCAAGTTCTACCATATGGGGATTTCGCTTCTGCTGTGGAAACTTGTGTTAGAAGGATTGTGATGAGTATCGCTTGTCTCGCTAGCGGAGTGTTTCGGTCTTGGTTCGACATACAATTCAGCATTGATCCGACAAAACGGGCAGGTTGGAGAATGATGGTCATGCAGAGCAACGCATGTTAAGGCACCGCAGAATATTAAGCCATCTGATTTCAGAGGGCACCAACGAAACAAATCCGTCTCAATAATAAGATCTCAAAGAGAGCAGCGAGAACCCACCAGCACATCTGGTTATGGCAATAGTATTGCCAGTTCTCAAGCATAATAAAGCATCGGTTGCCCCTCAGATAAACGAATACGATTCATCAAATCAACGAATTATCATACTTCGATGATTCGAAAAGTGCTGCGTTGGTTTCATGCTCGAATGAATTTGAAACTGTTGAATTTTGTTCTGATGCAAGTAGACCCGGACAAAGTTAACTCAAGTTCTATATAAGGGAGTCAATCCCCTTTCTGTTCTTATCTCTACTTTTATAACTAATCAATATACTGAGGTTTTCAAGATAATGGTTTTTAAGATAATATGACTGAATGATGTGAAGGCTATGTGGCCAAATTTCAACACAAACGGTAAAAAGGTGATGACTCTCTGTGTTTGCCGTTTACGTTGGACCATTTTTATGAATCTTGTTCTGTCATTCCACTTGGGTTTATGTTGAAGTTCATTAGGCTATCATGTGGGCTCCTATGAATCAGGGGTTCGGGATCCTATCTGTTGAAGTTGATTATATCATCTTCTATAACTTGCTTACGTCATCATGTTGAAGCTTGATCTTGCCACCACAACTACGCTACTTGTTGTGTTGATCATCACATTCAAGAGTCACATTGCGACATACATTGCGACATACACCTATTCCAAATACTATATAAGGGAGTCAATCCTCCCTCTCTTCCACTCTCTATTTTTATAACTAATCAATATATCTACTATTCTGTGACTATGACTGATAACCAACTACCATCTTGTAGTGCCTTTGCACTTGAATTTCAACAGGTTATGACCCAACGCTTTGCTTCCCAAGCTAAGTTCTCTGAGGCTGCTCGACTCTTGTCCTCGACCAACTATCCTCGTTGGCACAAGGCCATCGTCGGCAGTTACATCATGAAGGAGACCGGTCTCCTTGCCTACCTGGAGGAAGAACGCAAGCCTGCTGTCTCTGATTCTGACAACTTTGAAACCACCATCCAGCCCTACTTTGAAATGGCGACTTCACGTATCCTTCAAGCTACTGTGTCTGATGCTGTCCATTCCAAGCTGGGCTCTCTTGACTACATGTCCAGTGTGGAGACCTATAGGTACCTCTGGAAGAAGTACTCTTTCGTCTCCACTCGTGATCTGGTTGCCATGATGGATGATGTCAAGGCATGGGTCACCTCTACTGAGCGTCTCAACACCATGAGATTGTTTCAGTCTACCGTTGCCTCCTCTCAGGTGTCGGGGGTTGAGGTGTCCTCTGCCCTGGCTATTTGGTTTCTGTCTCCCCAGGAGCGTGAAGTGTTCTTTGGCTCTGCTAAGCACACCACCTCCGGCAAGGCTCGTTATGAATTCACTGAAGTTGAGCGTCAGATCGAAGATGAAAATTTTCTATCTCGTGTCTCGGGCCTCTCTTCGGTCCCCGGTACTGCTCTGGCCGTCACTCATGGCTCTGCTGGTCGTTCTTCTAAGAAGAAGCTGACCTGCTACCTCTGTGGCTCCCCTGATCATCTTCTTCCTAAGTGCCCTCAACGTCCCAAAAGGTCCTCTCAGTCTTTCCGTTCCCCTCCACCATCTGGTCCCTCTCAGTCTCAGTCGTCGTACTTTGCTAGCTCTACTTTCCTGGCTCAGTCTGTGCCATCAGGAGCTGGACCAAAGGACACTGCGTGGTATATTGATTCCGGTTCTGACGATCATGTTTGTCACGACCGTACTCTGTTTACTCACCTCGAGCCGGCTGAAGGCTCGGTGAACTCTGTTGCGGGTGCTCCTATGGCCGTTCAAGGTAAGGGTACCATCCGCTTTGCTGCTTTCCAACTTGCCAATGTTCTCTATGTGCCTGAGAGTGCACACAACCTGGTCAGTGTCGGTCGGGCTGCTGATGGCGGAGTTGAAGTTTCTTTCAAGACCAATGGCACGGCCCTTGGTGTTCCCACTGAAG
>JANBXH010000023.1:0-149392 GCA_024271875.1 Kuraishia molischiana
CCCAGATGCACTTCTTCATGTTCAACTGCAAGCCTTCTTTCTCCAACACTTGTAACATCATAGTCAGGTGGACATAATGCTCCTTGGTGTTAGGGCTGTAGACGATGATGTCGTCCACGTAAACTTCGTAGTTGGTGCAGTTGGACTTCATTAGCAGTGTTTGCAGGAATTCCTGGAAGACGAAGGTGCCATTCTTGATGCCAAAGGGCATGACGTTGTAAGCGTAAAACTTACCGTCAGCAGTTGCAATGACGCACTTCTTCTTCGCAGACTCAGATAGTGGAATCTGATGAAGCCTTGCTTGAAGTCAAGCTTTGAGAAGACTGTGTTACCACGTAGCTTCTGCAAAACTTCTTTGATGGTTGGCAGCTTGTAAGGCTTAGTTTCGGTAACCTTGTTTAGCTGTCTGAAGTCACCACAAACTCGATAGGTGTTGTCGGCTTTGGGAACCACGACCAAGGGAAAGGCCCAGTCTGGATTGTAGACCTCTTCGATAATCCCGGCGGCCAAAGCTTCCTCAACGAACTTGGTCCGATGTTGCTGCTGCAAGTGGGACTCTCCTCTTGCTACCAGTCGGATGGGTGCCTTCTCATGTGAGATGATCTCACAATGGTAATCTCTGGATGCAACGCGTGTGTTGTGCTTCACGGTGAGGTTGGGATAGTCTCTCAGATTGAGGGACCGATCACCGATCATCACCACGCTTTCTGCGTCCGATAGCTGTGTCTCACAGACCTGAGTTGGTGTCACTTCTTGAGCAGTGGTGTAATTCCAGACTGCCTGGTGACTCGTGGAGATCTGTGTGACTGTAATCTGTCTCGCTTGTGCATCGACCTTCATGTGCCATTTGACGAAGAACTGTGTTCCAAGAACGAGAACTTGTGGTTCGGATTCCTTGAAATGGTGCACATATCCTTCGATCAGCACGGGTTTGTCGATACCCTTGAAGCGTACCTTGATAGAAGCGGCATGTGTCAGTTGTTTATTGCCTCCGAAACCGGAGAAGGTGCGTGGCCTCTCTAAGGGAGTCAATTTGATGCCGACTAATTTGCAGAAGTCATGTGACCAGAGACAGACTTCTGATGCACAGTCCAATAGGGTTGGTATTCCCTGTCCGTCCTCGAACGTTTGGAGTTGCACGTAGAGATTGGGTTGACGTTGGAGCGTGATGTGCTCCATCAACTCCTCATGGTTAGCTTCGTTGATGAGATATGAAGAGAGAGGTTGTTCCTTCTCTAGCAGTGTAGCATTGGCTGCTACTTCTGTGAGGTGTTCATCACCTTCTTCGATTGTAATAGCTTCGATGTCTGCCAAGTCTAGCTCAGCTCCAGACTGGTTGTCACTCTCTGACAAGAGAGGGTCTGAAAGATCAGTGGAAAGATCTTGGTCATTCACTGCATGAGTGACGACAGATCTCTGCCTGTCTTTGTAGCGAGGCTTGGTTGTGTTTGCCTGGGATTGGCGTGCTTTGTCGTGGCTTGCGTCACGGCCAAGGTATTTGCCAGTTCCAGCACACTTTTTGCATAGGTCTTCGTATTGATATCCTGGTTGGCCTACTTGCACCTTGCCTTGACCGGCACAGGCGAAGCATGAGCCCATTGGAAGTCTAGCGCTAGTGGCATTGAGGCTGATCACCTCTTCAGCACCGATCCGTTGCAGACGGATGAGATTGTCGCCGTCCCTGAAGGCGTTGTTTGCATCAGGACAGTCCTCACAGCGTTGCCGAATGCTCTGCAATGTTGGTGAGGTTCTGAACTGATTCACATAAGCTTTGAAAGAGAGACTGTCGGCGACAGCTACCAGATTAGTCAAGAATTCCTCGACTGGCATGGTCGTCAACGAAAATGCTCGGATTTCAGTGATCACCTTGATGATGTAGTCAGTGTATAACTGACCTGCAACAGGTTTTAGCTTAGGTGCTTCCATGTACCAAAACGTGGAGTATGCCTCTCCTAGGTTGACGCCTTTTCTTAGGAACCATCTGCGCGCGATATGCCAGAGTGGGTAATCTTCGCTCGCCATAGGGTTTATCTTGGATACCCGTACGACGAAAGATTCCCAGTCATCATGTATCTCGCTGTTTTGAACCAGATACCAACGAACGAACTCGTACGTCCAGTATTCGTACTTGATGTGGTCGTTTCTCATTCTGGTTTCGAACGACCTGATAGTGTGTGGTATCATGTAGGCTCTTGCCTTGTTGATTAGGGGCATTCCGTGGTCGATCCGTTTTCCCTTAGGATCATGGATGTCTCTCCCGAGGAGTGACGCTTTGCCATGGACCTGAGTGTGGATGACCTGGACCTCAGGGAGATCACTCACGCGAATGATTCTGTCCTGGTGTTCGGCACCGCCGAAGTCGGGGAGAAAATGGACATATCCATCACTCTCGAACCTCTGACGTTCCTTATAGCTTAGCTGATGGTACCACTCTTTGGTGCCTTCCTCAGGTTGCTCATGAGGGACACGTGGTTTTGTTGTTTGGGTACCCTTTCCTTCTGGTTGACTTTTGTTTGGGTCACCTTGACCCGGGCCGTCAGCACCCTTGCGACCTCTTCTGTGGTCGTCTTCGTCAGAGTCATCACTGTCGTGGTTACCTCTGCCACTTGATCCTCTGTGGTTGAGGCGTCCTGCTTGGGGACGATCTTCGCCTTGGGCCGGTTCGGGATCAGATCTCGCGTCATGGTGACGATTCTGATTGGAAGCGGTGTTTTCCAAGGCCACGGGTTGTCCGTGAGGTTCCTTTGTCTCGCTGGGTGTATCTTCACCCTTCAGGAACGCGAATAGGGCGTCGAAACGACGGTCGATGTTTTCGAAACGACGGTCGACACTTTCATTCCACGTCGCGAACCTCCTCTCATTACTCTCGATGTAATCAGTCAAGACATGGGGAATTTCTGCGGATTGAGAACCCTGTTGGGTAGGATGCATGGGATATGACTGCCATGCGGGAGCGGCCGAGGCGACTCTCGCTTGGGAGACATTTCCCATCTCCTCTTGGGATCCGGCTGAAGAAAAGTCTTCAGCGGGGAAACCCGAATGGACACTGCCAGGAGAAGTAACATCACCTCTAGCACGAGTGCGATCGGTGACTTTACCTCCTGCCATTGTTGGGAGATCAAGCGTAAGTTGCTTGCTGATACCTTGTTTGGATTCTTGTGACGCGTCGCGAGATTCTCACAACACAACACGAAACAAAACAAAAATATATTTTTGTACCTTTAACTAGGTAGGTAAGATCCAGGGTTGCTTAACCAATATGGATCTTGCTGCTTTATCTTCAGGTTCCTATTTAAACGAATAACAAATCAAATTTAAATCAAAACACAAAGAAAATGGAGCTCGTTCTAAGAAGAACAGAGTAGCTAAAGAAAAGTGGGAATCGACCCTTATAAGCTGTGGGAGCGAGTCTGGGGAGCGAGCGGGGAAAAGAAACCACCAACCAATGAGGATGGTGTATCCGCTAGAACAAGGGAACAAGGGAAACCTTTACAACGAGGTTTCGCGTAGCAGACGCGTAGGATAAACCCGGGGTAGCTAGATCTTGCTTACGTCACTTCTGACGAGAATCGCTGCGTAGAGGCGGTAGTGCAAAGGCACAGAGACGGAAAAAATTTCAATTTTTTTTTTTTAAAAATTAAAATTTTTCAAGCCGGTGTTCTTTCAAAGTAATCTCCAGACCACTCGACTGTTACACCTGAGAACAATACACAGACATGTCTGACGAAGTAAGTGCCACGAGGGAAGGGCCCACGAACGAATACTAACGACAAACCAGGTGATTTGGCAGGTTATCAATCAGCAGTTTTGTGCTTTCAAGATCAAGACGACCAAAGATCAGAACTTTTGCAGAAACGAGTACAATGTGTCAGGTCTCTGTAACAGGCAGTCGTGTCCATTGGCCAATGCGCGCTATGCTACGGTCAAGAACGTGGGAGGCAAACTGTACCTGTACATGAAGACGGCAGAGAGAGCACATACACCAAACAAGCTGTGGGAAAGGATCAAGCTCAGCAAGAACTACCAGAAGGCACTCGAGCAGGTGGACTCCAACCTGATGTACTGGAACAAGTTTCTGATCCACAAGTGCAAGCAGAGACTCACGAGGTTGACGCAGGTTGCCATCACAGAGAGAAGACTGGCCCTGAGAGAGGACGAGAGACACTACGTTGGGGTCGCGCCCAAGGTCAAGCGCAGAGAAGAGACGAGAGAGCGCAAAGCTCTTGCCGCAGCGCGTATCGAGAAGGCCATCGAGAAGGAGCTGTTGGAGAGACTCAAGTCCGGCGCGTACGGAGACAAGCCACTCAACGTGGACGACAAGATCTGGAGAAAAGTGCTGGGTAAGGTTGGCGACGAAGAGGAGGACGAGCTCCAGCAGGATGAGGAGGACTGGGACGAGGAGGAGGACGAGGAGGACGACAGTGATGTTGGTGAAGTTGAGTACGTTGAGGACGACGGCGAGGAGGACGAGCTCGTTGACATGGAGGATCTACAGAGATGGCTCAGTGACTCCTCTTCGGACGAAAGCTCCGACGACGACGAGGACTCCGACGGAGAACAGTCTGGACGCAAGAGAAGCAAGAGCGCCAAAGACACAAAGAGAAGAAGACCCAGAATCGAGGTTGAGATCGAAGAGGAACCAAGCGCCCCGCTCTCCGCCCGTTGAAACTCCCTGTATTTATATTTTGCATCAACTAATAAACCATTTTATCCGATATTCGTTTAACTAAGCCATTCTATCCGGTATTCGCTACCCCGCTCGTTTTTCATTTGGTACGTGAAAAATAAAACGAAGAGGTCTAAGCGCCAGAAAGAGAAGAAGCGAGTTATCCGTTTTCGGAAAAAGGTAAACAATGCATTCTCTTTAAGTTTTTTCGTTTGGGCGGTTGCGGGCCTCAGCCCCTTGTTCTTTCCCTCCTTTCAGCAAAATCACGCTGTTCGGATAGGCAGATCAAGAATAATGACGTTCAAGACACCCCTCAAGGCATCAACGCCAGTCAAGGAAGAGATTGGAACGCCCAAGGACGATTCTCCCTCTCCCTACAAGAAGTTCATCCAGCCACTTCACCCGCTCTCGCAGAACAACCAGAACATGATGAACAACAAGCTCAAGCTCGGAAAGCCAGACAAGATGAAGTTCCACTCGCCCAGCGACAAGTTCTCACAGAGTCCAATCAGCTCGAAACTCCTGAACAACAAGAAGTTCATGTTTTTGAACAAGCTGATGTACGACAAGAAGCAGGCGGCCAAGCCAGAAGAAGACATCACCAAGGAGGAGAGGGCCACGAATAGTCTGAAGCTGAAACTCGAAGCGCTCAGCTTGAACGAATGAGCAGCGACTAAGCAGCGTATCAGCAGCTTAATCCTGCCTGTCTCTTCGTCCCACCCGAGCCAACTCACTCCACCCCGCCCACAACGCACCGCCAACCCCAAATACCACCGAACTGTTCCGAAGACACTTGACCAGCCTTGGTATCCGTAGCATCTGAAGTAGTTTCCGGTTCTGCCGTTAAGCCCCCGAAGGACACAACCCGTCACGTGACACAAGTTGTTAGGCAGAGGGCGAAATAGCACGGCGCGCCACCAACGCGTCGTTGTTCTCTTCCCAGCCAGCCAGAAAATGGAAGATACAAGCATAGAGGAGAACCTGGGACTGACGGATGCCGTGCCCACGATGAAGGCAGCCGCTGCGAGGCGGAATTATAACCTGAACTCGGAGCTTTTGCTATCGAGACGCGGTCTGCCCGAGCTGAAGAAGTACGCCTCGCGTTTCAAGTTCCACAAACACACAAAGAGACTCGACAGGGGGAACCCGCGCCGTGACAAGTTTGCCAGCTCGGCCAGTTTCACGAACCTCACGCGTATTCTGCAGATGTACCAGGTGTGGGGCCACAATCTGTTTCCGAAGGCGCGCTTCGCGGACTTCATCGAACTCACCAGCAAAGCCGGCGAGAAGAGAGACGTCAAGATGTTCCGGATGAAGTGCATAGAGGAGGAGATCCAGAAGAAAAGAGGCGACGAAATCGACGTGACTGCGCAGGCAGATGCACAGGAAGCACGGGAAGCACAGGACGCACCAGACGACGAAATAAGGAGGCCCGGGGGCCGGGTGGTTGTCGAGGAGGATCTCGACGAGGCCTTTGAGGAGATGGAACTCATGCGCGAGATGGACAGGGAGCTCACGCGTGAAGAGCCCGACCTCAACGACTTCATCGAGGGCGACGACGACGAGCTGGAGGCCATGAGAGAGATGGGTATGTAGTGTACGCAGAGTAACAAGTAACAGACACGCGGTCTACGCAGAGTAACGGATATGTTGGTTTTGTCTATGAATAAATATTTATGGCTTCAAAATACCACGTCCCTCACCGAGCTCCTCCACTGTAACCGAGAGAGGTCTGCGGTAGACAACGTCCCAGAAACCCTGTGGCTTCTCAAGCGGAACCTGGGCATCGACCTGGTTGTTCAGCTCTCCTCTGAGTCTCTTTTCGTTGTACGAGTTCTCGGCAAGACCTCCGAGACCCTTACCCCATGCAATGAGGGCAAAGACAGAACCGACACCGACGGCCAGCTGTGCGTTCTTGGCAAAACCCCTGGCGGAAGAAGCGATGGAAGAGGTGATGAGGGTGGCAACGGAGGCAGCTGCAAACTCACCGGTGAAGGTCTTATCCTGCTCCTGAATGTTCTGTATGGAGCTGGACAGAAAGGCGTACGCACCGATACCGACTGGGAGACCGATCAGCTGTGGCTTTGTGAGCTGGAACATGTTGAGGTACTTGGCCAAACCGGGTCTGGCAGAGCCTCTTCTGAACTGCAGCAGTCTTCTAAACTGGGTACCTCCCAAAAACAGAGACGATCCGATGAAAGACCTCAGTGTTATGTCCATGGTGTCCACCGGCTGGTAAACACCGTCTTTGAACGTGCCCTGGCTCTGGGGCCAGAAGGGCTGTGGGTACTTGAACGTGGAATCGGGCAGCTGCTTGGTCTCTTCCATATTTCGATGTATTCACCTGGATGCGCTGGGTCTACGGCCTCTGTACAGCAGGAAGAACTCTAAACCAATGGCGATTGAGCTGAAGATAATCGGTGGGCACACGATGGGACGTGTTCCAACCGGACGGATTTTCTCTTGCTTCTTTCTTCTCCCGCCCGGATTAAATATCCCAAAGCAGTGATTTAGACGGGCGGGCTAAGCAGATAACATGCAACTACAGAACTAGCGTGCGAATTAGCCTTCTCCGGGGTCACTGTCCCGGAGATAGAATAGAATTTCTGGCACTTTTTATTTTTAGTCACAGCCGGCAAAAAAAAAGGAAAAACCTAGGAAAAACCTAGGAAAAACCTCTCAACGGGCGAGACCAGATCGGCGGTTGGCGGTCATCCACTGTCTGGCGCCAAAGTGTGGAGAAACGGAGAAAAAAAACAAAAAAAACAAAAAAACAAAAAGAGCAAAAGTACCGGGGACAGCGTATAAATTTTTGGCAATCTGCTCCTCCTGTCTCCTCCTTTCTTTCACCCCTCTGCCATTTTTCTCTTTTGCAATAGATCTATAGAAGGTTCATGTTTGGTAAGAAATTCACAAAGACGGCTGCCGTCGCTTTGACCTCGGTCACGGGGTTATCGCTCGGCGTTTACGCCTACTCGTCTTCGAAACACACCACCGAGCTGAACCAACCACATGTCAGCAAGTCGGACGAGACCAAGCTGCTGCGCAAGTCTCGGGCGCCTCCGCCTCCGCGCGAGGAGCTGCTCAAAAGACTCGGCGACCCGTTCAGGTCCGACTCCGAGGAGATCTCGGCTGCAGATGCGTCTTCGAAGTTTGACCTGGTGATCGTCGGCGGCGGTGCTACCGGAACGGGCGCTGCTCTCGATGCCACCACGAGGGGCCTGAACGTTCTGCTCTTGGAGAAGACCGACTTTGCCGCGGGGACCTCCTCCAAGTCCACCAAGATGGCGCACGGAGGTGTCCGGTACCTCGAGAAGGCCATTTTCCAGCTCTCCAAGGACCAGCTCGACCTTGTGGTGGAGGCTCTCAACGAGCGTGCCTCCATCATCAACAACGCCCCGCACCTCTCGCAGATCCTGCCCATCCTGATCCCGGTGTACAAGTGGTGGCAGCTGCCGTACTTCTACGCCGGCTGTCTGCTGTACGACCTGTTTGCCGGCCGCCAGGCCCTCCGGTACTCGTACATCCTCAGCCCTCACGCCACGCTTACCAGACACCCGCAACTCGATCCCGAGGGGCTGGTGGGCGGTCTGGTGTACCACGACGGTCTCTTCAACGATGCGCGTCTCAACGCGACGCTGGCGCTCACCGCGCTCGAGAAGGGCGCGACCGTGCTGAACTACATGGACGTGCGCCAGCTGCTCAAGGTGGACGGAAAGGTCAAGGGTGTGCGTGTGACCGACAGCGAGACGGGCAACGAGTACGTTGTGTCGTCGGATGCCGTGATCAACGCCACCGGACCCTGGTCCGACAAGCTGCTCGAGATGTCTGCCGACCCGAGGGGCCTTCCTCCGAAGGAGCCCTCTCCACCGCGCATGGTAGTGCCCAGCGGTGGCGTGCACGTTGTGCTGCCGGACTGGTACTGCTCCAAGAGCATGGGGCTGCTCGACCCAAGCACCCCGGACGGCAGAGTGATGTTCTTCCTGCCGTGGCAGGGCAAGGTGATTGCCGGCACCACCGACACGCCGTTCGACAAGGTGCCCGACAACCCGGTGCCCAGCGAGCACGAGATCCAGGACATCCTGGACGAGCTCAAGAGATACGTCTCGTTCGAGGTGAAGCGCGAGGACGTGCTGAGTGCGTGGTGCGGCGTGCGGCCGCTGGTGAGAGACCCGACCCACGTGGACCCGAACGGCGAGGTCAAGTCCACGCAGGGGCTGGTGAGGTCGCACCTCGTGTACACGTCGCCCTCGGAGCTGATCACCATCTCGGGCGGCAAGTGGACCACGTACCGCGAGATGGCCGAGGATGTCATCAACCACGCGGTGGATCTGGTGCCCGAGCTGAAGGCCAAGGCCACGAACGGCTGCGTCACCAAGAAGCTCAAGCTGGTGGGCAGCAACTCGTACGACTCGACGCTCGTGGCACGTCTGAGCCAGATATACAACATCCCGGAGCAGCTGGCACACCACCTGGCCACCAACTACGGCGACCGTGCGCCCGTGATCCTGGAGCTGTACAAGTCCAACAAGAAGTACCAGCTGCCGGTGAGCCTGATCAACAAGCACGAGCCCGGCTCGTACACCGACTTTGACCACCCGTTCACGGTGGCGGAGCTGCTGTACTCGATGCGGTACGAGTACGCTAGGCACCCGATCGACTTTCTCGCGAGACGCTGCAGACTGGCGTTCCTCGACTCGCAGACGGCGCTGGAGGCGGTGGACGGAGTGGTGGACGTGATGGCGGAGGAGCTGGGCTGGAACGCAGACAAGTGCAGGCTCTTCAGGCACCAGACCGAGGAGTTCATCAAGAGAATGGGGCTGGTCCATAACGACACAAACTTCTGGACTTTGCCGCAGAACGACTTAGACTAATAGAAACGAGATTACAAACCGAAAAACCCGCGCACGCCCTTCCAGTTGTCGTTGTTGTACATGTAGTCCAGGCTGTGTCTCAGCGACTTGTGGATGTGCTTCGGGTCGGTCTGGTATAGATACATACAGAACCCCCACGAAAGCGCAGCCGCCACGGCCCACGCGTTCGCGGTGACGGCCGTGTTCACCTCCGACAGCGTGTTGGGCGACCAGTCGTTCTCCACGATCACGTACGTGAGCCGCTCCGCGAGGATGTTGCCCACCGCCAGCACCAGCCGCGAAATGAGGTACAGCGTCACCTGGTGCGTGATGGCACGCTTGAACCGCGGGGTCGCGAACGGCTGCCCGTACACGAGCAAGCCGGCCACCGAGCCGGCCACAAAGTGCACCCACTTGCCCCGCTTCACCGCGCGTCGCAGCAGGTACAGCGAGCTGCGGTACACCAGCGCAAAGCCCGCCAGCACCTTGGCGTGCTGCAGCGCCAGCGTGGCCGAGCTCTGCACGCGCTGCGTCAGCGGCACGTTTCGCCGGAAGATGAGCGAGACGGCAATGGCGTGAGCAAATCTGATACGCGAGCCGTACACAACGCCGTTCCGCGAGGCCCGCAACACGTTGAGCGCATCCAGCACGAGCTGCGGCGTGGATGGGTCGAGATCGAGCCCTTCGTCGTCTGATTCGCTCATGGCTTTGGGCTCTGTGCGAAAACGGGGCAAGAAGAGGACACGGAGCCGTTTATAAACGCGCGTTGCTGTCAGCTCGGCAGCATGTGACTTTTGTGGGGAAGGCAAAAAGGTCGTACCCATGGCTAATGACACACACTCAGATGACAGATGACAGATGACTGCAAGGTCGTGCACCGCGCCTAACGGCCCGTATCGCGGGTGGCAGGGCCCTTGTTGGGGTTGTTGTGCCTGTTCTGCTCCCTGTTCTGCTCCCTGTTCTGCTCCCTGTTCTGCTCCTGTTCCCCCATCGGCCGGCTCTTCCACCATGGCCGACGACAGCAGCGCCTCTCTGCTGCTACCAGACGAGCGCAGCCCCAAGACCGGCGACGAGCCCACGCTCCGGTCCGAGGTGTGGGGCTGGTGTCTGTACGCATGGGCCAGCGAGCCGTTCATCGTGAGCGTTGTGGGCACGTACGTGCCGCTGCTGCTGGAGCAGATCGCCCGCGACAACGGCGTTCTGCTGGCAGACCTGCAGACGCCCTGCTCCGCAAACAACAAGGTGCCCGAGCCCATCCCGCCCTCGCCTCCGGACGACACGCCCAAGCACCCGCAGTCGTGTGTGCTGCCTGTGCTGAACGGCGCCTTCCACATCGACACCTCGTCGTTTGCCCTGTACACGTTCTCGGTCTCGGTGTTTGTGCAGACGCTGGTGGTGGTGTCGATGAGCGGGGCGGCCGACCGCGGGTCCTACCGGAAGTCGCTCCTGCTCGGCTTCGGGCTGGTGGGAGCGCTCGCCACGATGGCGTACATATTCATCTCGGACACCAACTACTACTGGGGGAGCTTCCTCGCAATCGTCGCGAACAGCTGCTACGGCGCGGTCAACGTGTGCGGCAACGCATTCCTGCCGGTGCTCACGGACAACCACCCGGACGTTCTCAAGGCGCGCTTTGCGCGTGTGCACAACGTCTCCAGCATAAGAGGCGCCGTATCATCCAAGATAAGCGGCAGGGGCGCGTCTGCCGGCTACATCTCTGCGCTCATGGTGCAGCTGCTGACGATGTTCGTGCTGGTCAAGCTCAAGAAGGGCATGTCCAAGCACCCGGACTCCCACTTCAGCATCGCGTCAAACTCAAGCATCTTCCCCATCCAGGTGGTCATATTCATCGTCGGGCTGTGGTGGTTGGCCTTCCAGATGCCGCTCAACTGGCTGCTGAAAGCGCGCCCGGGTCCGCATCTCCAGATGAAGCATGTCCCGCCATCGCCCATGGTGTTATCCACCAGCGGATCCAAGGAGTACTATGGACAACTGCTGCTGTACAAGCTTCTGGTGTTGAAGACGTACATCAAGTACGGTTGGAAGACCCTGCTGCTTGCGGCAAAGACCGCACGGCAGCTGAAGGACATCTCGCTCTTCCTGCTCGGCTGGTTCATCGTTTCCGACAGCACCACCACCATCAACTCGGCAGCCATTCTGTTTGCGCGCTCTGAACTCAAGATGTCCACGCTGCAGCTCTCGTTCATAGGCATAGCCACGATGCTTTCCGCCATTTTGAGTGCTTCGTTCATACCAACGGTGATCCAGCCATACTGGAACATCTCGACGAAGCAGATGTTCATATACACGATTGTCTGGGCAAGCGTCATCCCGCTGTACGGCATCATGGGGTTCTTCTTTGACTCGTTTGGTCTCAAGAAGCCGTTCGAGATGTACATCCTCGCCGTGTGGTATGGATTTTCACTGGGTGGTCTGGCTACGGTATCGCGATCGCTCTTCTCGCTGCTCATTCCAAAGGGCAAGGAGTCAGTGTTCTTCTCCTTGTTCAGTGTCACCGACAAGGGCAGCTCCATCATCGGTCCGGCCGTGGTTGGTCTCATTGTGGACCGCACCCACAACATCAGGTACTGTTTCTACTTCTTGTTTGCGCTTCTCATGATATCCCTCCCGGTGTTTTCGTTCGTCGACATCGAAAGAGGCACAAGAGAGGCAACGGTGCTCGAGCACGTCGACGATGAAAGTAACGAATAGACGCTCTTTTATCCCACTGTTATACACCCCAGATTTTTACCGTTGTATCATCGCCTGCCGTTGCGAATATCCGCGAATTGTAGCCGGTCCCGTTTCTGTTCCAGTCCACACAGTTGACCAACTCCTTGTGACCTTCCAACGCGTGTATCAGATTGCCGAATTCCCTGTTCCAAATGTACACCCTTCCATCCTCGCTCCCACTAAGTATGAAGCTGTCATCCCAGTTTCCAAAACACGAGCGAATAACATAACGCGCCTGTTGTTGTCCGTAGTACTTCCGCACGAGTGTGTAGTTGGTGAGATCCCATAGCTGAACCTCCTCGGGGGCAACGTTTATGATGCAGTACCTTGAGTCCGAAGACACCGTGACCGAGGTGAGTTTCTTGCGGATCTTTATCTCCTTGAGCAGTGCGCGAGACTCCACGTCGTATATGTAGGCAGAGTGGTTCTGGTTGACCGTTATGAAGCTCTTGCCGTTGGGGAAGACTGCCAGGTCTGTGATCCTCGTGTCTGCGACAGGCCACTGGTACACGATCTCGAGCTTCGTGTTGAACAGGAATAGACGCTTATCGGGCGACCCAACAAGACAGCCGGACGAGTCGGGCAGCCACTCACACGCCCATATTCTAGAGCTATCGCCCAGAGAGGTGTATTCGAGACAACTGCCTGTGGACACATCCCACAATCTGATATTCAGGTCAAGACCACACGTGAGCAGTCTCGAGTCGTCAGGAGACCACGAGCAGTACATCACCGCCTTTTCGGAGCCACGCAGCTCCTTGTGTACTCTGAATCCATTCTGCACGTCGTACACCACGATATTGGAGTCCGAAGACGCGGAACACAGATACTTCCCCGTGTTGCTGAACCGTACAAACCACACCTCTCCAGAGTGAACCGTGAGGGTCTTGATCACGCGCGAGGGGAACTGTGCACGGTCTGCACGGAAGTCTTGGTATAACGAAACAGCCGAATTGTCCTCTTGTCTGTCTTTGACGTAGTAGCTGTCTCTGCGACGCTGGTATGTGATGGCATGGTTCAGCATCGTGGCGAGCCGGTGTGGCGGTAGGAGCTTCTCGGGACTGATGTACTTGCTCACGCTCTCCACGAGATTTTCTCGCGAAGACTCCACACTCCCCACCCACCCGAGCATGTTCCACAGATGCACGTTGTCGCTGTTCATCAGGAACGCAGACAGGTTGCGCAGAGCTTCGGGAGGGATGTTCAGCGGGTTCATCTCCGCGCGCAGAACGTGCAGAGCCGCAGACTCGTCGCCCTCCACAAGCACAAGCTCGACAAAGTGCTCTCTCTTGATCAGATAGCTAATCGCACCCACCTCTGCTGCGCTCAGCCCGAGTTCCAGCGCAGACAGGCGCTCTTCGGCCTTTGCAAACGAGCCTGCGTAGAGTAGCTGTATGAACTCCACCACCTGGGTGTCACCGGCCCTCAATCCGGACTCCCGCACAAGCTCGCGGGACGCAGACTCGTATCCCATGTCCGACAGCGTCTGTATCATGAGCCGGGTCAGCTCCTGGCGGTCCAGCCCCTGGTATGGGGTATCTGTAACGTCTGACATGTCCGAAGACATCTGCTGTCCCTGCACCGGAGCCATCTCGTGTCCTTTTGCTCGCCAAGTCCGCTCAGTCGTCGTTCTTCTGGGGCTATCAGAGATTGATAGCTGCGAAGAGTGCAGAACAGAGGACACACAGGGAAGTTCTTGTTCTGCTAGCTTATCCCCTAGGCGCTTGATGACGTGCACCGGCTAACAAAGATTTTGTAATATTGCTTACATAAGAATCAGCACCGTGCACGACATCCGACGTGTTCACTTCGAAGGCCGCCGTGATTTCACCCATTTGCCCCCCTTCCTTCTCTTCTTCTCACCGATTTGCCACCTCAATTCACCATACCACGAAGATGAAGTTGTCGTTCAAATTGTTAACCGCCGTGGCCGGTGTTGTGTCTGTGGCTTTTGCCGAGGAGAACCCTGCCATTGCCTCTCCTGACTCTGCCGTCGTCAAGCTGAGCTCTGAGGCCTTCCCCAAGTTCCTTGCGGAGAACGGGCTTGTCCTTGCCGAGTTTTTCGCCCCGTGGTGCGGCCACTGTAAGAACCTCGGTCCCGAGTTCAGCGCTGCTGCGGACAAACTCCTCGAGAAGGACATCAGACTTGCCCAGATCGACTGTACCGAGGAGAAGGACCTCTGTCAGAGCTACGGTATCAGAGGCTACCCAACCATCAAGGTCTTCAAGGGACCCGATGCCGAACCAACCGACTACCAGGGTCAGAGATCCGCGGACGCCATTGTCTCCTACATGATCAAGCAGTCTCTTCCACCTGTGTCTATCGTCGAGGACGCCTCCACCCTTGGTGATCTCATCGAGGAGAGCACCGAGGCCATCGTCCTGCAGATTGTGCCAAAGGGCGCGAAGGCCGAGGCTGCCAATGCCACCTTCAGCGAGCTGGCTGCCACTCTGAGAGAGCAGCACACCTTCGTCTCGACCTCTGCCGATAAGTACGTCAAGAAGTACGCCAAGGGCTCCAAGCCAGTTTTCGCCGTCTTCAGACCTGACAGCGACGAACCATCTATCTTTGAGGGTGACGAGGTCACCGCTGCCACTCTGACCGAGTTCATCGCCGTTGAGACTAAGCCACTCTTTGGTGACATCGACGGTAACACCTTCCAGGTTTACATGAACGCCAAGCTGCCACTGGCCTACTTCTTCTGGACCAGCGAAGAGGAGAAGGCTGCTGTCAAGGAGATCATCCTGCCTCTTGCCAAGAAGTTCAGAGGCAAGATCAACTTTGTCGGTCTGGAGGCCTCCAAGTTTGGTCTTCACTGCAAGAACTTGAACATGGAGGAGAAGTACCCACTCTTCGCCATCCACGACATCGAGTCTAACCTCAAGTACGGTATCTCCCAGGCCAGCGATCTCGACATCAAGGAGATCGCCAAGTTTGTTGAGGACTTTGCCGCTGGTAAGCTCTCCCCCATCATCAAGTCCGAGGAGATCCCAACCGAGCAGACCGAGGCCGTTTACCACTTGGTCGGTAAGGAACATGAGGCCATCACTCTCGACTCTGCTAAGGATGTCCTTGTCAAGTACTACGCCCCATGGTGTGGCCACTGTAAGAGACTTGCTCCAACTTACGAGGAGCTTGCTGCTATCTACAAGGATGGTGGCGAAGAGAGAGTTGTCATTGCCAAGGTTGACCACACTTTGAACGACGTTCCTTTGGAAATCTCCGGATACCCAACTCTTGTCCTGTACCCAGCCAACGACAAGTCCAACCCTATTACCTACGAGGGTGCCAGATCCCTCGAGGGCTTGAGTGACTTCATCAAGACCAAGGGTTCTATTGGAGCTGACGCTCTTGAGATCAAGGCTTCTCTCGAGGAGAAGACCCCTGAAGAGCCAGTCGAGGAGGCTGCCGGTCACGATGAGCTTTGAGAGTTTCTCGTTTATTTGACAAGTGTATAAAGAAATATCAAACCAATATGCTACTGTTTTTGTTTTGGGAGAAACCTTTTCATCGCCGTAATTAGCAAAAACATGCTATCCAACCAAGCGCAACCGCTTCTTCGCACCAGTCGGCGAAATTCCCACCGCGCGACGAGACCCAGCATCTCTCCAGAAGCTCCCACGCTCTCTCAACGTTGCGCACCTGATACTCCTTGGTGAGTCTATAGTACAACAGTCTCAGGTGTTCTCTGTCCTGTTTCGTAACACACGCCTGTCCTATCAGAAGAAGGGGCCAGCACAGACTCGACTGGAGTCTCGACCCGACTAGGTTTCTCAAACACTGGATTGCGTGCTGGAACAGCGACTGAACTTCAACATCACCAACGGGCAGTCTCTTGAACACGAGAACGTTGTATATGCGCAAGGAGAGCTGGAAAATCTCAAAGACTTTGAGGTGGAGATTAAGAAGCTGTTTGTCATCCACTTGCTCCAGTTGTACCTCGGATGGCTTTGCACCTAGGATCCTCTCTTCGTTTCTGTGGTATGCGGCTTCTGCCTCCGCCTGGTATCTCACGTTGTCGTCTAGCTGCAGGTCCATGGGAAACTCGTCGTCCAGTTCGAGATCGTGGTGTGAAGCCATCTGGGACAACGCAGCTCTCTCGTTTGCCACCTGTCCAATGACAATGGAGAGCTCCTGCATGCACCCCTGGAGTGGATCAGGCCCATACCCGTCTGCGTCCAGTATCTTATTGTGCTTGAAAATAACCTCATACTGCTCCATAGGATACAAGGTTCCGGAGATCCACGCCTGAGATGTGAGCACATCGTGGAAGAGGAAATAGGACAGAACCCACTTTGCCTCGTTGGAATCTTCGTTCTCGTAGCTGAACTTGACAATACCACCGTAGGAATCTAACAACGACTTGAACTGCAAGAAGATCTGGTACCATCTGCTAACGTCACCGGTGGAAATTTCAGCTCCTATGGTGATGATATAGAAGGCAAACAGCATCAGGTAGTCCGACTTGGCGAGTCGCTTCTTGAGCTTCTCGTGCACTATGGAGAGACCGCTCTGCATATACCAGCGCGAGGTATCGTCGTTCGAACCAAGCAGGAACATACCACCCCACGCAACCACGCCGTACAGGATCGAGCGGTCGTAGTTCGCAAGCTGCATCGAGTACTTGAGGAAGAAGTTTGTCTTCTCAGAACTGATGGACAGCTGACGGGCCACGTATGAGCGGTAGTGGTCGAGGTACAGTACGGCCTTGTCGTCCAGACCGTGGAGGAGCGAGTTCGAAGGCGGTGGTTGCATCAAGTCGGGGAAGAGGAGGTGGAAGGAGGGCTTCCAGTACATTGAGCTCGCTGGCGACTTGCGTCCTTCGAGAGTGAGATCGAGGAGCTCAGAGTCTGACATCGGTCCGTTGCGTGTGACTGTGTTCTCCACCACCTGGGACTCATCCATCGGAGTGAGCTCCGAGTCGAGTCTCTGTATGTCCTCTGGATGTATGACCTCCAGAAGTTCCTGCCGCGTGCTTGACGGTGCCGGAAACGCAGGGTGGTGCTCCAAGAACTGGAAAAAGTCATTCAGATACCCGTTCTTGAACTCATCGGTATCCACGTTCCTGAACTCATTGGTATTCACGTTCCTGAACTCATCGGTATCCACGGGCACGGGCAGCCGCTGAAGCACCTGTGGCTTCTTGGCCGGCTGTTTCCGTATCGCACCGGCCATCGCGCTGTAATCGTTGCGTTTGCGCCTGTCTCCCCACTGACACTCCGTGTTGCGCTTCTGGCAGAGTCCGCACACGGGGTAAACCTCGTCACATTTTTTGCTTAGCGGTTAGTACCAGCCCACACACACACACACACACACACAACCACACACTTACTGCTTCGATCTGCACGACAGACAACCGGTGCGTGACTTGCAAGTTGCACCGACAAACGACCTGATCTTGACAGACGCTCCCTTGCGAGGCGGCTTCGAGGACGCAGAGCTCCCCGGCGCGTGCACAAATTCCAGCGTGTCAAACGACTGGTCCAGCGTGGAGAACATGGCTTTCTCTGGGAATAATCCACGTCCCGTTCTGGGAATATTTGTCTTGTCTTGTGGCGGGAAAGGGGGGAGAGGAAAGATTTTTTGCAATTGAGGCTCGCATCGCCTCATCTCTCATCTGAATTTTTTTGACAACAAATACGACGAGGAGGATTCGTTGTATAAGCGCAATTGCGCACGGCGCACGACCCATTCAAGGAAAAACCAAAATGTAAACAAAGCCACGTCGTGAGCAGCCTTTGTTCTTTTCCGCCGTTACACCGACAGACTCACACAAAATGGATGTTGATCACTCGAAGTTCATGACGGATCTCCCCACGGATGATCTGGACAAGCTGCGCAACATCTCGGACACGTGGGCCGATGGAGTCAAGACAAACCTGATGGATCAGATACGGAGAGGCAACGAGGAGCTGCGCAGGATCCAGACAGCACAGCAGAACACACGGACAAAGATGGACGAGATGAGACAGAAACGAGACCACGTGGAGAGCGAGCGCAACGCCAAGTCGCAGAAGCTCGAGAAGGAGTGGGTTGCCAAACAGGCCGAGGTGGAGAACCTGCGCTCGCACATAGGCACACTCAAAGCGCAGATGGCGCACTCTGTGGAGCAGTCGCAGGCACTTGACCCCCAGATCGAGGAGCTGACCAAGGAGCTGCTGGACAAGCAGTCGAACTCGAAGCTGCAGAAGAGCGTCAACTCCACGCTGCACGCCAAGTACCAGTCGCTACTGGGGCTCAGGATAGAGGCAATGGAGCAGGAGGACGAGTTGCAGTTCTTTCTGAACAACGTGGATCCAAACGACTACGACAGAGAGGTGTCTTTTGTGCTTGCACTGCACAACGACTACGAGGTGAGGGGGTGCAATCCAGAAGTACCTCCGGAAGAGCTGGCAGCCATAGTCTCCCACCTTAAGGAGACCAGCGAGTTTGGTACGTTTCTGAAGCAGATGAGGTTGGCTTTGAAGTCCAGGGTTTAATGGGTGTTTTCGTGAAGTGTAATATTATCGAGTGCTTTGTTTCGTTTACTGTGTAGAGGCTGGAGGCGGTGGAAGAGGCGTTTCACCTGTTGGGCCCACCGTCCTGTCACCGTCGATATCCTTGGACTTCTTGGTCTCCTCCTCAAAGTACGAGCTCAGATCACTCGCCACGTGCTTGGTCTTGCGCTTGTTCTTCGAGTGTGGTGGCAGCACGGGAGTCACTGCAGCCGCAGGAACAAAAGCCTGGGCGGACGGCTCTGGTGCTTCGGTCGTGGAGAACATCGTGGTACCCGGAGCAATATCCTTGTAGTTCAAAGAGTCGTCCTCAGCATCGGACTCCTTTGTCTCTCCGAACTTACCGAAAACCTCGGGCAGACGGTGGAGAAGGCCGTATCCAACGTCGCAACCCAGCAGACCGCCGCGTCCCCACTCGTCGTGTGGGTATATCGTCACGGGTCTCACGATGTCAAAGTCATGGTTGTACACGTACAGTATCACGGAGCACTGCTGCGTGTTCTTATCCTGACTGCCCTTCGAGCGCAGGTACAGCGACGTTATCACCTTTCCGAGCAGATCCTCGCCTCCTGTGGCGAGCAGTCCGTCCTGAGAGCCAATGATGTAGTCCGCACCGGGGAGCAGACCAGCCTGGTACGCTGGCGAGTTGGGCTTCACGTTGAGCACGTGCCACACATATGTGGCAGACTCCAACGATGTGTACTGAAGCGAGATGCCGAGCTTCTTGAAGCCATCGTTCTTTACCACGCCCTCTGTGGACTGTGACTTTTCGAGGCTCACGTCGTCCAGCTCCGTGGAGCTTCCCAACTCAGACTTCTTGATCTCGTCAGGCAGCACAGTGACCGTGCGTAAAACACCACCCTTTGCATTCCACACCTGGAAGTGGATCGGCTGCTGGCTGTCCACGAGGTTGTTGAGAAAGTCAAGCAGTCGCGTGTAGTCGACCTTCCCCACAACCGCATCCTCCTCGGACTCTGCACCACCGATCAGCAGGTTGATCTCGTAGTCGTTCACGCCAACCAGATAGTCGAACCACGATTCAAAGCCAAGCGTAGCGCATACGGAGCCTCTCTCCACGCTGAGCACCCGCAGTCCCCATCCCGAGCCCTTCTGCGTGAAATAGGTGTCGGTCTCCTGCGAATTCAGCGACAGACTGGAGATCTGCTCCGTGGCCTGCTGCTCCAGCTGATTGACAAGTTTCTTTGCGAACGCGAACATCTCTTTGGTGTTCCGTGGGGAGAAAAGGGTGGATCCGCGGTGCTGTCCTTTAGAGGGTGGCCGTTTGCGTGGTTTTGGCAAGGACACGCCAGCCTCGCACTACATTTGGGCCATTCTCAAACGAGCATATATATATGTGATTTACTCTCCAAATACCTTCTTGAGAGACCCCCAGCGGTTCTTTAGCTCTTTGTGGCTTGCCTTGAGCTCTTCCAGCTCGTGTTTGAGGGTGTCGTACTCCACCTCCAGCGACGAGAGCTGTTCCTCAAGATGTCTGTTCTCTTCCATCACCTCGAGGTTGCGCTCCATGGTGCGCTTCACCTCCATCTCGAGGTTGGCACTGAGCTCAACACCATCCGACAACGACGTCTCTTTGTCCGACTTCTGGTCGGCAAGCTCCTTCTCCAGGGAGGCAACACGCACGTTGAGATCTTCCACCTCGGCCTGTAACGTCTTGTTCTCGTCTTCCAGGTTCGCAATGAGCACCTTGCCCTGAATCATCTCGTTGGCGACATCAACGTGCTCTCTGTTGAGAACAGCATATGCGGACTCGAGCTTCCGTATCTCCCGGGTGAGCTGGCCGTTTGTCGTCCTCAGGGTTTCCATTTCCTCTTCTCTCTCAACCTCCAGCTTGTGGATCTCCTCGTATTCGGTCTCGTACTTCTTCAGGCTCAGTGGAAGCAGCTCGATCTGCATAGCGTCTTTGACAAAGTCATCCAAGCGGTAGCTCTCCAGAGTGATGGCCTTGGTCTCTCTCTGGAAACCGTTCATCAAAAGGTTGTCGTTCTCCTGCACAACATCTGTCTTGACCAAGTAGTGGTAGAAAAGCTTCTCTTTGAGGAAACCCACGAGGTCATCGAAAGGTAGAGTGAGAAGGTGATCCTTTGACTTGAGCATCAGGTTGATTGCAAACTTCAACACGGACACCAGGCCCTCGGCAATGACGATATCGAATATTCTCAGAACCATCTCCAGTGGGAACTTGTACCCAAACAAGGTCAGGAACCACTGTGTGGCATACATGCTGGATTTGACCCCGGATCTGAGGAGGAAAGCGTACAGGTCTGGAGCTTTGTCCTCGAGTATTCTGTCGAACTGGTACAGAAGCAAGTGCAGACCAGTCATAGAGGGCAGAAACATCTCTCTGAAGCCGTAGTTCCTCATCAGCGTCACGAGCATGCAGAATGCCTCAGAAGTGCCCATATTCATCATGAGAGGAACGGTGATGAACGCCATTCCCTGTGTGTATCCAACCTCTGGGTCAAACACAGAGTAGGCCTTGATCACTTCAAACAAATCGTCGATCTTGTTCTTCACGTCTGAGTTGGTAACAAAACTCGTGCGTGCCAGATCTCTTCTGATTGCCTTCTCAAAGGGACTGTCTTCCAACTTGAGTGTTCTGAAAAGTTCCTCCAGCGAGAAACTCTTTGAGTTTGTCATCAGCTGCCAGACCATTCCTCTCAGCTCCTTGGGTATACCATTTGTTATGTTCTCGATGAGTTCGTCGTGCTTGGTCTTGACCACCTCGGTATAATCGTTGCACACCAGAGACCAGAACTCCCAGTCGATTGACTTTATTAGCGATTCATCGTTAGCGTACTGTATGCCTGTCTTAATCTCGTTAAACGTGGTACGCAGGGTAGTTGCACCTGTGTCCAGCACCTGCCTGTCCTTTTCAGATTTCGAGTAGAGCTCGCGGTTGTTTCTGTTCAGACGACTCACGAGCAAATCAAAGTTCTCTATATCGCTGAGTTCACCAATGAACTCCTCCTGCTCGAAAGTCGTTGCTGGAGTGAGGTTATCGCGTGAGTTGTTCACGCTCTTGATCTTGAGGTTGAACCACTGCTTGAAGGACTTGACTGGAGCCTTTGGCTGGTCGATGGCATCCTCGAGGTTGACGTAAACCGGCTCGTCTCTGGGTGGAAGGGGTGGCATGCCAGGATGCGATGACGACTCAAGCGATATGATAGACTCAGGCACGTCGTTTGTCTCCTTTGTTTCGTCGACGATCGTATTGGTCTCAGGCACTGTGTCAACCGGCACTTTAGCAACGGGTTCTTCTGGTTCAGCAGGTGCAGCAGATTGCACAGGATCCTCAGGATCCTCGGGTTCCTCGGGTTCCTCAGCGGTTTGTGTGGGTTCTGGAAGCTTAGGCTCCTTGGTTTCTCCAAGCTCAGCAGGTTCGGTAGCTGCTTCTTTGGCTGGCGCGGCTTCCTCTTTGACAGATTCGGCTAGAGCATCAGGCTCTTTGACAGCCTGCGGGTTATTTTCAGCTGGTTCTTCGTCTGTGCCATCTTCAGAGGCCGCAGGGCTCTCTAATTGCTCTTCGGCATCCGCAGTTTCCGCGGCTTGCTCTTCAGCATCCACTGCATTCCCAGATGCCGCATCCTGCTGATCCTTAGCTGGTGTCTCTGTCTCTGCAATATCAGCCACAACCGCTGGTGAATCCTCCACCAGTGCATCGTGGAACACCTCTGAGGTCGAATTGCCCTCGCTGTCTGACATCTTCTGTGTATATATCTCCTCCTTGTTTGACAGATTAGGGGGGGCTGGGGGTGGCGCGCTCGTGTGTAGATCCGTGACCTTTTCAATCGAATGAGTGCGCAGCCCGCCTGGTCTGATGGGATCCCGTGTGTCTTATGGGTAAACTTGTCGGCCAACGCTCGAAACACTCGAAACAGTTAGGGGAAAATCGCGGTTTGGACGGCTAAACAAGGACACGATGGAGAAGCCGGCAAGTTTTTAGGCGGAGATCTTCGCATAATTAATTTACACACTACTAACATTCAGTGGAGCAGACAGTGGTCGACCGCCATGTCTGAAAGACAGGTTTTGTGGTAGCCGTGACCGCATTGGAAGGTCTGGATAGCAAACGGGTTGGGTGTGGGAGCCGTGTGGAACGCCCACTCTTCGTAGACCGCGGTTGCGACACCCACTCCCCACAGCTTCTTGCCACAGATGTCGCACTCTGTGTTCCTGATGGTCCAGCCGGACGAATTGAGCCTCTCGAGAGCCTCCATGTTGACAAAGATGTCGTCGTTCACAAGGATCAGCACGTGCCTGAGGATCTCCCGTTCGTATGAGTATGCTGCGTACACGCTCTTCACCACCTGGCGCACGTCGCCCAGCGTTGTAATCTTGGCAGACGATCTGTTGAGGAACTCGGAGAATATGCGCAGAAAAGACCCGTCCGTGGACTCCTCAAGCGAGTCCGTGGCCTTGTAGTACAGGTCGATCAGACTGACAAAGGCCTCCTGCATCAGACGCTGTGCCACCTTGTGCACGTACGACGAATCGCTCTGCGTCTGGTGCAGAGACTTGAATATCTTGGCCGGGACCTCCAAAAACTTCAGCAGCATCTGCTCCACGCCGGTGAGCTCGCCGGTGGGCTCTCCAGTGGGCTCGCCAGTGGGTTCTTCCCGTGTGCTCAGCTCCTTGCTCAGGCTGATCCCCTGTCTCAACAACCTGAACAGATCCCCTTCGATTCCCGTAACGTCGTCTTTGGCCAGCACAAGCTCCTCGCCCTTGGCCTCGAGAAGCTCCACGGTGAGTGCAATAGCCTCTTCTGGCTTCTTGTTGATCACATACAGCTGCACCACAGAATCAGCCGCACCGGCTTCCCTCAGACTGCGTGCGATTTCATCGAGATCGACCTCCCTGAACCTCCCGGCGAGAACCTCTTCCGAAAGACTTTTTGGGTCATATTTGGCGAGAAGCTTCACCAAGCTGATCTTCAGTTCCAGAGACATCGGCTCTGTGGCGCGTCCCATCTGTTCCAGAGAGTACAGGCATTTCAGGTACTGAAACCTTTTTTCCTCGGGCACGCCGTCAGACAGACACTCGGCATGTAGAGATGGTGCGTACTGGTTGAGAACGTCGGCCAGCGCGTCTGGATTATCTCCGACAAACGAACCGAAATGGTCCCTGACAAAACTCATCACGTTCTGCTCTTCCTTGTGGTCTGACTTGACAACCTCGAAACAGTTCGTCAGAAGCTCCGAGGTGGATTTGAATATCTCTGTGGGCAACAGCTCGTGCATCCCCATAGAGGAGACTCTGTTCCACAGCTGCAGGAACTTTAGCATCTTCTTCTCAGACCTGAACACGGTGAAGAGCACGCGGTAGTACTCCGAAGACTCAAACAGACTAGCAAGATCATCAATATTTGACGGGTGGAAGACAGACAGCAGACTCTGCAGAGCATACTCGGCCTCCTCTTGGAACAGCTTTGACGGTGGGAAACACAGTTTTTTGATAACGTCCTGGAGCGTACCGTCAGATATGCGTAGAAACTGGTGGTACTTGGGATAGTTCCGCGCTATGAACACACCAAGGTAGAACTGGTCTTCTTTCGAGAGCTCGTTGTTTCGGAAAACGCCAAGCAGGATATCCACGATGTGCTGTCTCGTGGCGCTGAACGTCGAGTGTCTCACCATGGTCACGCCCATGACCTCAGGGTTCAAGTCATCGTTTGCGTCGTCGTCATTGTTGAGCAGGGTGTCCTCGAACGCCTCATTCAGAGCGCCCAGAAGACTGAAACTGTCGTATTTGCACAAAAAGTACAGATATGGATACGCAGGTTCGTCGCTCACGTTATCAGAGACGTGCAGTTTGGGAGAACCTTCGGGCCACGATACAGCGGTGGCGTTGAAGAGAATGTAGTAGAGACTTCTCTTTGCAGAGTACTCCTTGCGGTAGTCCATCGGTTTTTCTGTAGGGTACTGTCTTCCGGTGAGGATGTACCCGATGTACGAGTAAACACGCATGTCCTTTTGCCGCGATTGCAGCATCTCACGGATGAAGTCCATCAACGGTGACATGTAGTCGTTCAGGAGTACGTTCCATATGTACACCAAGATATCTTTGAGCCCGTGTGCCTTGCAGAGTGCGATGGTTTGGTCGATGTCAAGGGTGCGGATGTCCAGGAGACATATGACTTCCTCCAGAACAGAGCCCTTACCCTCTGCGACACAGGTCTCGACAAGTCCTTTGAAGATGAGCGGCGAGAGAGTCTTGATCTTCCCGTTGAGGATGTACGTAATGAGAACATCCAAGAACGTGTCTGCAAGCGAGTTTTCCTGAAACTTCTCAAAGATCACCTCAAGCTCCGCGGGATCGCTGTCCATGATTATGAGGGTATGAATGGCTGTCGACAGGAACTCGTTGTAGAACTGCTGCGAGCCTTCGCTCCCTGCGGGATGGTCGGTGAAGATGTGATCTGTGGAAGCGGCGAGGATCTCTCTGACATGTGGCGCCACCATTGCATGTCTCTGCTCCCTGGATTCTGGAAGGCCACAGATCGCAAGGTCGCAGTCTCCCAAGAACTGCTTGCCTGCGAGATCCAAGGCACCGATGAAGTCGCCATCTCTGAGCAGGGACAACAGTCTGTCGGCCCAGTTTTCCAGAGTGCCCATGTAGAATGCATATTTCCCGAGCAGGAAGAACTTGCCCTTGTACACATGGAACGAGCTTGTGTAGATATCGGCAGCAGCAAGCGGTTTCACGTGTTTTGAGACGCAGTCAACGGCCGAGGCCACACACATGGTGTGGTAATCTATGAATATGAGTCTGAAGCTCTGTGTCATCACCGCAATGAGCCTCGAGTTGACCCATTCGACACACACGATGGCCTCCATTCCCTTCCACTTCTTGTTCCTCTGCTCGAGCCGGAGCGTTATGTTCTCGTGTCCCTCCCTATCGACTATCGTATCCTGCACCAGCTCTAGCACATTGAGGGCACCAGAGAAGCAATATGCCAGCAGTGGTCGGGATCCATGGGCCTTCAGCGCAGGCAGCCACGAAACACACGATGTCTTCTTCAGCGTGGAGTGTTTCGATCTCCTGATCCGTGCATGGGTCTTCACAAACGGGTGTGTGGACATCACGGCAATCGTATCTGCAGTGCACAGCGCCATGACGCCCATTTCATCAGTCCTCTCCACGGAGGTGCCCAGCGGCAGCATGCAGCACTGTCGTATCACCAGATCGCTGGACGTGCTGCCCGTTATGAGCGTCCTCGAGCTGCACTGGAGCCCCAGGATTGTGGAGAATCCGTTGTGGTACACCAGAGTTCCCGCAGCATCGCTCGTCACCAGCCCCGTGTGTCTTTTCCCCAGGAACTGGATCTGTATCACGGCACAGGTGTGGCCGTCCTCCTCCGCGGGCTTGATGGCCAACTGCGGTCTCTGTGGCTTGGCGACACTCCACAGCACCACCGCTCCGTCCGCGTGGCCCACGCCAACGTGTGTTCCGTCTGCAGAGAATTGCACCGCCGTGACGGAAACGCTGCCGGATTGCAGGGTGGCGAGGATCTTCTGTGTGTGGTCGAACAGCGCCACCGAGCCCTTCGACAGGCCGACGGCGATCACTCCGCAGCAGGCCATGCACGTGGGCTCTCCGCGATCCAGCCTGAACTCCTCGGCGCGGAACCTGGCCTCGAGGCGCTTGAATTTGATCCACTGCATCGCATCGCTGTCGTCGTAGTCCGCCACCGCCCGCGGTGTGGGGGACTCTCTCGGTGAGACAGACCGCACCGACTGGATGCTGCTTATCCGGGTCGTCAGCCGCTCGTCAAAGTGTCTCCTCGCAGCGGCCATCCGGTGAATTGATGCGTGGATTGGCGGGTTTGTTGATGGTCCGGGAGAAGAGGGGGAGAAGAAGGGGAGTGGGCGGCTGAGAGGGTTTTTCGCTTCGGGGGCTTTACGCTTCTACGCTGCAACGGGGGCCGACTCCGGGGGATTAACTGTGTGATATTCGATTGGCCTACAGATCTTCGAACGTAGACACACAGACGTACTTCTGGGCGTCCTGGGGCGTTATGGGCGCATTGCCAGGCCTGCATACCACATGGGCGGCCATTCCGGCCTCGATGGCGGCAGCGACTTCCCGCACATTATCGCTGAGAAACAGCACATCCGCTCCGCTGAGCCCGGTCTCGCCGAGTATGCTGGTGTAGCTCGCGGCCTCCGTCTTGGGACCGGCGTTCACGGTGTCGAAGTAGCCGGAGAGCAGCGGGTTGAGGTCTCCCGCACCGCACACATGGCCAAACAGCAGCTTCTGGGCCTTCACGGAGCCTGACGAGTATATGTACACCTTGTTGCCCTCGCCAGTCCAGCGTCTGACGGCCTCGATGGCGTCTGCGTACACGGGGCACTTGATTTCGCCGCTGTCGTAGCCGGCCTGCCACACCAGCCCCTGCAGCTGCTTGAGCACCGGGTCCTTGATGTCCCGGGCAACCAGATCCGCCAGGTGCGCGTGTATGGATTCGCAGTCCCTGAGCAGCTCTGCTGGAAACTGCAGCAGCGTCTGGGAGGCTGCATCGGTGCCGGTGGTGAGCGGGTACTGGTACCGGCTGAGCAGCTCGGGCAGCTTGGCCAGGAAGAACGGAAACAGCTCCTCCTTGACAAACACTATGGGACACACCGTTCCCTCGATGTCCAGCAGATAGTTTTGCGGCATGTTACTCGGCGTTGGAGCACCTTTAAGGGTGGGCTGGGGGCCCGGCTCAGATTTTTCACTCTTTCCGGAGAGCCCATCCCGGGGCTTAACACTATCTTTCAAGATTAGGGGTATGAACACACACTCACCACCACGCGCTGGTTCTCCGTCTCAGTCTGCTGCCCAGACCGGTATCCTCGTCGTCCTCGGTGTCCTCCGAGCTCTCGTAGCTCTGGGGCTCTGTGTCTGTGTCCTCGTCCTCGTCCTCGTCCTCGTCGAACCTGGTCTCGAACGACGCATCGTGCTCTCCTTCGGAGACGTCAAACGGAGACTCCGACAGCTCCACGCTGAGCCCCTGTTTCTTGGGCCTTCTAGAGTCGTGGCGACCACGCTCGATTGCCCGCTCAATCGCCAGTCTGTGCTTGATGAACAACAGCTTTGGATACGCACACAGCTCTCCGTTCTCGATCATGCCCTCCAGTCTCTCCGGGGTGGGATCGCTCAGAATGTACCTGAAGTCGCCAAGCTTGATCTTTGGCCACAGCGTGACGGTTCCCCCGAACCGCTGTAGCCACACATTCGACCAGTCCTGGTCCATTATGCGCGGCAGCAGGTCAAAGTCGCGAATCAGCTTGAGCCACTTCGTGATCTCGAGCTTGAGGAGGTTCTCCAGAGCAGCACCGAGGAACCCACCACGGAGGCCTATGGTTCCGCGTCGCCTCGAAACGGGACGGCCCACCGATCCCTTTGGCGCGTAGAAGAAAAGCGATATGTGCGGGTTGACCTGCGATACAATCGAGTACTTCACGTTGTAGTACATGTTCAGTGCCTCGACCGGGATGTCCGTGCGCAGACTTCCGTCTTTCCACTTGCTTCCAAACGAAAAGGGCGTGATGGAGCCGTCTTTGCGCTTGCTCATGAGTACCACAGGTGGTAGTATCCCGGGAACCGCGGAACTAGCGAGAAGGGTCGACCAGATAACGCAATCAGGCGCAGTTATGTGGTTGCACAGGATCACCGGGGAGTGCGGATCGCTGGGGACGGTGCTGATGTTGAGGATCTTGCCGGTGCGCTCGTATGCCTCTTTGAAAGTGAGACTGCCCATGGTGAACCACGAGCACTTGCGCGCCCAGTCCACGGGGTCAAAACGAGCGCCCGTGCGCCACCAGCGGCGGAACCACACCGAGAACGGATCGCTGCACGCGTTTATCTTGTTCGCGAACTGCGGCTTGATGAGCTCGAGGAGCTCTTCGTTGGTCCGCACACACGCCAGTGCGGCAACGAGGCCACCGCCAGACGTACCGCTCACAATTGTTGGCATGGCATCGTTCTCCAGAAGAGCCTTCACGATCCCAAAGTGGTTGTAGGCAAAGCAGGCACCTCCCGAGAGGCACAGTGCGCTCTTGCCAAAGTTCTTTGAGAGTGCCTTGAAGAACGCCTTCTTCTCTTCCGGTGCGATGGAGTCTGTCTCGCGCACAAACTCCAGGGCCTCCACCACGAGAGTGTTGTAGCGAGACACGAGGTTCTTCGTACCGTAGTAGCACTGCGAGTACAGCAGCGGGTTCTCGGTGCTTGCGAAATTCGCCTTGACGCAGTTTGCCAGTATACCAACGACCTTATCCGCGTCTTGCTCGTCCAGCCCTTCCTTGAGGTCTCTAACGATCCTCCGTATCGTCTTCCAGTCGTAGCAGTAGAAGTGGTCCTCTTTCTTCCACTTATCATACCCCAGAAACCGATCCATCTCCTCTGCTGTTTGGATCCACTCCGCGTAGTTCCTGGACTTTCGCAGCCTGTTGCGCAGTCTGCGTCTCTCGCCTGTCCACGCAACAAACATCTCGTACACAACAACGTACAACCGCACGATGAAGTAGAACACAAACAGAAAGAAGATCCACAGCAGAATGAGCAGCAGGATCGGCCATCTGAGGAACCTGAAGGTGAACCCAGACTGAAACACGTTGTTGTAGGATGCTGCTCTCCGCAGCTTCCTGTGTATCGGCAACCAGTCATTCTGCGACGATATCCGTACTTTGTCATCCGATACAAACGACGGGGATCGCGACAGCGTCCAGCTGTCGTCTTCAAACTCTAGCGCGCTCTGAAACTCGTCTATGTCTGAAAAGAGTCAGTATTCACGGAACAGGGGGGAAAAAGCAGGTTGGATGCACTCACGTCTCTCATCGACAAAATCTGCATCCAAATCGACTCCTAGCGACATCTTTGTCTCGTTATGTGCGGGATCGCTGGAGGAGTTGCCACCCAAAAGAAGGCGAAAGGCCGCATTTCAGTGGGGTGTGTGGGTGTCGTGTACCACGTCTAAATATGTCGCCGCATGTGTTCCCTGCTTACGATAACGGCCTGATGCTCTATGGTGGGGGTATACATTGGTTTATATGAACAGGTCACTCCAGCGGATGTTCTTCTTGACCGCGTTGGAGAAGCCCTCGTGGTACTTGACCCAGATGCGGTTCTCCGTGCTCTTCACAGGCACGGCCTCTGCCAGTTGTCCGTACTGTTTCTTGAAGAAATCCGCATTGACGTTTCTCTTGACCTGGGGTTCCAGTGGTTCCGGTTTGCGCTTGATGCCACGCTCCTCGTTCAGCAACACCAGCATGGGCTGTCTCTTGAGCTCCTGTTGCTTGAGAGCCTGTTCGTTGAAAGTGCACAGCGAATCGATCTGCGGATACAGTTCGAAGCCGGTAAACGACCTGTTGATGTGTATGTCAAACTGCTTGAGGATACCACGCACACACTCCATCTTGGAGCGCTCCTGCGGTTTCATCGAGTGTGTGGGCTTCACATTTGTGCTTAGCATGGAAGTGGCCAGTGGGATCGCATACCGCACCAGCTCATCTGACGAGATGGCAACCGTCGAGCTGAAGTGCTTCAGCATCTGCGTGTGTCTTCTCCTCTGCTCGTAGAACTCGTTCAGATTGGCGGTCTTCACCTCTGTGCTCGTGCCGCTGAATAGCAGGAAGAACTTGAGCACCGCCAGAGAGTGGTAGGTCTCCAGGGAAACGTCTGCAAAGTACAGCCAGTCCACCAGAGCGTCACACTTTAGCAGGTCCAGGTTCTGTGCGCCGAGACCCAGGTATGCATTGAAGCACCCATTGACAACCTTGTCGTCTGCGTTGGCCAGCAGTTTCTCGAGCTCTGCGTACTGCTGCGATAGCTTGATCGAGTTATCTCTCGTGAACGCCGTTCTCACCAGGCTGAACCAGCTCGACTGGAGGTCCTTGCTTCCGTTGGTGGAACTCCCCTGTGAGAACTGCAGCATGTTTAGACATCCTCTCATGTCAAAGTTGCACGTTTCAACAACCGCATCGAGCACACGGTCTGTGATGACGAGGTTTTCTGCCTTCCCGATCTTGCGGAGTCTGTCTTTGATGGCTCTGCGGGGAGGGTGTCTCATGGTGACTATCTCTGCGCGTGGTCTCAGCTTCTCCAGAGGTGCTGCGTACAAATCGTTACAACATGCGATAATTGGCCGCATCAGGAACTTGGCCTTCTTCTTCTGGTTGTTCTTGGCACGGTCGTCTTCGTGCAGCAGTTCCAGCAGGACCTTGATAAACCCGGTCTCTGTGCTTCCGTCTATCTCGTCCACGACGAGGCAGGTGGGCCTCCCGCTGAACGTGACCGACGACAGTGCGTTTCTGATCTTGTCCCGCACGTTGAACCTCTCGTCACTGGCGTTGATCTCGAGCACGTCGTAGCCGATCTGCTTCGCAATGACGTGTGCGATCGACGTCTTTCCGATACCTGGTGGCCCGTTCAGCAGCAGGATCTTGTTGTGCGGTCTGCCCAGCGGGTCTCCCTGTTCCCTGTTGCGCTCGGTCATCTCGTTGCTCGAGTTGAACACGGCCCTGGACCACTGCGACAGCCACTCGAGCGTGAGTCGGTTGATGCGCTCGTTTCCGATAAGGTCGAGGTACGTCGAGGGTCGCCACTTTTCTGTCCACAGCACCTTGTCGCCCTGCTTCTGCGGTTTCCTGGCAGGCCTGCGAACGGCCTTCTTGATGCTCAGGTTCCCCAGCATCGTGTCCATGTTACCGCCGAGCGCCGTCTCTTCGGGCGCTGGCCGTGGCTCCTTGAGCTTCAGCCGGATGGTCTTCCCGGACGACAGGCGCACCTTCTCAACGCCGTACGACTCGCTCAGCACCGAGTCTGCGAAATTCAGCGCGGAAAACATCACTTGGCCCTTGTTGATCGGGGTAGAATCCGCACGGGCCCCAAGAAACAGAGAAGGCCCGTTTCGCGTTGGGAGGGTAACCCCTCATGCCAGAGGGTAAATCCCATCCAGGCCCGTAACGCCAGGTAATCAACTTTGGCCCCCAGCATCTCGCCGGCCAAACAAGGAATAAAACGCGAAAAATGTCTGGACCAGCCTCTGTAAGTTGTGTTCTGACGAGGGGTTGTGCGATCGATTACTAACTGCTGCAAGGACGAAGAAATAATGTATGTTGAATGGCACAGCAACGGACCCCGAGTGCGAACTAACAACAAGCAGCAAATCGTATCCACAGGTTACATCCAAGCCGCCCGGAGACGGAACCGGGTACCCGGGCCACCTCACCGAGAAGCAGCAGGAGGAGCTCGAGCATCTGCGCACCCTGCTGTCTGCCAGCGGCTTCACCAAGCGTCTGGACGACTCTACGCTGTTGCGTTTCCTGCGTGCCAGGAAGTTTGACGTTATGAAGGCGAAGGAGATGTACGAGCAGTGCGAGAAGTGGAGAGAGGAGTTTGGAACGGATACCGTTCTGGAGGACTTCCACTACGACGAAAAGCCCAAGGTTGCGCAGTACTACCCCCAGTACTACCACAAGACAGACAAGGATGGCAGACCGGTGTACATCGAGGAGCTCGGAGCCGTCAACATCACCAAGATGTACGAGATCACCACGCAGGAGAGAATGCTGCGTAACCTCGTCTGGGAGTACGAGTCCTTTGTCAAGTATAGATTGCCAGCCTGCTCTAGAAAGGCTGGTTTCCTGGTTGAGACCTCGTGCTCCATCCTGGATCTCAAGGGAATATCCATCTCTGCTGCCTCGCAGGTTCTGTCGTACGTGCGCGAGGCTTCCTACATCGGTCAGAACTACTACCCCGAGAGAATGGGCAAGTTCTACCTCATCAACGCGCCCTTTGGATTCTCCACCGCCTTCAGGCTGTTCAAGCCGTTCCTCGACCCGGTCACGGTGTCGAAGATCTTCATCCTCGGATCATCCTACAAGTCTGAGCTCCTCAAGCAGATCCCAGCCGAGAACCTGCCCGCCAAGTTTGGGGGATCTTCGGTTGTCAGCGAGGAAGAGGGCGGGCTTCTCCTCTCTGACGTGGGACCATGGAGAGACCCCCAGTACATAGGACCTGAGGGCGAAGCTCCACGTGCCTTCAAGGCTTAAGTGTTATCTCAACAATGTCTTTTTTATAAAACCCACACCGTAGACCGGCCCCACCAATTGCAGCAGGTCGTTCACGGCTGCCAATTCGGGGTTAAGGTTATCCGGAAACGCGTGAATTCTTCCGCCACTTGTTTCGATCGTTTCCTCTCTAACTTAGGTTTCTCTTTAAATCGATCCCAAACAATGAGCTCGCACGGATCCTTCGAAGGGGTCCTGTCGTGGTCGCGATCCGGGGCTGACTGGGTCTCGGCCACCGTGAGAATATCCGGCGATGGACGGCTGATGGCGGATTTCGAGGTGCTGATAGACCACCTGCAAGGGTGTTCGGTGCAGATCGTGTACGAGGAGTACCGTGTTCGCGTTGGAACGCTCCACTTTCAGGGCGCCAAGGAGTCCATTGTCGAGTTTGTGCGCGTGTTGTCACTGTGGCAGTCGCTGGGCGGTGCTGGATTCGCCTCCAAGTGGCACCTGTCGCAGTCCATCACGGAACAGGGCAAGATCGAGGGCAACCAGCTGCTCGTTTGCAGGTTCAAAGTGTACGCTCCGCTGCCACCGAAGGTGAAACACGTCAAAGTCGCTCAGGGCCCGGCGGTGCCGCTGTTTCCGCAGAGCGCGCAGGAGGACTGGTTCTACGTCATGGGACACCTCAAGTCGGACGGTGTGCTGGACCTGCTGCACGAGGGAGACGGAACGCTGCTGTACTCGATCGACATAGCACAGCTGCTGTCTTCGGAGATCGTGCGGGTGGACCACTCGATCTTCCAGAATGCAAACACGTTGTACATAGGGTTCATCGACAAGATGCGCAAGAAGGTGCTCCCGAACGAGAGCCCGTTTGTGTCTGCGCAGTCCCTGGCCACCAAGACGTGCCTCTTGGAGGAAACGCGCATCTCGCGGCTTCTGATCGAGTTCCCGCTCCACATCGACCTGGAGGACTGGTTTGTCACTCTCAAGGCATTCACGAAGAGGGAGTACTACTACCTGCAGAGCAGCCCGGGCCAGAAACTGCGCAGTTCCAAGCGGGTCGAGCTGGAGGTCACCGAGGCTACGCTGGACCTCGGTGGTGAGGCAAGTCTGTACGCAGAGGTGTGGTTCTGGGGCGCACCGTGGTGCCGCACGGCCGTGGTCAAGAGCAAGTCAAATCCGTTCTGGAAGGAGCTGTTCAGGCTGGAATGCCCATGTGCCACGCAGGGTGTGAGGGTGGTGGTCAAGAAGTGCAGCTTCAAGAGCGATGACTACTCCCAGAACGATCTGGTTCTTGGACAGGTGGACATAGATCTCAAGCAGACCAAGGAGCTGAATGCCAAGAGCCCCATTGTATCGCCCTCTGGCACGTCAATTGGCACGCTGAGCACCACGCTTGCTGTGGACGAGTACAGGATCCTCCCGCACAGCGCATACAAGGTGTTCGAGAGCATGCTCCACAGTCTCAGCACGAAAGACCTGGAGGAGATGATCACCTCGCTTGAGAAGTCGGGCGAGAGCACAGAGGCTCTCTCCAACACCCTGCTCGACTCCTTCCAGGCTCTGGGAATCGAGGCAAACCTGTTTGCTGCGCTGCGGACCAAGGCGCTGAAGCCTCTGGACTCGATGACGCGCCAAAACCGAGTCAAACCCAAGGCCACTAACGCCAACTCGCTGAACACGCTGTTCAGGGGGAACTCCATCCTCACCAAATCGCTCGAGATCTACTTTCTGCGTGTTGGACGCGAGTACCTGGAGAAGGTGGTGGGTGCCTTCGTCCAGAAGGTGAGCGAAGAGAACCTCGATTGCGAGGTGGATCCTCGTGTTGCCGGGGATTCCGTCAAGAAGCACGTTACTGCGCTCAAGGGGTACGTTGCACAGCTCTGGGACAGACTGTTCACCACGACGAACGACCTCCCCAGGCAGATTAAGGACCAGCTCACGCTTCTGAGGAAAGACGTGGAGAACTGTGTCGAGCCAGACGATGTCAAGACCCCGCTGAACGCGCTGTCTGCGTTCATATTCCTGCGTTTCATCTGTCCGGCGCTACTTAATCCGAAAATGTTCTTCCTGGCCAAAGAGCACCAGACGGGCAGGACCCAGAGGACGCTCATGCTGGTGGCCAAAGTGCTGATGACCATGGCCAACCGGGGCAGGTTCAACGAGTACAAGGAGCCGTACATGATGAGCCTGGACTCTTTCCTCGAGGACCACGACCTGGCTGTTGTGGACTACTTCGACAAGCTAACCGGCCGCAAGCTGGACTTTTCCGAGCGGATTCTCGAGATGAGCGACGATGTCTCGAGGCTGTCCGTTGAGGTACCACCGGCCATTATAGCCGAGCTGCCGACAAACCCGTACCTGATTGAGAAGTACTACGCTCTGGTTCAGCTGACACACTGCCTCAACTCTCTGCGTGCCAACAAGGTCACGCACTCGGAGCCGCAAATGCTGGAGATTGACGACGTTGACTTTGGCTCCCAGGAGTTTTTGAGCAGTCTGCTCGAGTCGTCAAGCTCAGACCTCTACGATACGAACATCGGCTCGTTCATAAGGCAGAACGTCACCGTTCAGGACGTCCTGGAGCAAGCAGCCATAATCGAAACCAAGTCCCAGAGGCTCTGTGAGGCGTTTGAGAAGCCAGAAACACCTGCAGACTTCACGTCTGAGGGCTGGCTCGGTTTCACACATGCGCAGTTGGCTCTGGCCGTCGTTGACAAGAAGGGACACATGGGCCATCTGCTCGAGAAACGGCGTGGGTGTCGCTCGCTGGAGGATGTGCTCAAGAAGCTGCTTCTTCAGACACCACCGAGCTTCGACAGTCTGTCCAGCATGAAGACGCTTCCAAAGCCAGAGAAGAAGGCCAATCCCATAACGCGCCTCTTCAGGAGAAACAAGGGCTGAATGAAATTTTGTATTACTAAAAAAGTGACTGGTTGCCGAACGAATTGGTCAGAGCGTTGATGCTGTTTGCCAGACTCTCAGAGTTGTGGACGTCCTGTAGCGAAGGCCACTGGTTGCTGGCCGGTGTGAACATCGGAGTCCAGTCCTTGTTCACGGCGGTTGTGTAAGTAGGAGCATCCGTTACGAACGAAGCCAGAGATCCAGTCTCAGATGCGTCATTCAGAGAAGGAGCCACGTTTGCACTCCAGTCCGTGTTGACTTTGTAGGCATTGTTCAACTTGAAGGAGCATGGCTGGAGGCTTTCAAGAGGGCCTTCAACCAAACAGCCCTTCTCTCTGATATGCAACAGGAGCTGAGCCCACAGCTTGTTCCGCGAGAGCGAATGCGGGTTACCCAGTATGATCAGACCGTACCTTGCACGTGTAAGTGCGACGTTTAACCGTCTGGGATCTCGCACAAACCCAATGTTGCGGTCTTCGTTGGCACGGGCACACGAGAAGATGATGTAGTCCTTCTCTCTACCTTGGAAAGAATCGATAGATGCGACCTCAACACGCTGGTATTTGTCCTTGTTCTCAATGGCACCGTTCATCACCATGTACTGCACGATGTATGCGCGTTGTCCCTCGTACGGAGTGATGATACCGATCTGGGAAGGTTCAACACCATCGCGGAACAGCCTCGTCACGGCCTTCTCACAGTTCATTGCCTCGATTCTGTTGAGGTACGAAGTACCTGAGGAAGCGATCTCCTCCTTGCCGAAGTTGGCCCAAAACATCATGGGCACTCTGTCGGACGGCCATGGGAAAGTAGACTGGGGCATGATACGCTCCTGAGAAGTGACACCATCCTGCAGAGACCCCTCGTAGAACACGTTGCTTGGGAACTCGGAGAGGGCAGGATGCATACGGTACTGCACCTCGAGGCGAATGGGGATGTGTCCAAGGAGCACAAGTCTCTCAAACAAAGACTGGTTGAGACCGGCCTCACCAACCTCCTTGTCAATGATCACGGGCCCAAGCTGCTTGTGGTCACCGACAAGTATGACCTGCTTGGCACCCTTGACTATTGGGATGAGGGTCTCGGGCTCAGAGGCCTGTGTGCTTTCATCGATGAGTACAGTTCCAAACTTCGATGAGGCCAGTTCTCGAGATCCAGCACCCACACAAGTGCAGCAGATAACATCTGCGCCTTTGAGGATACTGCTCGACTCCGCTCTGTAGAGTTTGTAGTACTCTTTGGAATCGCTGTCTGTGAGTTCACCGGTGACCGCCTTCAGAGCGATAAGCTTCTTGAGTTTGCCCTGTGCCTTTTGCTCAACCAATGCTGAAAGCGTCAGTGTCTTGACCTGGGTTTCTGTGTCTTCTCTACTCTTCGAGATCAAACGCACCACGTTAAGCCCGAGACTGGCGATCTTGGCGGTAAGGTGATCCACTGCGATGTTGGAAGGAGCACACACAAGCACTCTCTCCTTGTTGATCTTGGACAGATGGTACACGATCGTGGCAGAAGTGACTGTCTTACCAGTACCTGGGGGGCCCTGGATCAGAGACAGAGGTCTCTGTAACACGTTTCTGACAGCACTCACCTGCGACAGGTTGAGGTCTGCGATTCCTGGAATGGACAGCTTTTTGGGGACATCCACGTCGAAGACAACGGTGTTGATGTCGTGACCGAGGAGCCTGTGGTACAGATAGCTCGACATTGACTTGCCATCAATGGCGAACGACTTGAGAGCACTTTGGATTCTCTCGAACGTGACGTTTCTCCACACAAACTTGGCAGAGAATCCGGTTCTGAGGTCTGTTGGAGCCTTATTCTGCCGCTTCCCCTTCAGCTCCAGAGTGTACTCATCGTGCGAAGGTCCTGGAACAGCAACTATGTATCCCGAGCACTCCCAGGGGTCAGACTCGTTGCCAACATACCTGAGGATGACCTCGTCGCCGACGTTCATCTTGATGCCGCCTGCGTTGTATGTGTTGAGGGCAAAAGTGGCCAAGACGCGTCCGTTGATGTTCCTGTCCCAGGTCACGAGCAAGCGCTCCATGCTTATCTGCTCCACCGCAGCCTCCTCTGTCTCTCTCAGACGCTCGATCAAGGGTGCGAAGGACCTCTGGTACTGGTATGCGTCCTGGTATCTCATCAGAATGGGCACGATCTCCTCCTTGGTGCCCTCCTCTTCGCGCTGGATATCCTCGAGCGTGGCCTGTGCGTTGGAGCGCCACTTGTCCTCGAGCCTCTTGATCTGGTCCGGGGTGGTCTGTCTGACGTTGGGGTCGGAGTCGGCGCCTTCGGAGGCAACCAGCCACGACAGCAGCGCGCGGTTCTCGATCAGCGGCTCCCAGCTCTTTGTGTCCCACCGGGCGTCCTTCTTCTGCGAGCAGGGCAGCCGGCACAGAATCACAACGTAGCTGTCCTCCTTGGCAGGCACAAAGCCCAGAGAGAACAGGTTGTCGTTTCCGCAGCTGTAGCACTCTAGCGTCGTGTCGCCGAGATCGGACTCCTCGTGCAGGCTCACCACGTGGTGTTTGGCGAGCACCAGATGCGCGATGATATGGGAGCCGACCCGGTCGTTCTTCGAGTTGCAGAACCACTTCTGGCACGTCTCGCACTTCACCACGGACGTGGCCTTGGAGAACCCACAGTACGAACAGGCGTGGGCCGCCGGCCCGACGAACGCCTGTTCCAGCAGCATGTCATCTGTGCCATCGTCTGTGCCATCGTCGGAGTCCTCGTCGGAGTCCTCGTCGGAGTCCTCGTCGGAATCCTCTTCTGCGTCACCGCCATCCGCCTCGCCGTCGTCCTCCTCTTCGTCTCCGTCATCCTCTTCGCCGCTGGCGCTGTCGCTGCTGCCCAGATCGCTGGGCGCAAACTTGTGATCGGCGTATTGAGCCTCGTTCAGAGCGGCATCCGTATCTTGGAGATACCTCTCAAGCACCAGGTGGTTAGAACTCATCCTACCGCTGAACAAGAGAACAGGGCCTTGTCTAAGCGCCCACCCATTTTCTGAGCGTCGCGCCAGAGATACTTTTTTGTTAGGCACACTACCTCAGCCCGTTCGTGATTCTATGTACAGGTTCTACACATGCTTGGCGGGTGCTAGTCCAGGTCCAGCGGGATCCACTGGGCGTTGTCGTACTCCCGGGAAATCCCCGTGGGGTGCGGGCCGAGCTTCAAGGCGGCCAGATCGGCAGGCAGGTCGTAGGCCAGCGGCTGCAGCTCGCTGAAAATTTCGTGGTTGGGCACCTCTCGCATGTAAGCCCTGCCCTGTCTGTCTCTGTACTTGTACAGGTACTTGTGGATGCTGTCCCTGACAGCAATGCGGGTCCCGGAGGGCACGAACACCTCGAACACGCCTCCCCTTGCGCCCGTGGGGATCAGCTTGACGTAGCCCACACCACCCACGATAACCTCGACCGAGCCGTAGAACGGAGGCACAACGTAGCGCGCGAAGGTGGCCGCAGACTTGGGCTCCACGACGAACTTGTGTCTCAGGGCCTCGGGCTGCGTCTCGCACACCTCCTTGGCCTTCTGGATGTCTCTGAACTTGGCCAGCGGCGCGCTGAGACCCATCTTCACCTGCAGCACCGTGCCCGGCGGCGGACGCACGTAGAAGAGCCCGCCCACGGAGAGCACCTGCTTTCCGTTGAAGTTCTTCTCGGCAACACCCCTGTCCCAGCGCATGTGGCTCGTCTCGGTGACGGTCGGGGCGTCCATGAGCCGTTTCAGGTCGGCCGCACTCGAGTTCTCGATGAGCGCCCGCGACACGCCGACGAGCCCGGGTGTGTCGACCAGCGTGGTGCCGTTGCCCAGGTCGAAAGACATCTTGTCGCGCGTGAACCCAGGAAGGTGCGACACGGCGTCTGCGTGTGCCCTCTCCTCGGTGCGCTGTGCGAGCGCACGCACCAGGGTGCTCTTGCCGCTGTTGACCTCTCCGACGACGTACACGTCTCCCGCAGGCAGCGCGTTGGCCAGGCCACGCAGGAACCAGCCCTTCTTCGCCGAGGTGAGAAACACGCGCTCCTTCTTGGCCCCCACGAGCCGGTGCAGCACACTGGCAAAGTACGGAAGCGCGCGCTTGTGGATGGCCGCGGTGTTTTTCGAGTAGAACTTGTCGAGCTTCGTGATGGCGTAGTACACGTTCGCCGGAGACCTGTCTGCGAGCAGCGAGGCGTTCACACACAGCGGGAAGTCCAGCGAGTTGACGACGTACACGATGTTGGCACGCTTGGGCACCATCCGGCCGATGTCCTCCGGCCTGTGGACGCTGGCTGTGTCCGTCTCGGTCCACACGTGCTTGTGGATGGCGTCGTGGCACCGCTGGCACTTGCGCTGCTTTTCCGGCTGCTCCTTCGCCCGTGCATGCACCGTGTTCTCCTCGAGTATCAGCCTCTCCCTGGCAGCCAACAGCGTCTCGTGTGCGCTCTTCCTAGAGGGCTTCTTCGCCGACTGCTCTGGAGCAACGTATCCCAGCCCACGCGGGTCCCCGGTCTGCAGAGCTGATCCACACGACACACACCGGTCTGTCTGCGGCAGCGGCGCGGATGAAGACACATACCGCGCGCCAACACGGCTGGACCGGAGATGCATCGCTGGCAGTCGCACCACCGGCGGCCTCGTCAGAGCACAGCGCACCAGTAAGCGTGGTATCCTGAGTCGGCGCATCGTTACCTCTAACACGGAAACAAGCCGGGTGCCGCCACCCGCAGGAAAAATTTGGCGGGAGCCGGAAAAAAGATGCTTATGTAAGCGCTCTTTTTCGCACCTCGAGAAAAACACGCGTTGCCTCGCGTCAGCCAACCAGGGTTGTTTTGCAGAAAAGACAAGACAAAAGCACCGGATACCGGACTGAACCGCAGATACCGTGTGTCTAACTGCCCGCATCACCAGAGGAGCGACGATGATTGGCAGGAATTCGAGTGCGATGATGGAGGTACACCACCCAGTGCCAGAGGAGCGCAGCAGTCGCAAGCGTGGGTTTGACGATGTGTACCAGGACGACGCGGGAGACTGCGAGAAGAGGCTTGTGAGCCAGATGGCACGCTCTGAGCCACACTGTGAGTATCCCGAGAAGGGCCTGTTCGCGGACAGAGTGCTAACGATGCAGACAAAACGCTGGACATGTACATGAAGGTGGAGAAACCGCCAAGCGCGCGATCCATCCCTGCTCGCAACGTGCTTGAAGAGCCCTCTGCCACACGTGAAGCGGAACAGCAGTACCAGAGACCCTTCTGGCCTGTCACCGTCGGCGTGAGGTCCAGCTGAGGAAATACAACCACACCTGGGGGTCCTACAACGAAATGGGGTGGGAGGTGCACGACCCCGCCCTTTTGGAGATCCCGAAATCCCAGAACGGAGCCAAGGGGGCTGAAGCCGGAAGCTTACAAACACACAGCCCACCGAGTTCATTCAGGAGCCATCACACACAGGTCTCGTGGCTCGCACGGTCTCTCCAGCAATTGTTGTTTTTTCTGATAGATTGACGCAGCCATGACCACCTACATTAGACTCGTCAAGGTAAGTGTTTGCGGGTTCCGGAAGAGAATGGAGATACTAACAGCAGCAGGGCGCTACGAAGCCGAAGGTATGTTTGGTGCCACGTGCGATGCAACGGACGTTACTAACACACACAGGTGGCTGCGCCGAAGCCCAAGTACATAGAGCCGATCCTGATGGCCACCTCGAGGGGCTACAAGGACCCAGATTTCATATCGATCATGCGTGCCCTGAAGCCTCGTCTCCAGGACAAAGCATGGTCCATTGCATTCAAGGCACTTCTGGTTGTGCACATCATGATCAGAGAGGGAGAGTCAGACGTCACTCTGCGCTACCTCTCCTCGCACGGGGATATGCTCGACGTGAGATCTGTATCTCCAGAGACCGCCGTGTCGCACTCGGATGTTAGGACTCTCAAGCACTATGCAAAGTACCTCATCACGCGCTCTCAGGAGTTTGGTAATGTGCGTTTTGACTACATCAGAGATGAGACGAGGAGCTCCAAGAGCTGGTCGTCAAAGAAAGAAGAGGGAGGAAGACTGAGACAGTTGTCTGTTGAGAAAGGTCTGTTGAGAGAGGTTGAGAGTGTGCAGCTTCAGATTGAGAGCTTGCTGAAGTGCAAATTCTCCGAGCAGGACGTCAACAACGATCTAGGCTTGCTCTGCTTCAAGATGCTCGTCAGAGATCTACTTCCACTGTACCAGGCTCTCAACGAGGGTTTGATCAACATGCTCGAGCACTACTTCGAGATGAGTAAAGTCGATGCAGAGAGAGCCTTGCAGATATACAAGGCTTTCACCAAGGAGACAGAAGACGTTGTTGCATACCTGAGAGTGGCCAAGCACCTCGAGTATCTTACCGGTCTCACCGTTCCAACCATCAAGCACGCCCAGACCGGTTTGGCGTCTTCTTTGGAAGAGTACCTGCATGATCCAGACTTTGAGATCAATCGCAGACAGTACCTTGCCGGAAAGGACTTCAAGAATGGTAGAATGTCTCCTATCAAGGAGAACAAACCTGTCGAGCAGACGAAGGAAGTTGTTCAGGAGTACAATCCGTTTGGTCAACAGCAGGAAATGCAGCTGGATCAACAACAGCTCATGCAACAGCAGTTTGAGCAACAGCAGATGATGCAGATGCAGCAACAGCAGATGCAGCAGCAGCAGCAGATTCAACAACAGCAATTGCAACAACAGCAGCTACAGGCTCAACAGCAGGCTCAACAGCAGGCTCAACAGCAGGCTCAGGCTCAGGCTCAGGCTCAGGCTCAGGCTCAGGCTCAGGCTCAGGCTCAGGCTCAGGCTCAGGCTCAGGCTACTGGTGTTGTTACCCAGCAGACTGGTTTCAACCCTTGGGATGTCAACGGGTTTGGTTTTTCGTCTCAACCTGTTCAGCCGCAGCAGACCTTCTCGTCTCAACCTGTTCAGCCACAGCAGACCTTCTCGTCTCAACCCGTGCAGCAGTTCAGTCCCCAGCAGCCAGCTCAGACTGGACCATTTTCTCAGCAACAGCAGCCACAGGCCACTGGCGCCTTTTCTTCTCAGCCTACACTCAACCCTGCATTCACGGGTGCTGGTTTTGGTGGATACGGTATCCAACCTATCCAGAGTGTTGGTCTTCCAGCCGTGAGAGAGGAGCCTGTCCAGCAGCCCCAGCAGTTGAACCAGCAGAGTACCGGTACAAACCCATTCTTGAACGGATTTTCCAACCAACCAATCAAGAGGAGCTCCACTGTTTCCAAGCGCTCTAGCTACAATCCGTTTTCATTTGATCAGAACAAGGTTGAGACGCAGGGCACGGGAACAAATCCATTCTCAAACACCAGATTCTCCACTCCGAACACTACGCCGTTCACATTTGAGTCTCAGAAGCAGCCACAACGTCCGTTGAGTGAGATGTCTACGGGAACCAATCCTTTCAAAACAGCGGCGCAGCCTGAGCCTGTTCAGCAACAACCGCAGCAGCTGAAACCACAGATGACAGCTGGTGGATTGGAGAGGCTGCCCACCATTCCTGTTTTCCCGGAGACGCAGAGAAAGTACGTTCAGGATCAGGCGCAGATCAAGGCGTACATGGAGTTGGAGAGACAGAAGAGTATTGTGCAGCAGACCGGATTCACCAATCAGGCAACTGGGTTTAATAATCAGCCATTCACCCAGCAGCCAACTGGGTTTTCCAACCAGCAGAATGGGTACCAGGTGCCTCAACAGCCCACTGGGTTTGCCAACCAGCAGAATGGGTACCAGATGCCTCAACAGGCAACTGGTTTCGCCCAGCAACAGACTGGGTTCAACCAGCAGACTGCAGTGAACGGGTATAATGGATTCCAGCCACAGGCAACCGGGTACACAGGGCCCAGTTTGATCTAAAGACAAAACTACAAAAAAAAAGATATACTTATACTGCTTGAATTAAGATTTCATTAGGATTTCATTCGACTTCGTTATACACCCTTCTCAGTGCGAGCCTGTGGGCACACTGTATGTAGCCAGGAGTCTGTCCTGTGTGTTGTTTGGAGTGTAGACATCGTATACAAACTCGTGATTCTGTCTGGCCTGCTGTTCCTCCTGTTCGAACTTGCTCTTGATGAGGTTGGAGTACGTTGGTCTGGCGTAGACTGCGGAGATCGTTATGGGGATCACAACCGAGGAGACCCCGAGGAATACTTTGGCTGGTGTGAGTGCGGACATTGGAATTTGGGTTGATTGGAGAGACTACGATTGCTACTGGAGCGCACAAATACAGGCTATTTATACTTGGAGCACAAACGACTGGTTCCATCAAGTTCTAAGGATGAGGAGATTTTTCAAAATGGTGTGACCGGCCGTTATCCAGAAATTTCTCCGCAATCTCGTGATGCGTAAGCAATTTAGCGGCTGTTTCCCCTCACACTCGTACGATAAGCACTATTGTGTGACCATTTCTGGCCTTTTCTGGCCTTTTCTGACTAGTAGCCCGCTCTACTGCTTTGCGTCAGCTCCTGTGCTCCTTCAGCCACCACGGAGCCGTTCAGACCCTCTCCGGGTCTGACCTCCTTGTGATTACGTAAGCCCGTCGTGTCCCACTCCGTGCTGATTACGGGGGTGAACAAGACAGCCTCCGGTTGCAACAGGGCCCTTTTCCCCTGCGGTTGAGCGGGTACGTGCTAAGGATGAGTGGTGTCAAGAATACGGTGTACCTCGATGTGGTATCCAACAAGAATCCGTTCGAGAACATCACCGAGGGCTTCATCAACAAACACCACCAGCTGATAAGCGAGCGGGACAAGGCTGCAGAGAGCGACAGCAACTCTCTGGCTCTGGAGCTATCCCAGCTGTCATGCGGCAAGATCGTCCAGAGCGTCGTCAACGAAAGCGCCAAGATCCTGCGCGCATTCCCCGTGCTGAAACACCTCGTGGGGCCTCCCCTCGAACACGCCACACAGGTGGACAGGCTGCTCGCCCAGCAGAAAGCCGCCACCAGCTACCACGAGTGGCGAGCAACCAGCCTCAAGCTGGACAAGCTGCTCCAGAACGACGCGTGGAAGAAGAAGCTGCAGTGCACGCTGTACGACTACGAGCTGATAAACACCACGCTCAGCCAGCTGAGAACCGCAAGACAGTCGGGCGATTACAAGAAGCTGCTATACCTTATACGCACACAGATCTCCCGGAACATGGGCAACATGGGCAACACAGATCTCTACAGACACTCGCGCGTGGGTACGAAAGTGTTGATCGAAGAGTTCATCGCAGAGTGCGAGCTGTGTCTGGAGACACTGGCCAGAGGCGAAACTGGGCTGGACGACTCGTTCGTGCTGGGAACTCTTATCCAGACCCGCAAGAACGTCGGAAGAACGGCGTTGGTGCTGTCTGGAGGCGCAACGTTTGGGATGCTGCACATCGGAGTGCTGGCCACCCTATTGGAAGAGGGGCTTCTTCCCAAGATCATAGCCGGGTCCTCGGCGGGAGCCATCGTCGCGAGCATCCTGTGCTCGAGGACCCCCGAGGGACTCGTCGATCTCATGGACTTGCTCACCAAGAAGCAGTTCGACGTGTTTGGCACAGGGCCTGAGAACGGGCTTCTCAACTGTGCGGCGCGCTTCCTCAAGTACGGAACATACCTTGATATCAGATACCTCCAGGACACAATGCAGAGCTTTCTCGGAGACCTCACTTTCAGAGAGTGTTATAACAGAACTGGCCGCATCCTCAACGTGACCGTGTCTCCTGCTTCTGTCCACGAACAGCCAACGCTTCTTAACTACCTCACTGCGCCCAATGTCCTCATCTGGTCTGCGGTGTGCGCGAGTTGTTCTCTCCCAGGGGTATTTGCGTCTTCCACGATTCTCGAGAAGAACATAAAGACGAACGAAATACAGGAGTGGAGCAACCCCATGATCAAGTTTGTCGATGGGTCCGTGCACGGTGACCTGCCCATAACGCGGCTCTCTGAGATGTTCAACGTGGATCACATAATCGCGTGCCAAGTGAACCCTCACATTGCTCCGTGGCTCAAAGTCTCGATAGAGGGGGTCGGTGGTGAGAAGGAGAATGTGTTTTTGTCCAGGGCAAAACGTTTGCTCAACCGGACGTACAACTTTTGGATCGACGAGTCCACCCATTACCTCGAAATGTCGACAGAGATAGGAATTGCCCCCAATCTGTGTACTAAGCTGATCTCTGTGTTATCCCAGAAGTACTCCGGTGATGTCACCATTCTGCCAGACCTGCGTGTTTCAGAGTACGCCAAAGTTCTGAAGAACCCAACGCCTGAGTTCATCCTCGATGCCACTGCGAGAGGCGCACGAGCCACCTGGTCGAAACTCTCTATCATCAACAACCACTGTGCCGTTGAGTTTGGTCTCGACCGTGCCATAAGTACAATCCGCTCTCGTTTGATTCTGCTGCGCAGAACCAGTCTGACGTCGTCTCCGGTGAGTTTGCAGAATCTGCACAAGCAGTATCTCAGCCAAACCCAGAAGATGAAACAGGCCCACAGCAGGAGAAGCTCGGAGAACTTTGTTCTCAATAGCTCCGCAAATCCAGCTCTGAGACGTGTGAGATCGAGAGTGTTCTCAGGACGCAGAAACAGCGATCCCGAAAACGCAGTTCAGGCCCCAGTCACGCGAACCGCTCACTCAAACTCCATTCCTGTTTCCATGGCTGCCACACAACCGGTGTCACCGCTCAAATCACGACATGTCTCGATGTACTTTGATGAGTCCGTGTCTCACAGTCCTTCCAACGCGCATCACGAACGTAACCCAGAGTTGGCCATACGCAAGATAAGCAATTACATATCGCGCAGTCCTGTTCCCAAAGTGATGATGAATACACCTGGAAGCAACACTGGTTCTCCCAAGAACTACTCGCGTATGCGTGCTCATTCACTTCGCGATAGTGATTCCAGTCCGCCTAAGAACCGGTCAAGAAACCTCACGTATGGATCCGCGCTGGATTTCAAGCTGACACAGGGTCAGATCATGGGCACGATGGATGATGAGTTTGTGAGTGGAGACGAACTTGACACCAAAGAGTACACTGATGAGTCCGAACAGATAAACATGGGATTTTCGTATTATAGCGAGGCTGGCTTTGAGGGAGAGGATGAACTGTTTGCAACTCCTCCTAATTCTAAGGGATCTCAGTAATTGTTGCTGACTATACACCGCGAACAGTAGCCACTTGTAACGAAGAAATCATCCTCGGGTCTTATGACGTTGCCTGTAAGAAACAGGGTGTCGACGTAGAAGGATCCAGCGAGGTTTGTTCTCTTGCTCACCAAGTATTCGACATCCTGGAACATTCCAATGAGTCCACGTCTCGTTATGTTATTGAACGACAGATCTAGGAGATCCAGGGTGTACGAGAATGGTTGGCCAGTGGACAAAATCTTTGCAGTTATGAAATCTGCAATTGCTTCGCCCAGTTGCTTCAGAGACTGGTCGGTTAAACCGGGTGCTTCCTGGACGTAGAGCCTGCGTATGTTGTACGAATCCTGTATGAACAGTTTCCACGAGAAGAGAGAGGCTGTACCGGATAACGGGCCGACCGCAGTGAACGAGTATCCTGACATGGCCGAGATATTCAACTCGACCAGGGTGTCTCTTGCTGCAACGAGGATCTGTCTCAGTTTTTGAAGTGACATTGACGATCTGGTGAGATCCAGGTACTCCAATTTGGAAAATGCAGCAATCTGGGTGTTGGAGAATGGTTGTCTGAGATCGGTTGTCGCTTGACAGAAACTCAGTCTGCGCAACTTTGGTTCAACGTTTGTGTCTGTCTCTTCGAAATTGTCAAATGACAGTCCCGTGCAGTATTGCAGGTTCAGCGTTTGGTAACCTCCGAAAAACTCGTGCCATGGCGGATACTCTCCGAGTGCGTCAAAGTTGAGGTACCGCAGCGTTAGACTTGTCACGTTCGGGAACTTGGATCTCTTGAGAAAATCTCCAAAACGCAACGAGTATGCGCCCTGTATGCTTGTGATAGAGATCGATTCCAGTTTCTCCAGCGGTCTGGTCGGATCGACCGCCTGTTCCAGCTGTTCTGCAAACGCATCAAGCGCGGCTCTGGACCTGGGCTCCTCCTTTAGCAAACGCAAGTCAAAAGTGCGGAGGTTGGGAAGGTATGACATCCAAGTGGTGGGTCCGATCTTTGGAAGACTGGCCTGCACGCAAAAGTTCTCGACCGCCTCAAGGAAAGATCGTGCACGCTGTCTGTTGAACGCAACAGCAAGGAAGTGGTATAGCGAATCCGGGATGTGTAGCTGTAGCGCTTTGAATGTTATTGGGTATCTGTCCATGAGAAGCCTGTACGTGAGATCCTTGCCTGCAGGTTGCACATACAGGTTCAGCGAGTTGAAGTGCTTCGGAGAGCCCGGTTTGCCTGTGTTGTTGAGGAACGAGAGACACTTCTCGAGAGATCCACCCCGCGAGAGGTCAATGTCGCGGTATAGAGACGGCATTACCTGGATGGTCCTATGCCACTTCTTCGACACGTACATGCACTTGCGCAGTATGAACTTTGTATCTCCAGCACGCGCTAGTATATGCTCCATCATCTCCACGGGGAGAAAGTCCGCTGGATCGAGGCACTTTCTCGGTATATTCTCCTCCTCCTCCTTGCGTGTTGCTGCCACAACCACAATCTGCGATTGCAGTATGTCTCTCTCCCCCTCCATCTTCTTGAGAAGCTTCGCCTGCTGTACCGGCTGCTTCTTCGCAAGCTTGATCCCCCTCTGCAGCGTCTCGAGGGCTTTGCGCTTCTCCCCACGCGCCACCCGTATCTTTGCCAGACGCAGAAACGCCCTGCAGTTGACCGGAGACACCTTGAGTATGGCTGTGGCGTCGAGATATGCGCTCTTCAGGTCATTCTTCTTTTCGTAGCACGCAGCACGGTAGTCGTGGAGCGCAACCAGCTTGTTAGTCACCGCGTCGCCGTCCATGTGTCTGCACGTGTTGATGCCGCGGGTGAAGGCGTGGATTGCGTGGTCGTAGCGCTGTCGCGCAAAGTCGCGACACCCGTCTGTGATATAGCCGTCTATCTTCTTGGATACATCCATGGTGAGAAGAAAGCCCGGTACAGGAAAGCGCCTCAGACAAGGGAGAGATCTAAACGCGACGGTCGTGGCTGAGAGAAAACTCGGTCGGGGGCTTCACAGCCGCAAGAAAATCTGAGGGTCTTCACCTCCACGGCCACGGATCCGCCAGGAACAACAAGGACAAAGGCGTTTGGGAGAATGAATACGTCCGCAAAAGACGACAAGTCGAACGAGCTCACGATATATGTGGGCAATCTGGACGCCCAGGTCACGGAGCGGATTCTGTACGAGCTGATGATACAGGTGGCGCCGGTGGCGAGCGTCCGCATACCGAAGGACCGGGTGCTCAAGGTGTCGCAGGGGTTTGGCTTCGTGCAGTTCAAGACTGTCGAGGATGCAGCGTACGCCGAGAGGATCTTCAACAGTCTGATGCTGTTCGGGAGGCCGATACGGATACGCAAGAACGCAGACCCTACACAGGCCGCAGACACGGGGGGTGTGCGCAAGGTGGACGTGGGAGCCGTTTTGTTTGTGAAGAACGTGGATCCCACGCTGGTGAGCAAGGAGATGCTCATGGAGACGTTCAAGGTGTTTGGAGAGATCATCAGACCGCCCAAGGTGGTGCAGGGCACGGGACAGAACCTCGGGTACGCGTTCATCACGTTCGCGGACTTTGAGGCCAGCGACCGCGCAAAGGCCGAGATGGACGGCCAGTTCCTGATGAACAACGAGCTTAAGATCGAGTATGCGCTCAAGGCCGGCAGCAAGACCGAGAGGCACGGCGACGAGGCAGAGAGGCTGTTGGCCAGCAAGGCGCGCGAGAGAGGCAGACTATAGAGCCTCCAGTTCCACTGAGACGAGGCTGCTAGCGGGAAGTTACATGCTGCATACAATAAGCTACATACTGGGTATTTGTAATATAGTAAATCCGCCTGGTGGCGGTGAGTGTTCCAATTTACCGGAAATCTTGGTTTCTGAAAAATCTCCGCGATGAGCTGAGTGGCGTTTTTGCTCCCCCCTCTCGTTACCCCCCAGTCGCCACCCATCACACCAGAGACACAAGCATGCTAGTGGTGAAGGGAAAGCTAATAGTCAACCGGGCAGGCGAGTCCGGGCCCTTCGACGAGCCGAGATTACGGCGCTTCGTCGGGGCTCTGGCCGCGGGTCTCAGCCGCTTTGTCAGCGCAGACGCTGTGGTGGACAAGACCATCATCGGCCTGCCTGACCTGTGCTCTACAGACGACCTGATCAACCTCCTTTCTGAGGTGGCAGCCTCGCTCGTCACCGTGCACCCGGACCACTCGCTGCTGGCGTCGAGAGTGCGCTCGACGTACCTCCAGAGACACTGTGTGGCGTCGTTCAGCGGGTGTGTGGAGGACATGGCGTCGATGCAGCTCTCCAGGTTCCGGAAGACCAAGCCGCTCGTGTCACAGGAGCTCGTGGACATCGTGCGCGACAACAGGCAGGTGCTGGACGCGGCGATAGACCCGGGCCGCGACTCCGAGATCAACTACCTTGGGTTCAAGACGCTGGAGAAGTCCTACCTGCTCAAGTTCGAGGGCAGGGTGCTGGAAACCCCGCAGTACATGTTCATGCGCGTTTCTCTGGGGATACACGGCTCAGACATAGACGCTGCGCTGGAGACTTACGATCTGATGTCAAACAGATTCATGATCCATGCCACTCCGACGCTGTTCAACTCCGGTACCACCAGCCCGTACCTGTCATCGTGCTTCTTACTCGCCACAGACGATGACTCGATCGACGGGATATTCAGGACGATCCACAAGGCCGCGCTGATATCCAAGGCTGCCGGCGGACTCGGCGTACACATCTCCAACGTGCGTGCCGAGGGCTCGTACATATCCGGGTCGAACGGCGAGTCCAACGGAATCGTGCCAATGCTGCGTGTTTTCAACAACGTTGCGAGGTACGTGGACCAGGGCGGAAACAAGAGGCCAGGTGCGTTTGCGGTCTACATGGAGCCTTGGCACGCAGACATCTTTGACTTTCTGCAGCTCCGCAAGAACCACGGAAAGGAAGAGAGGAGGGCGCGTGATCTGTTCTATGCGCTTTGGATCCCCGACCTGTTCATGGAGAAGGTGAAGAACGACGAGGACTGGTGCTTGTTCTCACCAGACGAATGCCCCGGGCTGACTGACTGCTACGGCGACGAGTTTGTGAAACTGTACAAGAAGTACGAGGACGAGAAACGCTTCGTCGAGCGCGTGAAGGCGCAGAAGCTCTGGAACAACATCCTGGACTCCCAGATAGAGACGGGAACCCCGTTCATGTTGTACAAAGACGCATGCAACGCCAAGTCGAACCAGAAAAACCTGGGGACGATCAAATCGTCCAACCTGTGCTGCGAGGTGGTTGAGTACTCGTCAAAAGACGAGACAGCAGTCTGCAATCTTGCATCTGTGTGCCTGCCACGGTTCATCCAAGACGGCAAGCTCAACTTCGACGAGATCCACAGGGTCACCAAGGTGGTGGTGCGCAATCTCGACAAGACGATCGATCGTGGCATATACCCTATTCCCGAAGCCGAGTACTCTAACAAGCGCAACAGGCCGCTGGCCGTTGGAGTCCTCGGACTGGCAGATACCTTCATGGCGCTGAGACTTGCTTTTGACTCACCACAGGCCAAGGAACTCAACGTGAAGATCTTCGAGACCATATACCATGCGGCGCTAGAGGCATCTGTTGAGCTAGCGCAGTCGAAGGGCAAGTACGAGACGTTTGCAGGTTCACCTGCATCCGAGGGCCAACTTCAGTTTGATCTCTGGGGGACGAAGCCCACTGACCTGTACGACTGGGACAAAGTGAAACAGGATATACGGCAGTTTGGCCTCCGAAACTCGCTGCTTGTCGCACCAATGCCCACTGCCTCCACTTCCCAGATTCTCGGGTTCAGCGAGGGGATCGAACCTATTGCGTCAAACATATACTCGCGCCGTACGCTCTCTGGAGAGTACCAGATGGTCAACCGGTACCTCATTGACGACCTCATTGCTCTCAAGCTTTGGGACAAGAGTATGAAGAACAGGATCGTGAACAGCAACGGATCTATACAAGGGATAGGCGAGATTCCCGAATCCACCAAGGCGGTTTTCAAAACTGTGTGGGAGATACCCCAGCGCTCTGTTATAGACATGGCTGCCGATCGTGGTCCGTTCATCGATCAGTCGCAGAGCATGAGTCTGTTCTTGAAAGAACCTACAAAGGCGAAGTTGAACGCCATGCACTTCTACGCGTGGGGGAAAGGCCTCAAGACAGGAATGTACTACCTGCGTTCTCAGTCAGCTAGCTCGGCTATCAAATACACCACCGAGGAACCCGCAACCAAGAAACGCAAGATGTTCAAAGAGCTCATTGCCAAGAAGTCACCAGAGAGCTCAGACACCGAGCCTTCTGTCTGTTATTTTGATGATACATGCGGCTCATGCTCCGGCTGAACCCTATTTATACATATACCCCTAACTTTGTACATAGATATATCTATTCATTGTTCTGCACTCTGGTATCAAAGGATGCGGTATCCGGTGACCATGCCAGGTCTTGGTGTGGAAGGGTTGGGGTACGCATGTAATGCGTATAGTCCTCTGACGGAGGTCCCGGTGAAAACGGCGATGTGTTGAACGCTCCCTGTCTCACGTTGAACGTGGACACTCCGGAACTGAGAATTGGACGCATTGGAGAGCTACCGCGAGGCACAGCACCTGCCGGTCTTGACATCGGGATGTTGATGGGCTGTGTCGTAGTGACCTTCATCAGTTCATCCTCCTTTTCCTGGATGGACGTCTGCAAACTGGAGATTCTCGCGTTCAAAGTACCGATCTTAGACTCATAACGGGCAGTGACTGTCTTTATGTTCTCACCAGCGCCACATCCCTTGAGATGGGTGATCTCATCCTGGAGTTTATCCACTATTCCTTTATAGTATCTCTCAAGCTCTTTGATCTTTGTCTCCGACACAAGTTTTGTCCTTTCGAGCTCCTCTTCAACAGCAACAACATTTGAGGCCTGTGGTTCAACAGAGCGTCTCTCACTGGCAGTCCTGGAATTGTACACAACTGCGTTCTCCACCTTCTCCTTCTCGAGTTTCAGTGCTTCGAATGCGTTGGTCAGCGACATCAGTTCTGCCTGCTGGGAACCGTACTTCTCAATGACACTAACAGCTTCACTCTTAGTCTTATCGAGAAGCTCTTTGTACTGCGCAACTTGCAGCTGGAGCTCCTTGTGCTCCTCGGTCAACGACCCGAGTTTCTCCCTTAAGAAGTTTGTCTCGTTCGATTTTTGGAGATTCGACTTCAAAGCCTGGATTTCGGCAACTAACTCTCTGTTCGTCTCTTTGATTTCTTCGACAGTCAGCTCAAGCGCTTCATAATCCTGCAGTTTGCGCAGAATGACAGCTTGCTCCTGTTTTGACTTCTTCAGATTCTCAACAATGAGGTGTTTTGAGTGAGACAAGAACTCTTGCTCGTTCAAACTGATGAGCAGCTCTCTCTGATAGAACTGCAGCTGTGTTCCGGTCGATGGTTCTTCTTTGGGGTTTGACTCCGGCGGGCTGAGGGTATCGTCTATTCCAGACTGGACAGAGAACCTCCTCAGGAACTCTGTTTGCTGTGGCTCGTTTTTCGAAAAGAGCATCTTGTGAGTGTTGAGCAATTCGTTGATATCATTCAGAGAGGAAGATTGAGAACTGTAGTACTCCGACGACTCCTTTGACAGAGGGTGCTGGTCATCCAGGGATGGTGTTTCGTCTTTCAACTCATAGGTGGGTGTTTTGAACTGAAACCCAGTGGTCACTGACGATTCCCTGCTGCGTAACCTCGACAGACTTCCCTTCTTCAAATCCCGCGCGGGCATTGGATTCGATACCTTCGATGTGTCAAGTGCTATCGCTTTGAAGGACACCTCCTCTGGTGACATGCCGGCATACCGGCCTGCGTCGCTCACCTCATCGTACGAAGAGGTGTAGTTGATCATGTCGCCGTTGAACGCCAGAGTTTTGAGGATCTCCTGAGATGCGGCCCTGATCTTAGGGGCCATCTTCTTGAGCTTGGCCTTGGTTTCCAGCGACGCGCCAAACAGCAAAGAGGCATCCTGGACAAACTCAAACGCTGTTCGTGGGAACAAGCTGTAGAGACTAACAAACAGTGACCTGTACTCTGGCGAGTAGTAGTCGGTTCCCTCGCTGCCACCCTCGATTGGGTCCCATGCCTCCTGCGTGAAACTTGGTTCCTCCTTTTCGAGCTTGGGGGTTGAGTCGTCGTATACCAGCTCGCTGAACAGCGTCTCCGTCTCCCAGCATGCACAACGTGCGTATATGGCAAACAGCTGTGGCAGGTAGCGTCCGAGCAATGCGGGGATGTGGGGTACGATCAGACATATCAGCGACACGGATACAGACACGAGCTGAACCGGTCTATCCAGCAGCGCACAGTTGATGATGTGGTCCAGCAGCTCTGTGTTTGCTATGTTTTGGAACTTGGTCGACGAAGGGCTGGCTATCGTGGTGAGCAGAGTCAGGGCCGCCAGTCTCGTCTCCTTGGATTTGACGTATGCGTCCAGCATGTCGAAGAAGACCCTGATGTTCTTGTCGCTGAAGACCTCCACCAGCTGCCGTGCGTTCATCCTCACGAAGCGCTCGCGCTCCTCGGTCTCCTGCGACTCGACAGACGTGTTGGTCATGAGCAGACAGGTGTCGAGCAGCCGTTTCACCACGATCTCCGAGTGCTTCTGTCTGATGTCCTGCAGCCGCTGATCCGGCACCTGACCCACGTCCAGTATGCTCCTGATGAACTGGCGCGACTTGGCGACGAGCTTAGTGCTCTTGCCGGCCGAGTTCACGGCCGGGGAGAAGTACCTGTCCACCCACAGCATCAGCTCCTTAGTCTCGACGATGAACGGCGACAGTTTGGAGAGCACATCCAGAAACCCGAACTCCTTGTCCTCGTTGTCCACCACAAACTCCTTGAAGATGTGGTAGAGCTCATCGCTGAGCTTGTTGTTGTTTGTGGAGCTGAAGGTGTCGTGGCGCTCGGTGTACTCGTTAAGGGTGGTGATGGTACTCTCGGGCAGAGACTCCACGCGCTTTGAGTCGCGGAACAGCTGCTCGAGCGACTTTATCAAGCTCCGCGACGAACCTTTGGACATGAGCGGATCGTCGGTTTGTACAAAAGAGAGAGGGGAATGGAGGGGTGACTGCTTATTGGGTGGCGCAAAGGCTTTAAGGCTTATCGGTGTTTTTCCCAGCGTTCCTGCGGGGCTTCACACCCCGCCCGGCTTTCATCTCTTTCTTCTTGGACAACAACATGGCACAGTCGTTTCTGCGGTGGATCAGAGAGGTGGATGTGGCTCCGTATCCGCATGAGGTGGCCGAGTTCGAGGAACAGGCCTCGTCCACGTTCGTGCTCAAGTCGCACGACGGCGCCACGGCCCTCGGCCTCATGCTGCCCTTTGTCGTCGACCAGCTGCGCCGCTTCGACGCGTTTGTCGTGGACGATATGGCCCGTGTGATCGCGCTGAGTGCGACGCTGGACTCGCTGGAGAAGCGCAACAGGGCCATTGCCTCCGTGGCGCTCCAGCTCAAACAGGCCGGCGTGTTTGAGACGCTGAAGGGCTGGAGAGACGAGCTCTACGTGATCTACGACTCCTCGAAGGCCCCCTACTTCCTCGCCGAGCGCTCCTTCTGCCCGCTGCTGGGAGTGGTCATGTACGGCGTTCACGTTATTGGGTACATCCCGGAGGAGGTGGCCTGCGACAAACAGCTCAAGATCTGGGTGCCCAGACGCTCTCCCACCAAAGCCACGTTCCCGGGAATGCTCGACAACACCGTTGCTGGTGGCATAGGGTACCCGTACGGCGTCCACGAGACGTGTCTGAAGGAGTGCTACGAGGAGGCCGGTCTGGACCGTAACTACGTGCGTGAGAACCTGAGCTCCGTCGGTGTGCTTTCGTACATATACCAGCACAAACGTGACTACGATACAGAGGCCGGGCTCATCCAGCCCGAGGTGGAGTACATCTACGACCTCTCCATGGACGAGAACACCAAGCCACACCCGGTGGACCACGAGGCCGAGGACTTCAGACTGATGACTGTACCAGAGGTGCTTGAGCGTCTCGAAGCCGGGGAGTTCAAGCCAAACTGCGGTGCGGTGATCATAGACTTCCTCATCCGCAAAGGCTTCATCACCACTGACGATGAGCCCAACTTCCTGGAGATACTGGCTCGCACCCATAGATTCCTGCCGTTCCCAACCATGTAACTCTACGCAACGGGCCAAAAACAGCACATGCATATATATAACGATCTTATTTGGCAAAGTGCAGCTTGATATCCATCCACTGTCTTGCAACAACCTCATCGGCGTCGAGTCCCCTGTTTCCGTATGTGAGTGGTGCAAAGAAGACAAAACACGTAACGAGAAGAGACACGAGGAGAACGAGCGTCGAGATGAAAGGTATGGTTGCGAGTTTGTTCTTGTACACCTCTCCAGAAGCCTCTGCTTCCTTGATCTCCTTGTCGGACTTCAGATCGTTGGACCTGTTGTCGCTGAAGATGAACTCGAGCAAACCGGCACTGAAACAAGCAGCAATGAGGTGTGCGGGAAGATAGTGGTGCAAGAACTTCTGTCTGCTCATGAGGAAGAACGGAAGGTAATGGCACGTCCACCCAACAAAGAAGAACCCGAGGTTGTGGTAGAGTCTAGCTCTGGCCTTCTCGTTGAGTACGTAGATGGCTCTTCTTCTAGAGAGCTGGTCTGCCAGGAGAAGAGCAGCATAGGTGATCAGAAGACCAACCTCGAGCCACCATCCAAAGATATTACCGATGAAGTAGATCTGTTCCCTGGTCTCGTTCTTGGTCCAGAATGAGACTCCAGAGAGCGAAAATGGCCAGGATGCAGGATCAGACGCAAATGGGTGCTCGCTCGAAAGCTTGTTGTTCTGCTCCAGCATTGTCTTCTGCAGCTCCCACCACTTCTTCAAGAATGGTAGCTTCTTGACCTCCTTGGGGACATACAGCTTTCTGGAATCGCTCAGTCCAATGATCTCGTTGACAAACCAGTGGTTGCCACCCTCCTGGACCTTCTTGTTTCCGTTGACTTCCTGCTGGTTAAAAGCCCACTCTGGAAGCAACTCGTCGTTGTGGGTCCACATGGCAACAACGGTTGGCACATGCAGAATCTTGACGATGGAAGCCTTGGTCATCAGAACAGAGTTCTTCTTCTTGTCAAACGGATCAAATCTGAACAGGGTGTCGTTGTACCTGTGTCCCAGTGCGCTCTCTGCATCGATAACGGTGAACTCCTCGTTGGTAGGGTACAGAGGAGAGGCAACATCGTGTGCAAGAAGGTATCCCTTTGTGCCCACGTGTCTGAGTCTGAAGACATCTCCCTGCGAGACTGCATGGCCTGCCCTGTCCTCATGCTCGAAATCCCTGGCTGGCAAAATCTCCCAGTAGTTGTTAGAGTCATCGACGGAGTAACAGGTAACCTGCTGGCCCTGGGACGAAACCCTTCCATCATCGTAGCGAAGAGGGTAGTTGTAAGGGTGCGAGTGCAGGAAACAGTCTGTAACCTTGTGCTTAATGGTGAGGACGTCATGGAAGTTGACCTGCTTAGCCTCTCTGGCAAGAGGAGAGTCGCCAAGCGTCTCCTGGAACTCGGAGGTCATGAAACCATCGCCTGGACCAGACTTGTTCAGAATGGCAAAGTGAACGTAGAACCACCCGAGGTAGATCATGAACGGGATCACAATGAGACCGTAGAATCTGGCGACGAAATGTCTGATAAAGAGACGCATCGACAGACCCTTCTTGATATCGAGAAGCTGCCAGAGATCAAACAGCACACCGACGCCAATGGTGAGGTATGTGAAAACACCGACGTACTTGGTGGAGATGACGCACGAGAGAGACACTCCGGTGAGAAGCAGCCACTTGTACCACGCGGTGGTGAACGGAGCGCTTCTCTGCTTGGTGAATCTCACGTAGCACAGGATCGAGGCGGCCACAGAGATGATCAGGGTGGCATCGAGCAGAATCAGCCTGGTCTCTGCAACGTGGGCATTGTCGAAGCACACGAGCAGTGCAGCAAAGGCAGATGCGGGGATACTGTAACCGCATTCCTTCATGGTCGCAAACACTATGGGTACGGTGAGAGTGCCGAGCACAGCAGAGAGGGCTCTCAGAGGGATGTAAGGAATCGAATTGGCGATGTAGCTGTCTCCGATGTTGTCAAACTTGAAATTGCCCTTGAAACCAATGAGGTAGCCGACGGCTGCGATGAGGAGTTTGGCAAACGGAGGGTGGAGATCGAAGAAGTAGGTTCTCTCGAGGTAGTAACTGGCGAACTTACCAAAGTGGACCTCGTCGAAAACAACCTCGTTTGGGTAGTTTATCGAGTAGAACCGCGTGGCAAACGCAAGAGCTGTCAGCGCGAGCGAGGTGAGCTTGTACCACTTCTCGTCATCCGCCTCGATGGTCGAGTTTGTCTTGACAACAAAGGCGTCTGGAGAGACAGCGGACCGTGTCGCTGAGCTCTTCAGGCGAGGCTCAGACTCCTTCTTCTTGAGCTTGGCTGGAGGCATTTATCTGGTCAGATGGGGAATCATATGGAGAAAATAACACGGGGCAGAATCACAGAGGCCTTAAAGACCACGTAAACTGCCATTCTCTCGCGTGCAAATAGGAGGAGAGGCCGGGCAGGCGCGTTCTTTTGGGGTGGCGACTATCCGACTTGACCTCCCAAAAAGCCCACAGGTCCAAGAATGATTCCGTTACGCGTTTGCGGGAGACACGTGAGCCGTGTGGGGATGCGTCGGTTTGCCGACTGGGGGTCGATGAGAGAGGCGTTTGATGTTGAGTCGCCCAAGCCAGCCGCAGCCACGAGGAGCGCGAAGGCCGAACCCAAAGCACCCACCCCGCCAGCTCCAGCCGGCGGTTCTGGCAGCGGTTCCAACCTCGGTTCCAACGGTTCCCCCACCATAAGCGCTTTCTTCAAAGACAGCAGTCTCGGAGACGTTCCGCCCTCCGACAAATCCACGCTGAACTGGTCGTCCTCGTTCCACGGACTCGGAAACACAGCGTTTCCAGAGGAGGCCCAGAAGATCCTGTCGCAGGCTATCGAGCCAGATGACGTGGAGATAACCCCAGATGGACTGCTGTACCTGCCCGAGATCAAGTACCGCCGGATTCTGAACCGCGCCTTTGGTGCTGGTGGGTGGGGGCTTGCTCCGCGTTCAGAGACGCTCATCTCGAAACAGGGACTCGGCGGTCTGCTCACCAGAGAGTACGCACTCGTCGTCAACGGAAGACTCGTGTCTATCGCCAGGGGCGAACAGCAGTTTTTCGCAGACAAGGGTATCCCCACTGCCACGGAAGGCTGCAAGTCCAACGCGCTGATGAGATGCTGCAAGGATCTCGGCATAGCCTCCGAGCTGTGGGACCCGCGTTTCATCAGGGCCTTCAAGCGCAAGCACTGCGAGGATGTGTTTGTGGAGCACATCCCGACCAAGAAGAAGAAGAAGATCTGGAAGAGGAAGGACGAGACGGTTGAGTATCCGTTCAAGCAGTGATGTAAATAGACACAAGAGAGACTACATAGAAAACACCCTTTTTATGTACTGATTATTGGTTTTTATTTTGGTAAAAGAGCATGTTTACAAACCGGCCTGAGCACGTCTTCTGTCACGCTCCTCGGCAATACTCAACTTAAGACCCTTACCCTTTGGCAGGGAGATGTATGGCTTGCCAACCTCACCGATAACGAAAACGTTACCCATTCTGGTGACAAAGTCGTTGTCGAGGGAGTCCTTGAGGTGGACAAGGTCGAAACCACCCTCGTGTCTCTCACGGTGAGTGATGACACCAACTCTTCCCAAGTTACGACCACCGGTAATCATGGCGAGCTTACCAGTGTCAAACTTGATGAAGTCAGTGATCTTACCAGAGGCGAGGTCGATCTTGACGGTGTCGTTAACCTTGATGTTTGGGTCAGGGTATCTGATGGTTCTACCGTCGTGGGTCACGGCGTATGGAATACCCTTCTTACCGAGCTGAACTCTCTTGACCTTACCGAGCTTGTAAGAGGCCTCCTCTGGGGTGATTCTGTGGACGGTGAATCTACCCTTGACGTCGTACACGAGACGGAAGTTCTCGTCGGTGGCCTCAAGGGAGATGACGTCCATGAAACCAGCTGGGAAGGTGGCGTCGGTTCTGACCTTACCGTCAACCTTGACGTGTCTCTGCATGAGAATGGCCTTGACCTCACGACCGTTCAAAGCGTACTTAAGACGGTTTCTGAGGAAGACAACGAGAGGAAGACACTCTCTGAGCTTGTGTGGACCTGGAGATGGTCTTGGAGCGTAGACACCGGACAACTTGTCCAACATCCAGTGGCTTGGAGCTGCGAGACGCTTGAGATGCTTCTTTCTATAATATAATGTTAGTGTGACTTAGCACTATGGTGAAGTGTTCATGGTGGAAATGCAACATACGGTCCTCTACCCATTTTTTGTGATTTGTGGTGATTTGGTTGATGGAAGAGAAAGAGAAGAAGAGTGAAAAAAATGGATGAGCGAGATTTTTTTTTCTCCCAAGCTGCTCAGCGGGAGCGAAACCGCCCAGACTGCAAGGCAGGGAAGATAAGGTCGTGCCTCACACGTTTTGCACCACACGTCTTTTTGTGGGTTGAGCTGAGGGTAAGTAGCCCTTTGCACCATCACGTGATGCTCAATTAAGCTACGTCGTGATTACGTCAGACAAGTCGAGACTATGCATGCACGTAATTATCCATATTTCATTAAGGTCTAGTTCACTGGGTCTGAACCCACTGCGTGAGCAGAGAACCGAGGTTGTACTCGTCTGTGTAGTCGTTGTACACGCGTATTCTCTTGACGTACTCCTCGTAACCTTCCCCATCCTCTATCTGTTTGAGAGCAGCCAGAACATGCCGCTCGATGAAATCGTAGTACACCACATCCACCAGTTCGTCGTCGCGCCAAAAGTCGAACAGGTAACTCACCATGGACGGCTTCTCGTATGACTGTATGACATTGGGGGTAGGGTAGTACGGCAGCGGCTTGTGAACGGTGTCGTCGCCGTCTGTGCCTAGGTCGTCATGCGTAACGTATCCATAGGACACAGATTTCCAGCTGAAGTAGTCCAACCAGCGCACAACTTTGCGCTGTTCGTCGTCTGGTAAGAACGGCTTCTGTCTGTTCTGCTTGGGACACGCTCTTGAGTTCTCCTCTGTTGTATCAACGACGTACCTGTCGTACATGGCGTTCAAGTACGGTGACTGCATGGCTATGTACGATTGGTTGTTCAACAGAGGCATGATCTGGAGTGCAACAGACCTCGGCACGTTGGAGATGACGTTCCATCTGTTCTGGAACGGCGACACGATGTACTTGGAGTTCTCTGTGAACTCGCCCTTGTACAGGTCGTACCGTATAGATCCCGTGTTGATGAGAACTATGCGCGAGTTGTTGGTGTACAGGTCCGAGTAGTCCTCCTCGTGTACTTTTGGAACAAGCTTGGGGAGAACCTCGCGCTCCAGCAGCGTCAACAGACTGTTGTCTCCAGGATGAGCCGCACCTGTCAGATAGTAGTTCTTCTTGACGTATCCGTACACCTTGCCCAGCCCCAGGTTTGTGCCTATTTCGTAGATCTTGTTGGAAACGTTCAGTCCGAGGTCTGTGTTGAAGTCATCGAGAGTCGATGTGTTGGTGTGGTACATGAACGAGTGGAGGTTGAAATCGATGTAGCTGCGCGAGACCCTGGACTCTATCCAGTCGTTCGCTCCCAGGTAGTACTGTATGGAGTCATCATCGTATGGGTCCTTGAGCGACCCAAGCGAAAGAAACCCGACTGTTTCACAGTACCTGCCGCTCTGGAGACCTGTTGAGCGCTCGTCGTAAACTGCAAAGTCCCGTATGTGCGAATGGCCTCCGAAGTACTGTATCACCGTCTGCGGGAAGTGGGACCTCAGCACTGCGTGCAGCGTTGCGAGTTCCGTCCAGTCGTGGGATACCGGGATGTGTCCAAACACAACCACCACGTCTGGTTTGTATTCGACTGCGCTCTTGAGCAGATCCAGAAACCAGGCCTGCTCGACAACCTCGACGATGGGAGTCACGCGCACATCCTCGTTGCCGCCGTGGAAGTCAAACAGAAACGCAAGACTGAATATCCTGTAGGCGTTGTTCTTCGTCTCGAAGAACCGGTGCGTATTGCCGAAGGGCACCCACCCGCCCTCGTGTCTGTACTCGACGTTGGTGGACACGAACTTGTCGCCAAAGTGCGGCACCACCTTCTCGTACTCGAGCCTGCTGACGTTTGCCACGTACAGCTCGTGGTTCCCCACGGTTATCAGATCGTAGTCCTGGTACATGAATATCCTGTCTGACCACTCTCCGTTCGGCACGGATAAATCGCTCAGTCCGTTGCCATCGTGCTTGTCGCCCGTGTCCACCAGCACCAGATCCACGTCCTTGGCATCGGCCACCCGCCTCATGTGGTGCACAAAGCTGACGTAGTCGCCCCAGTCCGAGGAGTACTGCGGCTGGTTGATGTGGCCCGCGTACCATCCGTGCGTGTCTGTGGTGTGCAGGAAGTTGAGCTTCCCCCAGCGCAGCTCGCGCAGCTCGTCGTTGTAGTTGGGCAGCTTGGAGTGCAGCTGCTGTCTGGTGTCTATCTCGGTCCAAAACTCCAGGTGCGGGTGCTTGGCGGGCTCCTGTGGGAGCACCTCGTCTGAGCGGTCGCGCGACAGGTTCAGCAGCAGGATGGAGACCACCACGATGATGGAAATGGCATGTACCGTCAACATCCTGTGAGCTCTGGCGGGAGAACAAGGGGAACAAGGGGAACAAGGGGAAAGCCCCGGTCGTTCCCGCAAAAAGTACCGCCCTCTTTTCAAACGTGATTAGCACCGGTACACTACCCCGCGATTGACACGTCTCAGTTTGCGCTAAAGAGATCGCTACATTAGATACGGGAAGGCTGACGCAAATGTTAGATGATGGATATTAAAAGACGTGTTTTACATAATAATCTGTGGGGTTTCAACGTTGGCCGAGATGGACTTGTGTGGTAACACCTTACCACCGTTGACGTACACCTCGTCCTTGACGGTGACATCCTCACCGAGAACGGTGACACCCTCGAGTCTGGCCCATCTGCCGACGGTGGAGTTCCAGCCGACGATGGTGGACTTGATCCAGGCGTGGTCCTTGATCTGGCAGTTCTTCAACACGACCGATCTCTGGATTCTGACACCGTCGCCAACGACAACGTTGGGGCCGATCACCACGTTGGGGCCGATCTTGCAGCCCTTGCCGATCTTGGCGGAGGGGTCGATGAGGACGTTTCCGCCGTTGACGAAAGGCTCGGAGATAGGAGTGAGGTCCTTGGAGTCCTTCTTGGCGAGGGAGGAGAGGTAGAGACATGTACCAGACAGGAAGTCCTTAGGCTGGCCAACGTCCATCCAGTAGCCTGGAAGGTCGAAGGAGTACAGCTGCTTCTTCTCGACAAGCTGTGGGAAGGTCTCGTGCTCGATGGAGGTTGGTCTCATCTCGATGAGATCGATGACGGATGGGTTCAAAACGTAGAGACCGGCGTTGATTCTGTTGCCGACAAACTCAACGGGCTTCTCCACGAATCTGTCGATGAGGTTGGGCACGGCAATGTCGTGGACAATGACACCGTACTTGGAAGGCTCGTCCACCTTGGTGGCGACGATGGTGGCCTCACCGCCGTGCTTGTTGTGGAACTCGAGCAGCTCCTGGAAGGGGTAGTCGCAGATCACGTCCGAGTTGAGCACAAAGATGGGCGACTCGTCCTTTCTCAGCACCTTCTCGGCCAGCTTGAGAGGGCCGGCGGTGCCCAGAGGCTCCTCCTCGACGGAGAAGGTGATGTTGACGCCGTACTCGGCCTCGTAGGTCTTGAGGGCGGCAACCATCACCTCGGGTTTGTAGTTGACGGCAAGCACGATGTCGGTGACACCGGCGGCAGCGAGCGCCTCCACCTGGTGCAGGATCATGGGCTTGTTACCAAACTCAACGAGAGGCTTGGGCAGAGACAGGGTGAGCGGTCTCAAACGAGTACCGTAACCACCAACGAGAATAAGACCCTTCATAACGAATGTGTAGCAAGTTTATCAAAAGACACAAAAACTGGAAACTGATAAAGTCAAGGAGAGAAGAAGAGGTAAACACAAATCCCACGCCAGCGGGAATTATCTCTGAATTTATACACAAATGCTGCTTGCCAGCGTGTTTCTTTGTCTTTTCTTTTTCTGGGCTGGGCGCAGATCCTGAATTTTTGAATTTTTTTTTTAAATTTTCTGATCGGCGGTCTCGCAACGCCAAAAAGAAAAGAACCAACACGTTTGGGATCGTGGCGGTTCTTGCACAGGCCCAGCACGGTGTGGATCCTGCGCGCTAGGCGCTCCTGCGCTGGTCAATTGGCGCAACAGCTGCTGGGCGTGGTGGCTCCTCAGCTACACGTGGACGGTGCGAAAAGAGTCGCGCCCCTGCTAACGGGAGAGGGTCGAAACCACCACCAGGGGACCACACTCGGCATGGGCCATGTAGGCACAGGCCATGTAGGCGCTCCACGGAGCGCAGATCACCTCGAGGAACGCTTGCGCGGATTAGGCGATATCGGGACCTTTTAGTCCAGATGGCTGGTTGATCAGCCCGAGCGATCTGCAACGAGATGAAATTGTGCCAGCCTCTCTGCTCCCGTTTCAGATTCTTCCCTTTCTGCGAGTTCAACTCGAGTTAAATTCCATACTTTTACCCGCGCCCGTCTGCGCGATATCCGAGTGCGTTTTCGTTTTTCGTTTTTCGTTTTTGGTTTTTCGTCTTTTTTTGTCCTCGCGTTGCCTTCTTTAGCAGCTGGTGCGACTCGGGAATAGACGCGGGTCTAAAAATATCCAGCTGGACTAGTGTTGTAGCAGGCGCTGTTTTGTCGTATTTTTTATGTATCTTAAAAAGTTAGCTCTCGATACCCCTCGCCAGCTCGCTCAGCAGGTTCTTCTGCTTTGACCTGCCCGTGCTGCTGGTCCACGAGTCGCCGTTGGAGATCTTGAGTATCCTCACGCTGGCGTTCAGCTCGCGTCTCTCGCGTATGGCTGTCTCAAACAGCTGCTCGTACCTCTGCTTGAGATACTGCGACACCTCCTCTCTCCTGAACCCGTTGGCCGGCTGATACATTTGGTTGCGATTGCGATTGTGGTTGTGTGGTGGTACGTGATGGTCTGCGTTTGTATGAGCGCCCCTTCTCCGTGGTCGCTTGTACCTTACCCGTCCAAAATATGGCAGCGTTATGGTGCGCTGGGGCTTTGGGTGTTCTGTCGAGCTCGAACCGGGTGGAAGAACCCTACCAGACGTAGAATAGGCTCGAGCAAGACGGGACTAAGGGTTCGGAACTGAGAATCGATCATACTCGAGACTGGCTGCGCGGTGGGCTGAGACGAGAGGAAGAGCGTCCCGTACACAAGACCTCATCCCCATGCGGCTGAGCCCGGGCATGGCCTCTTATTAATATCAGTACCATCACCGATGATGCAGAGTGTCACTGAGATTCACCGACAGTTTCGGCGTTTGCTGGAACAGCGGACCCTCCGTGACCATGAAACTTGTTCGAATCGGGAAATCTACGCGAGAGTACGCACTACGACCAATGACCTCGATGACAAATCTCCGGGGTCGGGTAGAAATTTGGGCTCCGGGACCCCGCAAAATTACCAATCCACAGCTCGGTATAAATAGCGGCGTATCCTCCCTCCTCTCTTCTTTCTGTTCTCCTTCCCCATTCTTAGCTTGTATCCAGCTACAGCACCAGACCCCAGCGCAGCCGCTCCGTTCGAATATAACCAGCCCCGGCGCTCACCCTCCCATATTACCGTCTCCATCCCTCTCGACTGACCCGCTTATTTAGTCTATTTTTGTCTTTTACCCGAGACATTACCCCTTCATCTATATATATAAGAGACGATCCCCGGCTACTCTTCGTCTTCTCTCTCCCGCAAACAATCACACATGTCAGACAACGGTTCAGGAAAGGTCCAGACAGACCTCATCACTCTGACGAGGTTCATCCTCCAGGAGCAGCAGAAGGTTGGCCCCAAGGCAACGGGAGAGCTGACTCTGCTGCTCAATGCGCTCCAGTTTGCATTCAAGTTCATCGCACACACCATCCGTCGCGCTGAGCTGGTCAACCTCATCGGTCTGGCCGGTGTGCAGAACGCCACCGGTGACGACCAGAAGAAACTCGACGTTATCGGCGATGAGATCTTCATCAACGCCATGAAGGCCAGTGGAAACGTCAAGCTGCTCGTGAGTGAGGAGCAAGAAGACCTCATCGTGTTTGAGTCCAGCAACGGCAACTACGCTGTTGTGTGCGACCCCATCGACGGTTCTTCCAACCTGGACGCAGGTGTGTCTGTTGGAACCATCTTTGGCGTGTACAGACTGCTGCCCGGCTCCTCGGGCTCCATCAAGGATGTCCTGAGACCGGGCACCGAGATGGTTAGTGCCGGATACACGATGTACGGTGCCTCTGCACACCTCATGCTCACCACCGGGCACGGAGTCAACGGCTTCACCCTGGACACCCACCTCGGCGAGTTCATCCTCACCTACCCCAACCTGCGCATCCCGAACTCCCGTGCCATCTACTCTGTCAACGAGGGAAACTCGTTCTACTGGTCTGACGAGATCAAGGAGTACCTGGCCAGTCTCAAGCAGCCCCAGGCCAACGGTAAGCCATACTCGGCCAGGTACATCGGCTCCATGGTGGCGGATGTGCACAGAACCCTGCTGTATGGTGGAATATTCGGATACCCAGCAGACACCAAGTCCAAGACCGGCAAACTCCGTGTCCTGTACGAGTGTTTTCCCATGGCGTTCTTGCTCGAACAGGCCGGTGGACTCGCAGTCAACGACAGAGGTGAGCGCATTGCCACTCTTGTCCCCAAGCAGATCCACGAACGCAGCGGAATCTGGCTGGGATCCAAGGGCGAGATCGAGAAGCTCCTCACGTTTATCGAGAAATGAAAAACATGGTTGTATTGTTGATCCTTATGTTGTAGTTTCTGATATAAACTGTAGTGCGTTGATCAAACACCTGGCGCCTCGCCCATCGAAGCTTTGATGAGTTGTTCAGTTCTCCCCTTCCCTCTCTGTTTCTGATCTCAGGGATTCTTCTATCGAAACAAGTTTATCTGTCTTCATGAGTGGATGTATGTGTTCTTTGTGCGGTGGGTGTGTTTCCGGTACTAACTTTAGCCAGTTCGTGTGTTGGATCTGGTGAAACCGTTCACCCCGTTTTTGCCTGAGGTTATCGCCCCGGAGCGCAAGGTGCCCTTCAACCAGAAGCTGATGTGGACCGGTGTCACTCTGTTCATCTTTCTGATCATGTCCGAGATACCCCTGTACGGTATAACATCCTCGGATTCGTCTGATCCGCTATACTGGTTGCGTATGATGCTTGCGTCTAACCGTGGTACCCTGATGGAACTGGGTATCTCTCCAATCGTTACGTCCGGCATGGTGTTTCAGTTACTCCACGGAACCCAGCTTCTCGACGTCAACATGGAGCTGAAGTCTGATCGCGAGCAGTTCCAGACTGCCCAGAAACTGTTTGCCATCCTGCTGTCCATCGGCCAGGCCACCGTGTATGTTTTGACCGGTATGTATGGTCCACCAAGCGAATTGGGTACCGGTGTCTGTCTCCTGCTTGTGCTGCAGCTGGTGTTTGCAGGTATCGTTGTCATTCTGCTCGATGAGCTGCTGCAGAAGGGCTACGGTCTTGGATCAGGTATCTCGCTGTTCATGGCCACAAACATCTGCGAGTCCATCTTCTGGAAGACCTTTGCGCCAACCACCGTCAACCGCGGTAGAGGTAACGAGTTCGAGGGTGCCATCGTTGCGTTCTTCCACCTGCTCTCCACCAAGAGAGACAAGAAGAGAGCTTTGATCGAGGCCTTCTACCGTGAGAACCTCCCCAACATGTTCCAGCTGTTTGCCACCTTGTTTGTGTTCTTTGCCGTTGTCTACCTCCAGGGTTTCCGCTACGAAATCCCAGTCAAGTCCACCAGACAGAGAGGTCCGTACGGTCTGTACCCGATCCGTCTCTTCTACACTTCCAACATGCCCATCATGTTGCAGAGTGCGTTGACGTCCAACATCTTTATCATCTCCCAGATGCTCTTCACCAGGTTCCCATCCAACCCCATTGTCAAGCTGCTTGGAACTTGGGAGGCCAGGCCCGGCTCTGCCCAGCTGTACGCTGCTGGCGGTATCTCCTACTACATGCAGCCTCCTCTCTCTCTGACAGAGGCCATGCTGGACCCTATAAAGACCGTTGTGTACATCGCGTTTGTCCTCACCACCTGTGCTGTCTTCTCCAAGACCTGGATCGAGATCTCGGGCTCTTCTCCAAGAGACGTCACCAAGCAGTTCAAGGACCAGGGTCTCATCATTGCCGGACACAGAGACCAGCACGTCTACAAGGAGCTCAAGAAGATCATCCCCACCGCCGCTGCCTTCGGTGGTGCCACCATCGGCGCTCTTTCGGTTATCTCGGATCTCTTGGGAACCCTCGGTTCCGGAACCTCCATCCTCCTGGCCGTCACCACCATCTACGGCTACTACGAGATGGCTGCCAAGGAGGGCGGATTCGGACTCAAAAACACGGTTGCTGGGTTCACCGACATGATGTGAACACACATAAATCTTAAACTCTAAATACGATATTGATAAACTGAACTAAACTAAACCAAGATGCTAGTCTCCTTTTAAGCTCTGAAAAATACGCGCTAAAAACGCCGCGCCCAGAGTTTCCCTTCTTCCTCTTCTTCCTCCGGTTCTTCTTCTTCTCCTCCTTCTTCTTTTTCCTCTGCAAGGTCAAGGCCATGTTCAAGCGAATTGTGCCTCTGGTAATCAACGGGGTCGACCGAGTTTCGGCGGAATCGCTTGTGTTCCCGGTGCTCTCTCCGTTCGACAACTCCGAGATGTACGGTGCACAGGGCGCCTCCCAGGACGACACCAACGCCGTGCTGGACGCCTCCTGGGCTGGGTTCCAGCAGTGGCGGAAGACCAGCTACCTGGAGAGACGGGAGATCCTCAACAACGCAGCAGACCTGCTCGCGTCGAAAAGGCCCATGTTTGTTGAGCTGATGGCCGAGATGGCGCTGGCTCCGTGGTTCGCAAACCTCAACATCGACACCAGTATCGCGATGATCCGCGAGTCTGCTGCCCTGGCGTCTCTGCCTGCGGGGACTCTGCCTCAGACGCAGTCGCCAGACCAGCTGTCGCTGGTGTACCACGAGCCGGTGGGCCCGGTGCTCAGCATATCGCCCTGGAACGCTCCCTGCATCCTGGCCGTGAGGGCAATCGTCAACCCGCTGGCTGCAGGCTGCAGTGTCATTGTCAAGAGCTCAGAGCACTCGCCGCTGATCCACTACGAGCTGATCAAGGTGTTCCAGGAGGCTGGCGTCTGCAGCGGTGCTGTTGGGCTCATCAACTCCGCCCGGGAGAACTCGCCAGGTGTCACGCGACAGCTCATTGCGAGTGAGGTTGTGCGCAAGGTCAACTTCACAGGATCCACGGTGGTGGGACGCGAGATCGCGAAACTCGGAGCCGAGTACTTCAAACCGGTTCTGCTTGAGCTCGGCGGGAAGGGAACCTGCATCGTGACCAAGAGCGCCGATCTGGAAGCGGCTGCCAGCAACGTTGTCGTTGGAGCACTCGGACACAACGGGCAGATCTGCATGAGTACGGAGCGTGTTCTCGTCGACGCAGAGGTGTACGAGCCGTTCCTCGGAGCTGTGGCCACAGCAGCTGCTGCCCATTGCAAGGAGCCAGGACTGCCCCAGAGGAGCATCGCCGTTGCCTCGCGGGCCTCGCAGCTGGTTGCGTCTGCAGTGGAGAACGGTGCGCGTGTGGTTTACGGTACGCAGAAGCGCGAAGGCACGTTCATGAGCCCTGTAATCCTGGCCGATGTGGATCCAAAGGACGAGCTGTTTGACAATGAGACGTTCGGCCCCGTGTTCTTCATCAACAGATTCTCCAGCATAGACGAGGCGGTCGGTGTTGCCAATGCCAGCAACTACGGTCTTTCGAGTGCGGTCTGGTGCTCTGACACGATGGAAGCCATCAAGATAGCACGCCAGGTGGAATCGGGCGCTGTTCACATCAACGGGTGCACGCTGCACGATGAGCCTGTTCTGCCGCACGGTGGTGTCAAACAGAGCGGGTCGGGAAGGTTCAACGGAGAGTGGGGGATCAGGGAGTTCCAGTACGAGAAGACTATAACTGTTGCATAAGATTATACGAGATAGAGACCCACCGCTAACAAGCCAGCAGCCGTGATGTACCACGGGCCATGTGCCACCGCTCCGTTCTGCGAGTCGGCACTGAACCGGGTAGTCGTGTTGTCCCCTCCGCGCTTGTCCAGCCGCACATGTTCGGCAACGAGCACGCGCGCGAGGTTGGTGACGGTGGGACGCGGGAGCGAGATGGTCTGGAGTCCTAACCGTTGCAGGATGCCCAGCAGAGAGGTCGATGCCTGTGTAGTCACCGTTGTAGTGTTGAACTGCGTCGTTGTGCGGGTGCTTGTGGTGGTCAGCGTTGACAAACGAGTGGTGGTGGCGGTGGTTATAGCTGTCGTTGTGACCGTCTTGGTGGCCGGGTGGTTTCCCTTGGCCTTGCCGTCGTTCCACAGTCTGATCACCCTGGTCTCGGTTGTTGTCACTGTGTCTGTGAGCTGCAGCAGGCGGCGGTACACCGTCTCTGTTGTTGTGACGAAGAAGTCATCGTCGCTGTAGTAGATGTCTTCGGTGACTGTCTCGACGCAGTCTTCGCTCAAAGAAGAAGACGCTGGTGCTTCGCTCGAAGTTGGGGTCTCCATGCAATCGGATGGCTCCTCCAAAGTCGTTTCGGCGCAATCGTCGGTTGTTGTGGTATCGACACAGTCGGTTGTTGTGGTCTCAACACAGTCAGTAGTCGTGGTCTCAACACAGTCGTTTGTTGCGGTCGCCGTCTGTGCCTTTGCTTTCGTCTTTGTGTCCTTAACGGGTTTGGCAGCGAGTGGCTTGACAGGCATCTTGGGCGGTTGCACCTTGATCTTTTTGAACTTTTCATCCTCGACAATATCGTCCTGGACGATCTTCTTCTTTGGTTTCAACAGACCGCGCTTGAGCATCCCCGGGTGACTGCATGCCGTCTCGTGTGTGCTGTTGAAGAACCAGAGCTCTGGACTGGTTTCGATCAGCGGTAGACAGTTCGTCCTGGTGAGGTTCATGAACGAACACTGGCACGACTCAACGGTCTCGAAGCTTGTACATCTCAGGTAGTCGTTGCCGTCCAGAGAGTTCTTCTCCAATGAGCTCATGCACTGGTAAAATCCAGACCCCTTATCGTGTTAGCCTGGTAGAGTGTGTATTTCCGTCTTACTTACGTATATGCTCTTGAACTCGTCTGAAAACATTAGAATCCGTTCTCCGTGTGTGGTCGCGGAGCAGTACGTGATCTGCAGGATACAGAACACCCACAGTCCGCTGAGAACGCTCCCAAACATAGCCGCGACTCGTTATTCCCCAATGCTGTGCGAATGAGTTATGAAAAGGGACGGCGGGCGGGCGCTTAAACGCTGTGGGTGAGTATAGTGTGCGGCGCCCGATTTAGACTTGCGCACTACTCTCTTCCGCCGCTCGGCGTGCGATTTCTCTCTGCTTCTTGCGCTTCTTCTTGGCCTCAAACTCGTGCCATTCGCCCTGCACAGACTTGAGCATCGTGAGTTTTTCGGGCTCCGGTGCCTCTGTGAAGTATGGGTGGAGCAGCGCCTCCTTGGCGCTGATGCGCTTCTTAGGATCAACGGCAAGCATCTTCAGCGCCAGATCGGTCGCGTTCGGCGTCAGCAGGTGTGCAAACCTGTCGTTGAAAGTCGATGGCAGATGCTGTTTGGGCTTCATCAGTTCGAACCACGGAAGCTTGTCGGCGTCGGGCCACGTCTTGAGCGAAGGTGTGCCCATGATGGTATAGATCGCCAGCAGCTGCTGTATCTCATCCTGGCCTTGGAACACTGCTTTTCTCGTGAAGAGTTCCAGCAGCAGACACCCCACTCCCCAAATGTCTATTTCTCGTCCGTAGTCCGTGGTTCCAAGAAGCAGTTCCGGTGGACGGTACCACAGCGTGATGACCCTGTTGGTGTAGTTGGGTGACTCTTTGGGGTTGAGTGTTTTCATCACACGCGCCAATCCGAAATCTGTTATCTTCAACTCGCCCTCGCTGTTGAGCAGGATATTGGAGCCCTTGATATCACGGTGGAGCACGCGTTTCGAGTGCAGATAGTGAACCCCGTCCACCAACTGTTTGAACAGGTTTTTCCTGTGCCCGTCGGTCATCACGATCTCCTGCTGCTGCAATATGCCCGAGAGATCGTGGTCCATGTATGTGAATATCATGTACACCTGGTTCTTCTCGACCATCATCTCCTCCAGCCCCACAACGTTGGGGTGGCGGAAAGACTGCAAGAGGCCAATCTCACGTGTGGCCGTGATGGGGAAGCCGTCCTTTTCATTCTCGAGACGCAGCCTCTTGAGTGCAACCAACCTGTTGGTCACGACGTTGCGGGCCTTGAACACCTTACCGTAGGTTCCTTCTCCGACCTGTTGTATCTTTTCGTAGACCGGGGTCTTGCGCTCTGTCTCCAGCATGAACACCCTCTTGGGTTTCTTTCGCAGAAACTCCTCTTCGTCAACCTCCGAGTCGGAACCAGTGTGTTTAGCGTTGTTGTTTCTGTTGTTGGGGTTCTTGTTGCTTCGCCTTGGAGGAGCTCCAGACTCGACAAAGTTGTTTCGGTTGAACTTCGAGCGGGGCGGTATCTTGGCATCTTGCCTTCTCTCGTCGACATTGCGACCTCTGTCGTCGTTTCTCCTTGGGCCATTGGGGTATCCCGGTCTTCTTGGCCCTCTGATTGGCTCTGTATTTGGATCCCTTGGCTCTCTGTTTCTGGCAGGTTCCCTTGGCTCTCTGTTTCTAGCGGGTTCTCTAGGTTCCCTGTCTCTTGGGGCCTCTCTTTCTCTCTCCCTGAGGGGCTCCCGGGCGTCCCTTGGGTCCCTGTCTCTGGGGTCTCTCGGTCTGCCGGTCAATTCGTAACCACGGGGGCCTCTGGGCAGGTCGTTTCTCCTATCGTAGCCTCTGCCCTGTTGGCCTCCTCTGCGTGGAGAGGTTGGTCTTCTGTACCTTTCTCTCGGGTCTCGCGGATCCCTTTCTCTGGCTTCCCACCGTCTGTCATCGCGGGGCCGCCTCTGATCGTCGTTGTATCTTCTTTCAGACATGGCCCTTGGTGTTGGAGGATAAGGTGGCGTGGAGTGGAGCGGTGTATGTGTTGTCTCTCAAATTTTCGTCTTTGGTGTTTCTGGACCCGGAACACGACTCTTTGCGCTCTCTCGCTGATTACACAGGGTATCTACGGTGTTACGTAACTACAGCGAGAGGGACAGCAGCAGTCAGGCCCGGAGGCCAGGAGACCAGGAGACAAGAAGGCACTGAGAACTGCAGACCCGAGCATGAGACCCTGGGACCAGAAGACACTGGGACCTGAGGACACTGAGACCGAAGACTCCCAGACCCCAAGACCTGGAACAGATCCAGAGGTGAGGCCTAGGGCACACTGGATAAGGTCTAAAGTAGACCTGCCTAGAACAGGTCTGTCAGGAACACTTGCCTAGGGCACACCTGTCTGCAGACTGCACAGAGCGATGGCCACTCTGTAGAGCACCAGTGTCTGCAGAGAATACCCCCGGAGACCCACTAGGCGGGCTATCAGCGAACCCGCACACATTATAAGCTCGATTTATACCGTCTCCATCGTCTTTCGGCTCTCTGCCACACTGACAAACCCACTGAACGTGATTGATTGGCGGAGGGGAGGAGGAAAAGGGTGGCAAAACAAGCCGGCTGCTTTCACGGTGGGCCGCTTGGCGCGGGTACACGACCCCGAACGCCCCTCGCCTTGTTGATCAAGCCCTGTGTTCCTCCTGTGGTGTCGTTTCGCGGCAGACAAACAACGATCATGGGTGCTGTACGTATGTTTGCGGGGTGCCGCGAAGCGCTGTGATGTGCCACTAACCTTTTCCAGGCCGGCAAACTGTTCCACTACTCTGTTGACCTCGCGCTGCTCTCCGGTGTGCTGGCGGGCGTCAGACGCTCCACCGGGATCTCTCCCAAGCTGGACGATATACAACAGCCCGAGCTCAAGAACGCAGCCCAGAAGTACCTGGGCTTTGGCGAGTGGCTGATCGACTCCTCGGCGGCCTACATGTCCACGTCGTCCTACTTTGTGCGCAAGTGAGCCGCTGCACGGTGTTTTTGTTTGTGTTTTGCCTTGTTTTTGTTAACGTCTGCGTGAATTCAAGACGGGTTGAAAGGAAACTCCCCCCAGATGTCCCCGTTGTACGAGGGGTTCGACTCCTCCTCGTCCTCCTTGGCGGGCGCGTGGTAGTAGTCCGGTTTGGCCTGTGTGCCGTGCGTGTTGTCCTCCTTGGCAAACACGCTGTAGAAGATGCCGTAGTTGTTCGCATAGCTCTCCATCTCGTCGTCGTCCTCCTCGTTCTCGCGGTCGACGTCTCGCGAGTACGCGCCGCCGAACGACATCCCGTCCACCTGGTTGTACGAGGTGTTGCGCAGGTTGTAGTGCAGCGGGTGGTGCTGCGACACGGGATCGCTGGCGCTCGCGGCCGCGGGCGTGGCCTTGTCCCACATCTCGCTCTCGCTGAGATACTGCGGCGTGGCCACCTTGGGCGGCGACATCGAGGTGAGCGAAAGCGGCGGCGGTGACAGCACCGAGGGCTTCCCGTGCTTCATGTTGAGCGATCGTATCAGCTCCATGTCTCCCGAGTCGTACGCGCGTGTATCTGGGCTCGGCGACGATGTCAGCTTGGGCACCTCGGCCAGCGGCCGCAGGAAGTTGAAGTGGTCGTAGCGCTCGGCCCTCGTCTCCGGCTCGATGATCTGCTGGTTGCTGGGCACGTAGTGGTGGTATATCTCCTGGTGGATCGTGATGTTGAGCCCGTTGGCCTTGGCCAGGTTGACCAGGCTCTGTGCAAACTCGCCTGTGTTCGGGGGGCCCTTGAACACGGTCACCTCCTCGCCGTTCTGCCTCGACAGCGTGTACGTGTGCTCGACGCGCGAGTGGGCCAGGCGCGAGACCGGGAAGTGCGCAGCCACCGGCCGCTGCTGCTGGGCCTTCGCCTTCTCCAGCAGCGGCGTCAACGTCTCTTCCAGCAGCTGTCTGAGCCTCTGTGTCTCTGCGTCGTTCTTCTTGGTCGTGATCTCCAGCACGCGTGGCGTGTCTTCTGGCGCGGGCGTCACCGACTCCGTGCCCGACTCGTCGCCGGCCTTCTCCTCGACGCCCTTGGTGAGCGACGCCAGGTTCATGTGGCCCACCTCCCTCTTGATCTCCTCTGGCGCTCGGTTGCGCGCGAGCCGCGTCACGATCGAGCGCCACCGGTTTCTGCAGCTCAGGCCCGACCGGCCCTCCAGCTGCGACGCAATCACAGACCACTGCGTGCCGCTCTTCTTCACCATGCGCACCAGCTCGACGTCCTGCTCCGTGTCCCACGGCTTCAGCCGCTCCTTGGCCTGCGGGCTCAGGGCGTCGTTGTATCTCTTGGAGCACTGCCCAGCGCTGCGCCCCTCGATGCGGTCCGCAACGCGTTTCCACGAGCTCCCAAACTCCGTGTACGCCTGGACCAGCAGCGCGTCCTCCTCGGGCGTCCAGTTGCCCTTGCGCAGGCTGGGGTCCACCGAGGTGGTCCATCGCCGCGAGCAGTCCGAGGCCTTGCGCCCCTCAAAGTGCAGCGCAATCTCGACCCAGTTGACCCGCTGCACCGGGATCGGCTCGTTGTCGTAGCGCGAGTTCCCCGTCGCCTTCAGGTGCTGCTCCACCACCAGCCGCCGGAGGAGCTCGTCTTGGGTTCTATCCCACGAGATCTTGCGTGACTTGCGGAAGGTCTTGTAGCCCAGCGACTCCGTCAGATCGATGGGATCCATGGATCCCGCGCCGTCCTTGGCCTTCCTCGTCTTCCTCTTCTTGGTCGACATGATCGCGCGCTGTTGCTTAGTCCTTAACACGGAGACAAGCCGCCGTGCTTCCAGAATTTTTTTTCCCTTGTTATCTGTCAGACGGGTTCCGGGTCGATAAAAAAACGGCCCGAGCGGCCGGCCGGTTTGGCCACCGGTTTTCGCGCGGTTCGCTGGAATAAACAGCAGGCTTCGTCTGGCTTCGTCTGGCTGCGTCGGCTCTCCAGCACCACCGGTTGCACTGGCGTTCGAAGGGCCCGCACGGCGCAATCAGCGGTGTGCTGGTGCGTCTGTGCCCCGTGCGGCGTCCCACCCTCGTGCGCTGGGACGACGTCTGTGGCCACCCCCGTGGCGGTCGCACCGTTCTGGTGCGCGGGTCTTGTTTGCATCGGTCGCCCAGGCGCCCGCAGCCGCCAACAACGGCGTCCATCCGCGAAAACACCCCGAATCGCACGCCTCTGGCCGCGCTGGGGCCCGGCATTGGCTCGGGTACACGACCAAAAGAGGCTGAGAAGCGCAGGGGCGGCAGGCGATTGAGGCGCCACGGCGGCTGGCCACTCAGCAACCGGCGTTTAACCATGGGGACTTCGGATTTGACGACGGTGTGCCTTGCGGAGTGGCAGGGCGTACGGCGGGAGCTGCCTGCGCTGGTGCGGGGCCAACTGGACGATGGATCGCGGCTCACCAAGACCAAGCTCATAGACAGCCTGATGCTGGAGACGTGCGACTGCAGCGATCTGTTCACCAGCGAGGTGGAGCTGGCGGACCACACGCCCGCGCAGACGCACTTTGCACGCGGCTACATCCTGCTGCGGATGGTGCTGTCCGAGATCAAGTTCAGCAAGCTGGAGGACCGCGTGCTCTACAACCAGATCAACGACTCGTACCTGCAGTTTGCGTTCACGTTCGCGTTTCTCAAGGAGGTCAAGGACCTGGTCGACATCATGTCGTCGCAGCCGAGCTACTCGTTCAAGGCTCACCCGGCACTGGACCTGAAAAAGAGCCCGGCCGCCTCTCCGCGGCTGAAGAGGTCGCCCGGCAACACGCATCTGCGTGAGGACGCGGCCGTCGCTCTTCCGCAGCTGCCGCCCAAAGTTCCGTCGGCCTACAACATGCAGCCGATCCAGAACGCTCTTCCGCCGCTGCCGGACGTGAGGAGCACGAAACCGCCCGCCCACGCGCCCCCACATCCACGGGTCGAGATGATCCGCATCACCACGGCCGATCTGTGCAGCTTTCTGTTCTCGGAACAGCGGCAGAAGCTCATGGTTGTGGACATACGGCCGCACAAGGAGTATGCTCAGGTGCACCTCAGGTACAAGCACACGGTCAACGTGGATCCCGCGATGCTGGAGGGCTGCCGAGACGACACGCATCTGGAGGAGCGGCTTCTCCAGCAGGATCCCAAGTCGCACTCGGTGTTCTACTACCGCGAGGAGTACAAGTTCACGGTTGTGCTCACCTCGGACTCCAAGCCGTCGCGGTCCATCGACCTGTTCTGCAACATCATGGCCTCCGCGCAGAGGTCGCCGCAGGGGACCCCCATTCTGCTGAGCGGCGGGTTCTCCGAGTGGCTCAAGTGGTACGGTGAAGACGAGATGAAGACAACGACCAACCATAGAAAGTCAATGGCAGACAGGCCGTTCATGCCACCTCCGCAGTACGACCTCAACACCAGAAACTACTCTGTTTCGCCAGAGGGACGCAACACCCCGATAGACCGCGCTGTCACCAGACCACCAATACCCAACGGGCTGCCGTCGCAGGTCTACTCCCTCTCCAACTCGTCCACGTCATCCCATCATAACTACCAAGCATTGGTCGCATGCGGCCTCATCAACAACGGAAGCACGTGCTACATCAACAGCATGGTGCAGTGTCTCCTCAACTACAGCTCTCTCGAGGAGCTTTTCCAGTCTCGCTACGCCGACATGCTCTCAGGCCAGAATGGCGCGGGGACCCTGTCCAGCGCGTTCCACAGGCTGTTTCAGTACATGACCTCTCATCCGGGCGCGTACTTCTACCCGTCAGAGTTCCTCAAGCGGTGTGCGACGCTAAATCCGTCGCTTGGAATTCCAAACGAGCAGCAGGACACACAGGAGTTCCTCAACTTTGTGCTCGAGAAACTCAACAAGGAGCTCAGTCTCGAGCACACGGTCATCAAGCACTACCCCGAGGCCGTTGAGCTGTACTCTCCCGACCCCGAGTACCTCAAGTGGTTTGAGGCAGAGATCAAGCTTGACGGAGTGTCGCCGGTGACAGGACTGTTCCAAGGCCAGGCACAGAGCACGTTGCAGTGTGGGAGGTGTGGGTACAAGTCGTCCAACTACTCCAGGTTCAACGTGTTGTCGGTCAACATGCCGAACCTCTCGCGCGCGCCTGTGCTGGCGCTCGAGGAGTGCATAGAGTACTACATCGCCGACGAGCATCTGAGCGAGTCGGAAGGAAACGCGTGGAACTGTCCCGAGTGCGAGAAGCTCCAGAAGCTCGTGAGCAAGAGCCCGGAGAAGCCAAAGAAGGCCAAACGGTTCTTCCACAAGAAGGACACCAGCACCGAGGAGGATCCCGCTCCGTCGCCCGAGGCCATCAACCACGCCAAAGAGGTCATAGCCCAGGAGAATGTCTCGGTGAGACGCACGAGGTTTCTGCATCTCCCCAAGCTTCTCGTGGTGCACCTCGCGCGGTTTGGACCCATGGGAACGAAGCTGACGTACCCGATCTCGTACCCACTCGTGCTGGATGTTCCCGAGGGAAACAGGTTTGTCAGGTACAAGTTGCAGTCGCTGATCGACCACGACGGAACGCTCAAGTCGGGACACTACACGGCGCTGGTCAACAGGACACACAGGCTCAAGACCCCGTTCTGGTGCTACTGCGACGACGAACGCATCACCTGTCCCGTGGCGCACGGCGACTACAAGAACAACGCCAGACGGCTCGAGAGCGAGAAGGTCTACCTGCTGTTCTACGAAAAAATAGATCACTTGTAATTAGAGGACATGCCACACGTCATTTTGGTTGTAATTATTTGGTTGCTGCACACCCAGAAGCCTCCCAATAAAAATTTTAGAGTGGCGACGGCGGCTTTGTCTTGTGCTGTTCCATTCGCGGTATAAAATGAGCGTGATATCTGTGACCGGTTTCAGCAAGCGCCACGTGGACGCGGACTCTGACGATGAGGCGATGGAGGAGATCGACACGACGGGCCTCAAGAACTCCATAGTCACTCCTGGAGAGATGATAACTGACGATCCAACGTGGATGAGAGGCCACGGAACGTACTACCTGCACAACCATACATACAGCTCCGCAGCAGGCTCGATATCGCGTGTGAGCAAGCTGCTGAGCGTCATCCCCTTCCACGGCAGATACGCCCCAGAGACAGGTGACCACGTGGTTGGCCGAATCGTCGAAGTGTCGCAGAAACGCTGGAGGGTCGACATCGGAGCCCAGCACGACGCCATCCTGATGCTTGGATCGGTGAATCTTCCGGGCGGAGTGCTCCGGAGGAAGTCGGAGAGCGATGAACTGCAGATGCGCAGTTTTCTCAAGGAGGGCGATCTGCTCAACGCCGAGGTGCAGAGCGTGTCCCAGGACGGTGCTGCTTTCCTGCATACGAGATCTCTCAAGTACGGTAAGCTGAGAAACGGTGTGTTTGTGCGGGTTCCGTCCTCGCTGATCGTGCGTGCGAAAAACCACTCCCACGATCTCTCCGGCAGCGTGTCTGCCATCCTGGGTGTCAACGGATTCGTGTGGCTGTACAGAACGAAAACGCAAAAGCTTGCGGAGAACGCTTCCGTGAACAAGGTGTCTGCACAGCTGGGAGGGGCCTCGGGCAGCTATACACCGGGCCAAGGGTCGGTGTCGATAACGAGGCTCGAGGAGGAGTCGTCGTGGAGCATATACAGCGACAAGAACGACGCAGACTTCCCAGAGCAGATCAAGCTCAACATCACAAGGTACAGAGGATGTGTGCTGGCGCTGGCACACTGCGAGATTGGAATCACGGGAAGCAGACTCCAGAACGCGTACCAGGCCAGCATGGTGTATCCAAACATAGACTCTCTCGTGTCCTCTCAGGTCAAAGACGCCATTGGCAGAGACGTTATAGAGTCTGAGAAGATGAGGGGTGCATAGAAAAACATAGATCAATGCCGGTCAACTTTGGCTACAAATGTAGAAAAATCTGAAATTTCGGGGAAATCCCGTTGTTCTCTTACTTTTATACACGATACTCTTACTCTTCGTCGAGTTCCTCGGTGGTGCTGTTCTCGTCGAGTTCCTCGTCCTCGTCCTTCTTGGCCTTGCGCTCTTCCTCCTCGGCAAGGATAGACTCTCTCAGGATCCTGGTTCTCTCCTCCTTGACTCTTCTCTGGACGACAACGTAGGCACCAAGTGGGGTCTTCTCCCAGTCAAAGTCGTCCAGGAACTTGTTGACTTCGACCCTGTTGCTGGGGCCGAACTCAACCTTGGCCCTCTTGTCGGTGACAAACTTGATGTTCTGGTTGAGCTTCTCAACGAGGTTGGACAGCTGCTTGTTGAACTTGACGTTCTTGCTTCTCTTGATGAACCTCCTCAGGTGGATGACAGCAGGGGCAGCAAGCTCGGGGAACGCAATGTTCTTGGAGTAGAGCACAAAGAACTCAGACGCAAGCTCCACAAACTGCTCACAGATACCGTCCTGGTACACTCTTGTGTTGAGATACGCCTGGTTGACCTTGATGACGTACTCGAAATCGACAGCAGGCAGGTTCGAGTTGTGAGGGTTCTTGGTGAGGGCGGTGGAGGTGAGGATCTCGGAGAGAAGAGGGAAGACAGGGATGAAGACGCCGGTTGCCTGGGAAATTCTGATGAGAGCCCTTATCAGGTAGAACCTGAGAGCGAAGAACTGCGCAGTTGGAATCAGCCTGATGGTACCGAGGGTCACCTGGACAAGAGGGTAGATCAGCTGGACGAGCGGAGACTCCTTCTTCGAGTCGCCGCTGTTGGAATGTGCGGCCAGGACTCTGGACCAGAAGTCGAGAGAGTGGCAGAACTGCCAGTTGTACACGAGTTTCTGGTTAGCCTCAGTCGCGCTGTTGAGACAGGTCTTGAGGTGGATGGCCAGCTGTCTGATGTACTCGAAGCCAACCTGGTAGGAGAGCGTGTGGTCGATCTTGAAGAGCTCCACGGCAGAGTTCTTCTGGAAGTTGATCATGGGCAGGGTGTGGACGTTTGTCAGTCTGCATCTCTTGACAAAGGTGGAGTAGCAGTTCTTGAGACAGATCTCGAGGGTGGCCTTGGGGAACTCACTGGCTGTGTTGTTGATGAAGGCAAAGGTGGCGATCTGGGTGTCCACATCGTTGGTGGAGCTCCAGACGTTGATAACGGCCACAAGCATCTGCTTGAGCAGCTTCCTCTGGGAGACGAAGAACGGCAGCAGCTCCTGCAGAGACGACAGCACGAGAGCAGCGGTCTCTGTGTTGGTGATGTCTGTGAGCAGCGTGATCAGGGAGCCGGCGTGGATCTTGAGAACCGACAGCACGCTGGACAGCTTCTTGTTGGAGGAGGGCAGCACCCTGGCCTCACCGGACTTTTTGAAGGGTACGATCTTCTGGACGGCCACAGGCATCTTCTTCAGCGCGAGGATCATCAGCTGGTTGAACACCTTCTCGTTGGTCACGGAGTACTTGTACTCGTTGTCCGAGTTGATGTTCACAGCAGACTTGAAGGCGATGACGACGTTCTTCAGAACAGCCACGGAGGGCTTTCCAGACAGCTGCGAGTTCCACTCCTTGACCATGGTCATAGTCACCTCGATCCGCTCGTGGGCGGCTTCGGGCTCCTCGTCCTCCTGGACCACAGCAGCGGGCTCCTCGTCCTCCTCGTCGTCGCTCATCACGTCCATCGGGTTGACCGGCTTGAAGTCAAGAAGCTCCTTGTCGTTCTCCTTCAGGTACTTGTAGAACTCTGGGTCCTTCTCGGCCAGGTTGTCCATGTCGAGGTCCTCGTCAGCCTCAGACTCCGAGTCTGAGTCCGAGGACTCGGCCTGCTTCTTGAGCTTCTTGGACTCCTTGGGAACCTCAAACCCTCCCTGGAAGAACTCCTCGACATCCATGTTATCGTAGCTCTCCTTGGCGGCTGCTGGTTTCTTTGCAGGAGCAGCAGACGACGCAGAGCTCTTCTTGCCCTTGTTCTTCGACACAAGCTTGCTGTGCTTCTGCACCTCCTTTCTGTGCTTGATTGTCCTGTCCAGGTGCTTGGACTGGAACTTCTTGGTCTGCTTCGACGTCTTACCCATGTTTGTGTGTGTTCTCTAAGGCTTGTTCGAACAGATCGCAGCTGGCTTTCTGCTAAACTCGTGTTCTCTAAATTTTTTTTTTTTTAAAATTTTTCTTTCTTGCATGGGTGCACGACCATGGGAGAGGGCCTGGTGTGCGGCTCTAATGGAGAGCCCGAAATCTGCAGATCCAGATCCACATCTGTGTGGATATTACCACAGGACAACACGCCGGAAGTATTAGGTGCTGTCAGGAAATATTCAGACGGTGTTCAGCGCCAGAAATGTACGGGGATGTGTTCAGGGAGACATGGAAAGTGCAACTCCAGTCGCGAAGTATTCGCCTGGTACCCGTATAACGAACACAGGCAGTTCCTTCCCGCTCAGATATTCACACAGACAAGATCAAATGAACAGCAGCAGGCAGGCAAAAGCAAAGGAACGCAGCAGACAGCCAAGAACAAACAAACGGGGCAGCGGCACTGGTGTCACTGAGCCACTACTGAACAAGCACTCTTCAAAACCAGCCGTACGGGTGGTACGGTACGTGGTACGACCAGCGCCGACGTTCAACCCTCGGCAGTACACCGAAGACGTCAACCATCGAGCACAGAGCGGGAACTCTAAAATCGAGATGTTTCAAAATGAGCCGCACGTCTCGGGTGTAAAAGGAAGCTCTTCGCGCAGCTTGGAATTACGGCAGAACGCTCGCTTTTCTTTTCCCGCTCTTTCTCCCTTCCTCCCGCCAATAAATCTCGCACAATCATGTCGCAAGAATTTACCAGGTATGTTTGGTCGATTACAGCTGGCGATGGCATACGGTTTACTAACTGAGAGGGGCTGGGATGACGCATGTGGACACTCTGCCTTTTGTTGACATCTTCAGGGGGCAACCACTCCCGGCAGAGGCGTCCACGCACGTTGTGCGATTCCCCTACACATGTTGTAGAACACAGATCTTCGGAACGGTATTTGAGACCACAGGCAGGTATACAGACCTGAACCCGGTCGGCATGGGTGCGTTCGGCCTGGTGTGTTCGGCCAAGGACACCCTCACAGACCAGAACGTGGCCATCAAGAAGATCATGAAGCCGTTCTCCACCCCGGTTTTGGCCAAGAGAACCTATAGAGAGCTGAAGCTGCTGACCCACCTGAAACACGAGAACCTCATCGGGCTGGATGACATCTTTCTGTCGCCCCTGGAGGACATCTACTTTGTCACAGAGCTCCAGGGTACAGATCTGCATAGACTGCTGACGTCGCGCCCGCTCGAGAAGCAGTTCATCCAGTACTTCCTCTACCAGATATTGAGGGGCCTCAAGTACGTACACTCGGCAGGTGTGATCCACAGAGACCTCAAGCCAAGCAACATCCTCATCAACGAGAACTGCGACCTCAAGATCTGCGACTTTGGTCTGGCCAGAATCCAGGACCCACAGATGACGGGCTACGTCTCCACCAGATACTACCGTGCCCCAGAGATCATGCTCACCTGGCAGAAGTACGACACAGAGGTGGATATCTGGTCTGCTGGGTGTATCCTCGCCGAGATGATCGAGGGCAAACCGCTTTTCCCAGGAAAGGACCACGTCCACCAGTTCTCCATCATCACAGAGTTGCTGGGATCCCCTCCAGAGGACGTTATCGACACCATCTGTTCCGAGAACACTCTCAGGTTTGTGCAGTCGCTCCCGAAGAGAGAACCCATCCCTCTGACCGAACGCTTCAAGGATGTCGAGCCCGATGCAGTTGACCTGCTCTCTAAGATGCTCGTGTTTGACTCGAGAAAGAGAATTACAGCAGAGCAGGCTCTGGCACACCCTTACCTTGCGCCATACCACGATCCCTCCGACGAACCTGTTGCAGAGACCAAGTTCGACTGGAGTTTCAACGATGCCGATCTGCCGGTTGACACTTGGCGTGTCATGATATACAGTGAGATTCTGGCTTTCCACCAGGTGGAAGGCGAGGGAACTGTGGCAGAGTATGAGAACTCTTTCACCGAACAGCAGCCCGTTCCCTCCTGACCTCGGACCTTTTCCTTTTTCTGCGTTTTTGTTTGTATTTTGTGTCTGCTTGCGTGTAATGTTTATGCTACGTCAGTCAAAAAAGCCCTTTTGGTTCACTTCAAAGCTTTTAGTATAATTAGTTGTCTTCTATAAGACCTCCCTGGAGGGCTAGCGAGTAGAAAAGGGAGTCCTTGTTCTTGAGCAGGTTTGCGGGAGTATCAAACTCGGCAACCTCACCTTTGTCAAGAACAAGCACACGATCGCTATCTATGATGGTGTTCAGACGGTGTGCAATGGTGAGGATGGTCCTGTTCTTGAACTCCGATCTGATGGTTTCCTGTAACACCTTGTCGGTCTCGACATCGACAGCAGCAGTGGCCTCATCGAGAACCAGCACGTTCGATTCGACAATGAGCGCTCTGGCAAGACATATCAGTTGTTTTTGACCCACCGACAAGTTGGAACCGCCCTCGGCGAGCTGAATCTTCAGGACATCCGGCTCGTTAGTCTCCTCGGCCATGCGTGTGACGTGCTCTTTCAAGTGAGCCAGCTCAAGGGCCTTCCAAAGCTTCTCATCAGGGTAAGCGTTTGTGGGATCTAGGTTTTCTCTCAGGGTACCTTCGAACACCTGAGAGTCCTGTGGAATGATAGAGAGCTTGTGTCTCAAGTCAGCAAGACCGATAGACTTGGTCACTATGTTATCAACACTGATACCACCCTCTGCAGCCTCGATGATTCTGAACAGAGCAAGTGTCAGCGAGGACTTACCCGCACCTGTTCTGCCAACTATACCGATCTTCTCCCGCGCGTTGATACTCAGGTTGATGTTTTTCAGACAGAGATCGAGTTCAGGACGGTAACGGGTTGAGTAGTTGTCAAACGTGATGGCACCTTCGAAAGGCCAGTGGGCAGGGGGTCTGTTGTCTTCGATGATCTCAGGAGCCTCCGGAGTCAGTTCGGAGTACTCAAGCACACGCTCGACAGAGACAATACTCGTCTCGATCTCAACAGACATGCGCACAATCCAGTTGAGTGACTGGGTCACCTGGAGAGCGTAACTGACGGAGAGACCAACGATACCAGGAGAGACATGCCCGGACTTGAGAGTGAGCATGAGCAGACCAGAGGAAGACAGAATGATCATCGATCCAAGGAACTCAAGACGCACAGCAAGCCATCTGTTAGCACAGATAGACGGGTGATATGCACTCAGATTCTTGTCCATGTTGTGCTGATTCAAGAACTTGAAACGGTCGATCTGGCCATAGGCACGGATAGTGGAGACACCGTTGAGGGTTTCCTGGAAATGAGCGTAGATGGGCGAATTGCTCACAGACACCAAACGGCGAAGCTCGCGGGATGCTCTGATGTAATACTGCTGGTAGTACCTGTAAAGGAAAGCCATGGGAACCACAATCAGAAGGAACTGCCAGGTCGAGTATGCAATAACCATGAGGGTGAAAAACACCTTGAAGACGTTGGAGAAGAACATCTGGAAGACGCTGGCGAGTCCCTCGTCGATCTTGAACATATCTGTCGAAAATCTGTTGAGGATTCTGCCTATTGGCGTAGTCTCGAAGAAGGACATTGGCGCTCTCATCACACTGTTGATCATCAGGTTGTGGAGTTTCTTGGAGCCTGCTACACTGCAGATCTGCCACTGGATCAGTGATTGGATCAGAGTAGAGACAGACGATCCCAGACCAAAGCAGAAGTAGATGGCGAGGTATCTGAATGCATGTGGGTTTGCGTTGTAACGGGTATTGATTTCCGACCAGTGTTTCAGCCAGAAGTTACCACCAACAGCAAAAGCAATGGTCGAAATGAGGAATACCAAAAGGACTAGAACCCATTTGGGCCTGCACGATTTGGCATATGCCCAGTAAACCGAGCGGTCAACCTGACCCTGCTGGGAAGTCTCCTCAAATCCAGTCTTCTTCGCCTCGGCTTGCTTCTCCTTTCTCAGAATGGCCTCCTCGAAGTCTTCCAGACTGGCGCGTCTCAGAGACTTGGTCTCTGATCTCATCTCGGCGCTCAGCACAGACTCAGCGGAGTCGGATGGGGTCATCTCAGCGACGTTGATCTGGGCCTTGGTCTTCTTGCGTCCGAAACCGGAAATGAGCTGGTCGAGTTTGGGGTGCTTTCCAGACATAACCTCGGCGTACGTACCGCTCTCAACCAATCTGCCGTCTTCGATCATGCAGATATGGTCGGCAACAGTCAGCGCATTCAACGTGTTGGTGCACAGAATCTTTGCCTTCGTGCGGAGAAGACCGTCTGGACCAATGACGTTTTTAATGATGTGCTTGCCGACGTGTTCATCCACAGCACTCAGAGGGTCATCGAGAAGGTACACGTCAGCTCTAGCATAAACGGCACGGGCAAGAGCCACTCTGGCCTTCTGACCACCAGAAAGGGAGATACCCTTCTCACCAACAAGCGTGCCATCACCATCAGGTAAAATGGCAAGATCTGGAGTCAGCGCACAGGCCTTGATGGTTGTCTCGTAGAAGATAGGGTCAAACTCGCATCCAAACAGGATGTTCTCCTTGATGGTACCGTTCATGATCCACGGGACCTGTGCGACGTATGCAGTGGAACCGGCAATGGTGACAAGACCCTTGGCCTTGTGCAAGTCACCGAGGATGGCACTGATGATCGAAGTCTTACCGGAACCGACTTTACCCACGATGCAGTTCAACTCACCCTTGCGAGCCGAGTAGTTGATGTTCTCGAGAGCAACCTTGTATGGCTCCTTGGTCCAGAGGAACTGGGCGTTTTCGACTTTAACGGCAACGTCTCCGACGTTCTTGGCGGCGGACTTTCTGATGACGGACGATTTCTGGACTTCGCCACCGGTGAGAAACTCGGTCAGCCTCTGGATGGCAACTCTCGAGTCGATAACGTTCGAGATGATCATTGGAGTCACGGCTAGAGGGAAGGACAAGAGGTTGAACAGCGCCAACGCAGTGAAGACAATATCCGTCGAAAGAGGGACATCCTTGTTGAACCAGAGGAACACGAGGAAAGTCGAACAACTGACAAGGTGGGGCACGGTGTTGAAGATGAGCTGGGTCAAGGCCTTGAGAAGACCAATCTTCTTCAGCGTGTACAGCTCCTTCTCGTTTCTAACGTAGTTCAGCTTCTCCCTGTATGGGTTCTCCCAACCGTAAAGCTTGAGAGATTTGATGTTGTTCAGAATCTCAGAGGTGATTCTCGTTCTCTCATCCTTGTTCTTCATCTGGACTCTCTGCTTCTCCTTCTGGAGCTTGAAGATGAAACTGTTGAGCGGAATCATGACAATCATCAGGATAACACCAATCCACATCGAGTTACCGAGGAGGTTGTAGAGGGAGACCAAACAGAGGGTGATCTGGAAAGGACCGTACCACACCATCTGTATGTTCTCGGTGAGATCCTGGATTCTCTGAGCATCAACGCTCATGAGGTTGACAATGTCACCGGTGGCCTTCTTCTGCTTCTCCTCGACGGACATGTTGAGCGACTTCTGGTAGATGGTGGAGACCAGCGCAGACTTGATCTTCATACCGGTGTCGAAAGCACGCAGGAAGTACTGGTGCAAACTGGCCGTCTGGATGACGGAGTTGGCAAAGAGTATACCCACGTAGACGAAGCCCCTGGTGAGCGGGATGGACTTGTCATCGTTGTATGCGGTAACGAATCTGATGAGGCGCCTGAGGATCTGCGGCTGGACATACGCCAAACAGTCCTGGACCAACTTGAACCCGGCAGCAACGGTGAACTCAAACCCGTATGCTCTGAACAGGGCCAGCGATAGCGAGGGGCTCTTCTTCAGCCCAGAGACAGACTTGAGCTCGCGGTCCCACTGCACAGCAAAGGTTTTGGAGACGTTTTTGGACCTGAGGTACTTCGCAAGCTTTGGCAGGTCCGACTGGGTGAGGAACTTGCGGTGGCCCAGGGTCATGAGCGGAGACATCCACGAGAACGAGATTCTGCTGAAGATGTGGGCGTACTCGAGCGGGCTCTGGTTATCGAGGTTCTCGTTCTCGGTGAGAGGAACCCTGACAAGCAGCTCCAACAGGAAGACAAACAGGGCGTTGACAGCCAGGAAGAGCGAGGACACCATGTAGTGGGAGTTGTCCTCTCTCAGCAGGAGGTTACTCAGACGCATCACCCCGAAGATGACCGAGAAGAACCAGTAGAACAGCAGGATCCCGCTCTGGACCAGCGACTTGAAGCTTTCAAGGTAGTGCAACAGGAACCCAACCAGCAGGGCTGCGGTGTTGAGGATGGAGGACCAGAACTTGACGTCCTGGAGATACGTCGCCCCAGGGTCGGAGTACGCGGTGTGAGCGACCACAACCGTCTGGAAGACCTGGAACACGATCTGGAGCGCCACGAGCACGAGCTTGACCGGGAGCGACCAGTAGGTCTTCATGGTCCTGTTGGGGAGCCTCTGGAGCGAATGGATCTGGTAGGCTCCCCCGAGCAGCAGGAGGAGGGCGGTGGCGTTCAGGAAGACGCCTGTGATCAGGCAGTTGGAAAAGTCGCTGTAGGGCGAGTTGAAGGTGTAGCCCTCGCCGTCGAGGCACCCCAAGCTACACGTATCGTTACTCAGAGCGGTATTCTTGTAGATGTCCGCTGCCATGGGTGCAAACGGCCTGTCGAACACGAGGCTGGAGAACAGCCACAGGGAGTGGCCCGGATCGTGCAATCCGTTCCCAAGCGGGGTATCGAGAGACATGGTGGGCTGGAGAGCACGGAGGAAGCTTGGTGGGTAGAAAAGAGAGAGAAAAATCGGTCGCGGTGGCGTCTTAGTAATGGGCTCAGCGAGCCACATCCCGAAACGGTCGGGCCCACACGAAAAACCCTCGGAAAAGAACCACCATCTTCCGGCCGCGCTCCAGACGGCTAAACAGCCGCATTGTTGGTAGCGAACAGGATAAGGCTCAGTAGTGGCGGTAGGTGTACTTGGGAGTGGAGGTGCGCAGCGGGCGGAAGCCTTCCTGTGACATGGGATCGAAGTAGGCCCTTCCCAGCTGCTCGAAGCTGTTCATTGGCGTCTCGGGGTTGGTAGTCGCTGGCTCCTGCGGGATGTTCCAGACTGGATTCATGGGGTTGTTCCTGGCTGGATTCATGGCTTTGTTCCAGACTGCACTCACGAGGTTGATCTCTGCTGGCTTATGAGGGCAGTTCCCTGCGGGATGGTAAGGGCAGCTCCGCACTGGCTGGGGGTTGTTCCTGGCGGGCTCCTGAGGTTTGTTTCTGGCTGCCTGAGGTCCGTTCCTGGCTGGCTCCTGACCTTCCTCAGTCTTGGCCACTAAGCTGCTATCGCCCTCGTTCATCACCTCGCTGAAGCTATACGCGTGGCTGTGGCGTTCCATCTCGCCAACGAGCGCGCACTGCTCACCGCGGCCCCAGCACTCGAGACACCTGCCGCGTGTTCCCGGCAAACACACAAACCCGTTCCGCTGGCAGAAACCGCATGTTCTGACCTCCGGAGCGCCGTCGGAGCTCCCCTGGTCCGCGATGCTGTAGTACACCTCGGGCATCTCCTCGATGATCTGCGGAAGAAACTCGAACATCTCTGTAATTTTAGGTGGTGGCTGGCAATTTGGTTCTGAATGACCAACAAATACGCGCCCAGAAGGCTTGTTTGCTTGTTTGCCGCTGCTTGTTCCCTGTTGCGAAATACAACGAACCCCGTATGTGACACAAGTGCGCCAACCGCTTTCTCCCAGCACACGACCCGACATTGATAAAGGGCGCTTCGGGCCTGTATCTGACGTGTTGAGATCTCGGGAATAGAGGGTACGGATAGCATGATAACGCATGCCATATACAACCAGCTGGCCAATGAGTCGGTTCGGGTCGAGCTGGTGTACGAGAACAGCCCGTTGATTGCGGGCAGCGACGAGCTGTCTGCCATCATACGGTTCAGGTACATCGGCAGGGGGACAACGCAGAAACCTGCGGAGAAACAGCCCGAGAAGAAGACCGATTCGTGGTCTGGACTGCGGAGGATCTCCACGCAGCTCTCGAGCAACGCGCGTGCGCTGTTCCTGACCGAGCTGGACTCGCTGCCCGAGGAAGAACACGAGACAGACGAGACGCTCATCCTCGGATACGTCCAGGTGCTCAGCAGTCTGGTGACGAACCCGGCCATCGTGGACGACACGCAGCTGGACGCGCTTTGGAAGCAGTCGATCGTCGGCGGCAAGCTGTGCGGCATCAGCGGTCTCGAAGTGGACGAGCCAGACAGCGGGCTGCTCAGGGGTGTGGCCAACGTGTTTGAGGGAAAGAACAAGGCCAGCATCGCGAACGTCAAGCCGATCTACTCGTCGAACCAGTCAATTCTGTTCTCGGATCTCACCTTCAACCAGATGTCGCCAAACGTGCGATCGTACTACGTGTCTTTCAAGCTACCCGCAGACCTACCGCCAACATACGAGAGCGGAACGCTCAAGATACAGCACAATCTGGTGCTCGGGTACCAGATGACCGAACGTGGCAGGATCGCCAACAGGACGATGTTCTTCCCGCTCAAGATACAGGCCTACGTCAACCGCAAGGCACAACAGAACGTTTTCAAGCTGACCTCGCTCCGGCTGAACGACCCCGTGGAGAACGAGAAGATCATGCCACTGTCCGAGGGTTTCACGTTTGAGTTCCAGAAACAGCCACAGCCCCAGGTGCAACGACAGCACTCCCGGAAGATGAGTTTCCGGACCATAAAGAAGAACTTCGGCATCATCGACAGGCGCACTAGGCGCACGTCGAGCATGTCGAGCCTGAACAGTTTCTCCCACAAGCTGACGGAGGAGACAGAGGAGGACGCCAAGCAGAGTCACATATTTGCAAAGTACATAGAGGAGCTCAACTCCCAGAGTGTCAACGACGTGGTCAAGATACAGAGCCTGTACGAGAGCGAGGCCGGTGTGGACAAAGAGGTGGCGACTTCTCCACGCGAAGAACTGCTCTCCGTGTTTGCGGATATCAGCAGCATCAAGCATGAGTCGCTGGAGCCGGGATTGGAGTTTCTGATACCGTCCAAACCCCAATCCAAGTTCCTGCTGCGTGTGAACGGCGAGTACGTCTACAAGGTGACGTTCAACAAGACCATCTTCAAGGTGGGAGACATCATCTCGATCAACGTGCAGCTGAACAACGAACTCAACATCTCCGGGCTCAAGACAACGCTGAAACAAGTGGAGACCTTTGTCGACAAGGACTACCTGCTCCGCAACGAGTACGGAGAACTCTCGCTGCGCGATGCCAAAACAGAGACCCCGCTCGTCTCCAAGTCTGTATCGACGTTCCAAACGCAGGAGGTCAACCAGGACATACACATTCCTCACACCATAACATCCCAGTTCTCGTCCGACATCGTCAAGGTGAACTACATCCTCGAGCTGAAGTGCATTCTAATACCCGATAAGCAGCACGACAACGCCAGCTCTCGCCAGTTTGAACTGATACCCACGTTCAAAGACGAGAAGGGCATACTCTATAAACCGCTTGACTACTTCACAAACGGCAGAGAGTTGACGTGTAGACTCCCGGTTGTCGTGCTCCCCACTTACGAACAAGATTTTGGCTTTGTACTGAATAACCAATAGAAATTCATCTTACGCACTCTTATTAGTCCATGACTGCGCCCAGGCGTTGATCTTGGAGTATGCGGAGCTTTTACTCTCCTCTTCGTCTTCGGTAGTCCTGGCCCGCAGCTCCTCTCTCTCTTCGCGTTTCTCCTCAGTCCGTTTCTTGAGATCGCCGATTCTCCTGTTGAAGAAATCGCCCATGGCTTTGAAGTTTCCAAAGTAGCTGGTCTTGCTGTAGTCTATCCTGTCTGCCTGATGGACGGGTTCGAAAAAGTTGAAGCTCTCATCGTCGGTGTATATGTTGAAAAACTGAAAGTTGCGTGTCTGTCGCCATGCCTCCACCCACGTTTGATTGAACTGTGCGATGTGGTTGGGCATCACCAGTTCCTGCTTCGCATTGACAAACGACTGCAGCTGTGTGTCTGAGGCTCTGGCCAAAAACTGGTCGTACTTGCAGCTTGACAGCAGTCCAATGAGGTAGTCTTCAAAGTTGTAGCGGATAAAATCTTCCCCGCCTTTGAAGGTGTTGAGATTCGATATGTTGTCGTTGAGAATCGTCTGCTGTTTCTCCATATCGTCAACTTTATCGCACTCTGAAACGAGGAAGTTCATGAACTTCTTGTCCTGAGACGTCAGTGACACCTTGTCCTTGAGAGTGGCATCGATGATCTCGACATAACTCGTTGGCGAATCGATGTGCACAACAACGTCAGCCAGCTGTTCTTTCTGGCCGAGGATAAGGTCGTTGGAGACTCCGATGACATACCACTCGGTGTTTGGGTTTCTCAAGAAGTCTAGCTGTTGCAGCGCGAGGTACGGTTGGAAGAACCCGCCTCTGTCAAACACTTTGAGCGGGAGTCCCAAAAACTCCAGCACCGAACGGCGGTCGCTCATGCTCAGACTGGTTGTTCTCTTTGACGCCGATGTGAGGCTTTGGAACAGCGGAGACCCCGAATCCTGCAGGTTCAAAATGAGACTCGGCACGAGGGAAAGTAGCGAGAACTGGAAGTTCGAAAGCTTCATCAGGTTCTTGGAGAAGAAGACAATGCGCTTCTCGAGCAGCATGGCCTTGTACAGCACCAACAGGTCCTTCCCCAGTGTTTTCAGCAAGCTCCGCAAGTTCAGACCAACGTAGAAGTCGCTCTCCTTCAGTATCTTGACGCTCTGTCTCCTCTTGTGCACGCGTTCGGACTCAAACAGATCGTCGTACTCCACTCTATACGGACTGTACAGCAGATTCAGGTTCACAAACAGCGAGTCGATGATGTCTCGATCGTGGAAGTCGCGCTGCTGGAAGAAGCTCGTCGTGACTATCGACAGCTTCTCCCGCAGCTGGACGGTTGTTGGGTATCGCGTTATCAGAACAATGGCCTTCTGCACTATCGACCGAGTCATATCCTTCTCCACGCTCTTCAGCTCGCTCACTGCCAGCTGCCTTATGCACGAGCACCCGAACAGCGTGGTTCCCTGCTGTGTGTCTTCCCACTCGGACTTCTTCTCGGGTGGCAGCTCGAACGAGTCCTGGGTAGACTCGTTCAGGATGAGGGTGAAGTTGGCAAACGACTCCTCAAAGAGATGTGCTCCGTCTGGCAGAGACTGGAACGGCAGACTGGGCCATATCCGGTTTATCTCTTTGATTCTGTCTGTGCCCCTGGAGCCTGAGTCTATCCAGTACTCTATCTCGGGCCCGCGGATGTGGTGGAAGTCGACTATGCAGATTCCGTAGACGAGGCTCTCCCCGCCCTCAGCCTCCACTGGACCAACTGGATGCACGGGATCCACCGGATCCACCGGCGATTCATCTATAGAAGCCTGGTCCACCTCTTCGGCCCACGGATTATCCTCCATTTTTTGCACCAGAGAGGAGAAAGCAGAAAAGGCGGCTCGGCAAGGGGAAGAAGAAAACAACAAGCCCCGCGGAGCCTCCTCGCTCGCCTTCTTCGCTCCCCGATCTACGCGATGCCAAAAGACAAGGAAAAAAGTTGGAATATAAAAACATTTACAGCTTGGCAAGGATCCGGTCGGCGGTTGACTTCTTCACCTCACCGCCGTCCTCGATGGCTGCGAACTCCACGGTGCCAAACCGGTTGACCACGATGGCCAGCCTCGTGGACCGCTCGCCCAGCCCGAGGGCACTGAGGTCGATCGTGTTGGCCAGCTTCTTGGACAGCTCCAGCTTGGTGTCGGACAGAAACAGAAACTTGTCCTGCTTGGCGGCACCCAGGTAGTTCTTGAAGCTCTTGAGCACAAACGGGTCGTTGGCACTCACGACAAGAACCAGGTCCACGCCCTTGCGGAGAATGGTGGGCAGCTTGGAAACATAGCCGGGAAGGTGGTCGTCCGTGCATGGTGGCGTGTATGCTCCGGGGACGGAAACAAGCACAAACCGCTTGTTCTTGGTGAGGTCGGCGAGCTTGACCGATGTGGGCTCGCCTCCAGAGGGGGGGACGTGGTACAGTGTGACGTTGTCTGGGAATCTGTCGCCTTTTTGGATTGCCATTGCGTTGTGTTTGCCACCTCTCGCCCGCCCCAAGTGAAAAGGGGACGATTCGGCCGCTTTTATATCCGTGGAAGCGTGAGGCTAAACCAGGTAGGCTACAGAGGCTATCGGAACCCCACACCAACGGGTCCGAGCCCAGGCTATATTCCTCGCAGCCCTCCCACTCCGACTATTGTCACAGTCAGGCTCTTGCTGCCGTCATCACTTGGTACACTCCGGGATCGCTGTTGGGTGGAGTTTCGGCGAGAGCTTTGCTACGTTTTGAGCCGCACAAAAGGGGTTGAGGGGAAAGTAGCCAAAGCGGAATATCCTTGATCTGGAAGAATTGGATCCCTCCGAGGGTATTACATGGCTCTGAATGCGTGTATCTTGAGGTACCACAGGTCCTGAACGTGTGCATCTGGGTGATGATCTGGTGCGTCGGTATCAGTGGGCTGTATCCGCGTATTTGGGGTCCGGATCGGCACTCTCGCTTTGTCGACGATCGACCGGGAAGACGCGGTCTCTTGCCGATTTCGTCACCGACTGTATGGAAGGTTTACCATCTCAAAGGGGAAATAAACCTTCACTTGCCTCTCCCTATCTACGCGTGTTCATTCGGAGCCGTGTGGTATTTTTAGAAGATGCGGTCTCCCCGTGTGGCTCTGCCCGGGTGCTTCCCCCAAATTTAGCCGCTCTACCACCACACAGAAGATCCACAACACCGCAGTTGACTTGCATCTGTGTGCCATTCAGCTTATCAGAGGAGACTTCAAGCAAGACGAATGGGCTGAGGAAAATCCGCCAAAGGAAAATTTTCGTTAGCCAAGCACGGAACACATGAAAAGAAATTCCACCCCAGCGAAACAAGTTATATTTTGACGGCTTTAACCACCATTGGCCCGAACTGGCGAGTTATCAAAAAACAAGCTTTTGGGCTGGAGATACGAGGTATCAATGATGCCATTTGGACCGGGGTGGGTGATCTACACGAGGGAGCCGTACGAGATATGCACTCGCCTCACAGGGTTTGAACGTATATATAGTGCCCTTGACGACATCTTGTGATATCTGGGAGCTCCCTCACACCCAAACATGAAACTCAATCTTGCTCTACTTGCTGCTGTGGCCCCGCTGGTCTCAGCTTCCAAAGTTGTCAAGCACAAGTTTGACGTTGTGCGTGGATCCACGCCCATCCGTGATGCACCCCACCTCGTCAAGCGTGATGACTACTATCTCGAGGCTGGTCTTGACAACATGATCACCTACTACCAGATCAACATCACTGTTGGTACTCCTGGTCAGGCAATGGCTGTTTTGATCGACACTGGATCCAGCGATCTGTGGTTGTACGATTCTGGCGAGGAATACTGCAGCGAGTTGGCCACTGCTACCTCTACCGAGTACACCGCGTCTACGGATCTCGTTTACGGTGCGACGCCATCTGCGTACATCAACCCTGATTTTGGCACCTGCGGATACGCCGGTGGCTTCAACCCAGACAAGTCTTCCACGTACCACCAGAACTCAACCGAGTTCTTCATCGAGTACGAGGACACCACCACTGCTTACGGATACTGGTCTTACGATACCGTTGCGATTGGCGACACCAAGATTTCCAATTTGACGTTTGCGCTCGCTAACTTCACCAACTCCACTCCTGTCTTCGGTATTGGTCTCCCTGGTGCAGAGACCACGTTTGGCGGCTACTTCATCGAGTCGGAGAACTACACCTACGAGAACCTCCCACAGAAGCTCGCTAAGGAGGGTTTGACCAAATCTGCAGCCTACTCTCTGTACCTGAACGACGTCGATGCCGATGTGGGGTCTGTTTTGTTTGGCGGAGTTGACCACGCCAAGTACGAGGGTAACCTCACCACCGTCAAGGTTGTTGACTGGTACGGTGGTTTGCAGATCACCCTTTCAGACATCTACCTGCAGCAGGCCCAGAAGAGTGCCAAGGTTGCCGAAGGTGGTTACCTGGCGCTGTTGGACAGTGGTACCACTTTGACCTATCTGCCTGAGGCCCTGTACAACAGCACCCTCGAGTACACCAACGCCACTTGGGATGACAACATGGAATCTTACGTTTACGACTGCGATGCCATCAAGGACACTTTCATCTCCTTCAACTTCACCGGAGCCGTCATTGAGGTTCCCCTCCGCACGTTCACCTTTGAGCAGTTTGGCAAGTGTGTCAACGGACTGCAGATCTACGACTACACCGATATCGACTACATCATCCTCGGAGACAGTTTCCTGCGCAACGCGTACGTTGTGTACGATCTCGACAACCTGGAGATTTCTCTCGCCAAAGCCAAGTACACCAACGACGAGGACATTGAGGAGATCGGCACCGATGGAGTTCCAGGTGCCACCAGAGCCAGCTACTACGCCGAGACCTTCACTGTTTCTGCATACGCCGTCACCGAGGAAACCGCGCTCACCTGGACCTCGGCCACTCCGATCACAAGCAGTGCTACTTCCAAGGCCAAGGATGCTGCCACCAAGTCTTCCTCGTCCTCGTCCAAGGGCGGTGCTTCTGTTGTTGGTGGATCCGCAGCCTCTCTGCTGGGCCTTGTTGCTCTTTTCTTTGTTTAAAATCTAGATGTTTAGAACGCAAACCCGCGCCGCACCACAAACAAATCGGTAAATGTACACGACCTCCCTTTGTCTTCTCCAAAAGAAGCCTCCCAGCCGCCACCGTCCATCCACCACCGAGGCCCAACGATGAGTGACACGTAAGTGGATCCAGCAGTCGCCGAAACAGGGATACTAACGTGCCAGGATTTACATACGGAACATCAACCAGAAGGTGTCGCGGAACAAGGTGGTGGCAGAGCTGGAGAAGGCGTTCAGGCCGTACAGTCCCATAACGCACATCTTCTGCTCGCAGCGGAACGTTTCGCTCAAGGGCCAGGCGTGGGTGACGTTTGCGACGCCCAAAGCAGCGGAGAAGGCGGTGCTGGGGATGAACACGGAGTATCTGTTTGATAAGCCGATGGACATCTACCGCGCGAAGCACACGAGCTACGACAGGCTGAGACAGGACAAGGGCGAGAAGAAGGTGCGCGAGGCGATTGCCGCTCGGAAGAGAGAGGTGCCGAAGAAGGCCAAGGTGGAGAAGAGCAAGTACATCGAGAACAAGCAGCCCAACAGGGTTCTGCTGGTGCAGGGGATCCCCAAGTCCGTCACGCAGCAGCAGCTGGAGGGCGTGTTTGACGGGTGCGTTGACGTTAAGCTCGTGCGGGTGCGCGATGTGGCGCTGGTCGAGTACGAGAGCGAGAAGCAGGCTGCCGAGGCGCTCAAGAGACTGGGCAAGGTGTATTCTCTGGGAGAGGAGAGTATGTACATTACATTTGCTAAGAAATAAGGATTCAGTATTTACCGGTGATGACCGTCCACATGCCCTGGAAGAAGTTCTCCTTCTTCGCGCCGGTTATGTTGCCCACCAGCCTGTCGTAGTAGTTGGGGTTTCCCTTCGGGTGCAGCAGCTTGTCGTCCAGCCTGTAGTAGTCGCCGTGCTTGTTGTCCAGGATGTTCTTGAGCGCTCTGATCTGGCCGTCCAGCACCTCCGGCGTGTACAGCTCGGGCCGTATGTCCCTGGGCTCCGTCACCTCCGTCTGGATGATCGACGTCTTGACGATGTCCGAGATCTTGCTCTTCTTTGGCTGTTTCGCCACCTGGATGCCTGCTATCGGCTTGAACTTGTCGATCTGCGTCTGCTTGAACGACGCAAAGTGCTTCACGCGGTCCTCCGGCAGCTTCTCCAGCAGCCTCAGCAGCTCTCTGGCCTTCGTCTTGACCATTTTGCTTGTTTATTCTGGCACTTTGCTTGGCCACCCGTGGTGGAGCCGGGAGGAAAATTTGAGGGCCGCTACAAAAATGCTCATAACCGCCGCCGCCTCTCTGCCACGCCTTCTTCCCTAACAACAACCATGGGGAGTGTTTTTCTGCCGCATCTCAAGACGGGCTGGCACGTGGACCAGGCCATCCTGTCGGAGGACGACAGGCTGGTGATCGTCAGGTTTGGCCGGGACTCGGACAGGGACTGCATGATCATGGACGAGATGCTGTACGCCATCTCCGAGAAGATCGTCAAGTTTGCCGTTGTGTATCTGTGCGATATCGACAAGGTGCCGGATTTCAACGCGATGTACGAGCTCTACGACCCGATGACCATCATGTTTTTCTTCCGGAACAAGCACATGATGTGCGACTTTGGAACGGGCAACAACAACAAGCTCAACTTTGTGCTGGATACCAAACAGGAGCTGCTGGACATCATCGAGACCGTCTACCGCGGAGCGGTCAAGGGCAAGGGTATTGTTGTCTCTCCCCGGGACTACAGCTGGAAGGTTAACAGTCGTTGATCTTTATCTGGGTATTAGGCAGGACCGCGTGCAGTTTCGCGTGGCACCGCTGGGCGTCGACCGTGTTTGCGAAGGATATCGAGAGCGATTCAAGGTTGGACGACTCGAAGGTGTTGAGGTCTGCGATGCTGTTGAGCTTCCACCCGCGCAGGGTGAGGCGTGTGAGGGTGGCGGGTACGCGCAGCCAGTTGCAGCTGGGTCTGTACTGGCCGTCCACGCAGATCTCCAGGCTCCGGAGGTTGTCGTAGTACGGGTGCTGGAACTTGAGGAACTCGGTGAAGCGCTCGCTGAGCGTGAACTTGGAGTGTGCGTCGTCGAGGTGGATGGCCAGCCGCGAGAGCTTGCACGGGAACACCATGTGTATGCCCACAGGGAACTCCCACGAGCAGTTGAGCAGCGAGAGGTCCGTCATGTTGTCGAAGGAGTACTCTGTAAAGTCAAACATGTCCTTGTATATCTGGAAGTTCTGCAGCGACAGCGTCTTTATCGACTGGAACACACGTAGGTGCGAGATGTCAAACTTGGCGAACTGCTGGCACTGCTGGGACTCCAGCGTCAGGTGGTCGATGCGCATCTTGTCCAGTTCCTGCTGGTACTTGAGGAAGATCGATGACGACGAGGTCTCCAGCACCAGCGTCCGCAGCGACGGCAGCCGCGCGAGCTTGTTGAGGTCGTTCCACTCGGCCTTGCGGGAGTTTGTGAGGTCCTGGCTCAGATACAGCCGGAGCTGGGTGCACTCGCGGATGTCTGTCTTGAGGAACTCGTCGATGCGGTCCCACTGCACGCGTGTCTTCTCGAACATGTACTGGCGGAACTTGTGTCTGTGGGCCCTCGATAAACAGCTCAGCGCAATCACGTCGCGTTTGGACACCAGCGGGATTAAAATCTCGTAGATCTCCGCCGGCAGACTCAGCAGCATGTCGCTGCGCGCGGTCTTGTGTCGCTTCCTGTCCATGTGATAGATGGGGCTTGCTGTGTGGAGAGGAAGAGAAACGGGGGGCTATCGGTAAATACGGGGGCAGGAAAGGGGGCCAGGCCAGAGCCGCTTGGGTGAGTCACCATGGCTGGGTACGAGGAACGTGCAAAATGCAACGAATTTAAATGATCGGACTATATCAGAGTGGACCTGCCAGATCAGACATCAGACTGGATGGGCTGGATAGACTGGATCGGCTGGATGGGCGGGCGGGTACGGGTCAGTCCATGATGGCGCTGTTGACGTCGCTCCACTCGGCCAGCTTGGCGCTCCAGGCCCCGTTGTCCCAATCAGCGACCCTGCTGACATCCAGGACGCTCGTGTACGTCTGGCCCTGTTTCTTGAGCACGGATCCCTCCACCGCGGCCGTGGCAGACCGCAGCTGTCTGCCTCTGAGGTAGGTCTCTGTGTCTGTTCTGGACCAGTTCGAGAGGTCGATGTGCGCGGTCTCGCGCACTCGCACGGGCAGTATGTGCACCGTGGCCGGTTCCTTCGTGCTTATCGAGTACTCCATGTCTGCTGCTATGGGCTGACTCGAGCGCTGCTGGTGCGAGGAGGAAAGGCCGTGGCAAAGACGCGTAAGGGTAGTGGCTGGGCCAGGGCAGCCTGCCAGGCCTTGTCGCCACCGAATAGACGAGGTCCAGAAGATGTGATGCAAGCAGAACCAAGGATACAGGGATACAAGGATACGAGGATACGATGAAGTACCTGATATCGAGGTGAGTATCCGGCAGAGGCGCCACAGGACTGGGACTGACCGAGCAGAACACTGGACCCGGTATTCGGCATAGCCGTGGGAATAGCGTCGTACTACGCCTACGAAAGGAGAGTGGGCAGGGAGCAGGGCCACTCGCTGAACGAGCTGGTGGCTAAGAAACTCAATAAAATGTACCAGTGACGTTCGCTGGGAGAGGCTGTAACTCTGAGTAGATTTGGGTAGAGGAGGCTATTTGGGTGCGGAGAGGCAACCCTCCCCTCCATTCACCCCCAGACCACCGAGATGAATCCCCAGAACCGAGTAATCCAGCTGGACTCGCACCTTCTCGACGACGAGCTGTCGCAGCTGCTCAACAAACAGCTGGATGACTCCGTCGGCACGCTGAAACTGGCCCGCTACAAGGACGAGTTCCAGCTGGCGCTGGCGCTGCTGCTCTTCCGCCTGACGACGTGGCGCAACTCCACGTACGGCCTCAGGCTGCACAATCTATCGATGGTGGACTCGCCGGCCGGTCTGAGTACGCGCAAGAAGCTGCTGCTGCTCGCGGTGGTGATAGGGCGGTATGCGTACCGCAGGTTCAACGCGGCCGTGTACGCGCGGGAGGGCGACGCCGGCAAGGTGTGGTTGGAGAGGCTCTCGAAGGCGTACCAGATGGCGGACTTTGCAAACTTCCTGAGCTTCGTCACGCTGGGCCAGTACCCGAACCTCGTCTACCGGCTGCTCGGGATCCAGCTGAAGAGGCTCCGCCTGGTGCAGGAGCAGTCCGAGACGATCTCGTTCGAGTTCCAGAACAGACAGCTCATCTGGAACACGCTGACCGAGTTCCTGGTGTTCATCGTGCCCAAGCTCAACCTGTCGTACTTCCAGAGCACCCAGCAGCAGATCGACCCGAACCTCAGGTTCCTGCCGGAGCGCGTGTGCGTGGTGTGCTACGCCAGCTCGGACAAGAAGGAGCTGGACGACAACCTCGTGGCGAACCCGCACGCGCTCAACTGCACGCATGTGTTCTGCTACACGTGCTGCTGCAACCAGATGGAGGCTGCGAGAAGAGGCGGTACGCAGTGGAAGTGCCCGCGCTGCGAGGAGCAAGTGGAATACGCTAAACCTATATAAACCTAGCCTGTGTCTTGTACAGATCCTCCACCAGCTGCGCAGACGGGTTCTTGACATGCATGAAGTTGCACAGCCCGCCGCGATCGCACTCTCCGTTCTTGAAGCTCTTGCACACCGACTGCTCAAAGCTTCGTATCGAGCAGAACTCCACAAACACGGGCCGCTTGTCAAAGTAGCGCTGCTCAAAGTCCTGCTTCGCAGAGACAGCGGCCTGCGTGTCGCGGAATCGCAGATACACGTTCCCGCTGAGATGCGGGTTTGTGTTCTCGCACACCACCATCTCCTCGACCACTCCGTGCTTCAGACCCTCGACAAACACGTCGGTGTACACCTTGTCGAACTGCACCCTGTCCTCCTCGGTCTCCACGTACTGCGTCTCCTCGCCGGTCGTGCTGTCATCGTTCTCCAGCCGGCTCAGGAACTTGGGGTTGTTCCAGAGCCCGTACGCCACTATCGTCCGCGACCTCACCGGCTTGATGTGTTTCCTGGAACACTTGTCTCCGTGCCTACAGGCTCCGATCTTGGAGTAGAATTGGCTGTCCCGGTTAGTAACTCGCTGCCCGCTGCCACCAGCCACCGCACACTTACCAGATCTCCCTATCGTCGTATCGTGACATGTTGTTCTCAGAAAGAGTCGCCACCGCCTGGAGCCTCTCCAAGACTTCTGGCTTCACTTACCTGCTCGTCGCACGACCTTTTTATGATTGTCGTGCCCCCACCGAATCAGCGTGTGCTGATCACATTAGCCATGCACGACCACCCGATCCTCGCTAAGGGGCTTTTGCCCGCCTCAAATTCCTGCTGTTCTGTGCGTTTTTTTTTCTTCCGCAAATCTATCAGAATGTTTGTGTCTACGAGCCCTGTGTCTCCTCCGTCGTCGACCAAGCGGGTGTACTCGAAGAGCGGGTGCCGGGAGTGCAAGCGGCGGAAGGTCAAGTGCGACGAAGCGAAGCCGTCGTGCTGGAAGTGTCAGCGCCTTAAGCGAGAGTGCGAGTATCCCGCCGTGAAGCCGCAGAAGAAGGACCGCCGCAAGTCGCGGGTGACGTACGAGCTGGAGCCGTGCTCGGGGTACGGTTTGGCCCCGCCCATCATCGGCCCGCTGCCCGACTACGAGCCCACCAAGTGGGACGGCACCAGCGCCGACTCGCTTAGGACCAACCTGAACGATCTGGTCAACCTGCGCCTCGTTGAGATCGGCGGGCTCTCGTACAACGACCAGGGAGAGGCCGTTGCGGTCGACAAGTCCGGCTGGCAGGACAGAAGCTTCATCAAGGCGGAGTTCCCGCTGACCCCGCCCGCCAGCGTGCCCGATGTGCCGCTGCAGAAGGTGGAGCTGGAGAGCTACCCGCTGGAGCCCGTGCACATGCGGTACATGGAGTTCTTCTACAAGGACTACGCCCCCATGCTGCTGCCGTTCACGCCGATGCAGGACCTCAACCCGGCCCGGGACATCCTGCTGACGTATGCGCACGGCTGTCCGTACCTGCTGAGTGCCATTCTCGCGTGCGGTGCGTTCTCTGCATACAGGGCGTGTACAAACGAGGAGGACGAGGCGGCCTACCGCTCGTATCTGTCGCAGTGTCTGCGGCTGCTGTCTTCCGGCCTGGCCGATGAGCGCAGGCTCTCCGAGAACGTGGAGGCTCTGCTGCTGACGATTCTGCTTCTGACCTCCTACAACGCCACCTCCACCTCCCAGACGTGGAGACCGCACCTCAAGGGTGCCAAGGACCTGTTGAGCGCCTACGGTCCTGAGTCTGAACGTTCTTCGTCGCTTGTGATATCGTTCTGCAGAGCCTGGTTCATCTCCATCGAGACCTTGGCTGGTCTCGGTGCCTCTCTCGGGGGTACTCTGCATACAAAGGAGGAGATTGGCGCGCTGCTGGTGCCCAGCGACATGTCCAAGTTCGAAACCGACCTCAAGGCCCTGTGGCTGCTGCGCGAAGACGGCTACAACCTGCTGTACGGCTATACCCTCAACCTCTCCAAGTGCCTGCAGAACCTCATTGGTCTCGTGCGCATCGTCAAGGCGAAGAAGTGGAAGCGCGGCGAAAACTGGTGCACCGAGCGCGGTGCCAAAGTGAAGTACTTTGAGGTGCTACCCTTGCTGTCTGCTCTATACGGGGAGTCCAACTTTGAGATCGTGTCGAACACGGGGCTTGTCCCAAAGACACACTTCCTGCACCCGGACAACGATCTCGAGCCTCCTGATGGCTTCATACCGCTGCCTTCCAACGCGATCGGTACGGTTGTCAACCCGGACGGCTCTGTTGACTATATCTCGTGGTTTGACATCTCGCAGCAGGCGTACACCACGGCCTCTGTGCTCACGATTCTCACCCAGCTGCTGCGCATGCCTTCGCACTGTCCTGCGGTTCAGAGTGTGCTGAAGAGATGTCTCACGCTCATGCACTTTCTCAGGTCTGTTGAGCGCGAGACCTCATCGTGCCTGTCGATGCTGCACTGGCCCATGTACATTGTTGGTCTGAACTGTGTGGAGCCAGAGGACAGAGAGGCCACCATACTGTTCTTCAATCTGCTGGCGGACACGGGTGCCGAGGCAGCCGATAAGATCCTCAAGCGGATCCGTGCCAACTGGGAGGTTGTCGACAAGGTTAAGTATGAGTACGGCCTTATCGAGAAGGAACAGATCGACGGGGAGGACGAAGAGGACATTCTTCTGTATTGAGGTATAAGGTTCTAATCTGTTTTATCTAAACTGTCTTTCGTAGAGGTCCGCGAGTTTCAACACTTTGGCGCCGCGGATGTTCTTCTTTGCCGTCGTTGTGGAGGTTTCCTCCTTTTGCTGTTGGATCATGAGGTCTCTCTCCGTGTATCTCTTGAGGAGCCTTCCGTGTTCGCTGGGCTTGCGGAATATAAGGGTGTCTTTCGTCTCCACCTTTCTCACCTTGTGCGCGTTGAGATCGTACTGGCGCAGCTTGACGGGTGTCAGCACGCTCGCCTGTTCCTCGGGCCCAGGAGAATCCTCGTAAATCGTGAAGTTCTCGGAGTCTGACTCCGACTCGGGTGCCTCGCGGGCCTCGGCGGCCTCCTGTGGGTCCTTTTCGAAGAGCGACTTGTCAAACAGAGCCTTGTCGGACTTGGATATGGTTGGCTCCAGCCACGCGAAGGGCTCGTCCTCTTCGTACTTCTGCACCAGGGTGTGGTAGAACGCGTACATCTTGTCGAACTCCTCCTCGCTGTAGATCGACATCCGCGTGAACGAGGTTATGAGGTCTGTGTCGGGGACCTCTGTGCGGGCCTTGAGCACCAGGGAGTAGAACAGCTTGAACAGCTTGATGGCAAAGTAGCCGCTGCGCAGCTGCACGAGTCTCACCAGGGTCTCGTCGAAGTTGTGCGAGATCTCCGCGATGGGCACGATGTTCTTGGCGGTGACGAAGCGGACCAGCACGCCATAGTGCTCCACGAAGGAGTAGTCCTGGAGCACAACCTTCTGGCCAGACACGAGGCAGCCGTAGAGGATGTCGACGTTGGCGGAGGCGAACCGCGTGAGCTCGAGCGACGCGATCGACTGCCAGTCCTCGGCACCCAGCGGCACGTCCAGCGCCGGCTCGCTGAGGAACGTGATGAGGTTGTTGAACACCTTGGTCAGCCGCGAGAGCGTCAGCTGGCCCTCGCAGTCGCGCGCCGGGTCCAGAAGGTGCACGTGCAGCGACACGGGCAGCCGCCTGACGCGGATGTGTGTTCCGAGGCACTGCAGGCTGTCGCAGTGGAACACGGTCACTTTGGACGCGAACGTCTGCCAGATGCCCAGCGCGATGTCGGCGATCGACTTGCCCAGCCAGTTCTCGTGCACGATGTAGAGGTTGCGCATGTTGCGCTTGGTGTCCTGGGGTACGGACTGGAAGAAGCGGAACACGCGTTTGGGCGACTCCAGGAACGCCAGCCGGTTGTTCTCGTCGTTGTGGAGCCCGCCGGCAAACAGCACCATCGAGAACTGCGTGTCTGTGGGCAGCAGGTCGCGCCACTCGAACGGCTGCGAGTACAGCGTCGAGTCGAACACGTACACGGGGAACGGATCCTCCAGCGCCGACTTGTAGAAGACCCGGCTCATGGCGGCAGTGCGTTGTGTGTTGTGTGTTGGGAGAAGGCGTTGCACAGAAAAGGTAAATAAGCAAAACAAGCCCGTTTTTCGGATTTCGTGTTTCGTGTTTCTGCCAAAACCACAAACCCCAAACGCATCCCCCCAATTCGCTTCTCTCCTCCTTCGCCTCGCCACCCACATCCCACGAACACCATGGTGCGAAGACTGACACCGCCGAAGCCCACGGGCGACGACTGCCTCGCGCTGGTGGCGCTGCACATCACCGACCTGCACACGCTGCTCGGGTTCTCGCTGGCCAGCAAGGCCACGCACCGGCTGGTGTTCCAAACACCACGTATCTGGATCCGGTTTCTCGTGCAGATCCAGTTCTGGAGCGTGCGCGAAGCGCGGAGGAAGAAGAGCCCGGACCGCGACCGGGTGGCGCAGGTGATTGCCATCAACGAGGAGATGACGCCCGTCAACTGCTACGACAACCCGGTGTACGACGCGGATCTGGCGTTCGAGCAGTTCAAGCGGTGCTACACGCTGCTGAACCCGATCCTGCGGGACCTGGTGGTCAAGAACTACTCGAACTTCCAGAAACTCAGCATCTTCGTCAAGTACAACACGCCCGAGACCCAGTCGCGGCTCTTCCGCAACGTTGCGAGGTTCATCAACGTGTACCGACACACCTCGGCGTTCAAGAGCATGGCCATACGGCTGAACGCGATCGTCGAGGTGTTTGCCAACAGCGTGGTGCGCGAGATCGACATCAACTACGAGAGGCGCGTCTACAAGGAGTGTTTTAGGCTCGTCAAGGTGCTCAACAACCTGTCGCTCAGCGAGAATGCAGCCATCTCCCTGGACAGCTCGGAGATGATCCTCGAGTTCTTCATCAACAAGTACGTCGAGGAGTACGCGTTTCTCACCTCCGACAACCTGGTGGACCAGACGATGGTGCGGGCGAAACGCGCCAGGGGAGTGGTGAAGGGCTACGCGTTTGAGTTCGGTGCCTTCGATGGCATTCTCGGCAGGGTCTCGGAGGTCCTGAGGACCCAGTTCAAAGAGACAGAACAGATCTTTGCGTTTTCGAGCGATGAGAACCTCGACCAGATGCCCATAGTGCTGAAGATGATGGAGACACTGCTGAGCAGCTACCTCATCGGAGGGTTTGTGGAGGAACTCGTGGCTCGCGCAAAAGACATAGATGCCGGTCCTGACGATGTTGGCCAGGACCAAGGTGAAGAGGAAGGGGAGAAAGAGGGTCAAGGCGAGGAGAACGAGGGTCAAGGCGAGGAGAAGGAGAACGAGGGTCAAGGCGAGGAGAAGGAGAACGACAGGATCAACGTCATGAATGAATCGTCGCTATACTTCCAGGTGGTCCCGCACGTCTACCAGTCGCTCATACACACGTTCCACGAGTTGGAGTTCCCCAAATCGAGACTTGGCACGAGAGACGACTACTTCCGCATATGTGCAGAGCTGATCAACTTCTACTACGAGCCCAATCTGCTTGAGTTCATAGATCTGTTACCCAGACAGTGCCACGCATCTCTGGTACAGCTCGTCAAGACATGGGAAGCACAGTTGCTCGAGAGAGAGTCTATGCAACAACAGGAGATCCTCAAGCTTGTCACGGATGACGAGAAGGACAAGAAGGCGTTCAAGCTGGACATTCTCGCGGGTGGCAAGGAGATCTTGACTGGGTTCACAAACATCTTCAAGCTGAACAAGAGTGCGCCTGAGAAGGAGGTGGAGTGGGATCAGCAGCAGAGCAAGACTCTGACGAAGTTTGCCGCGAACTTGCAGATCTTGACCAACAATGTCAACAACATAACGTCGCTCGTGAGTATCGATCTGACGGTTTACGCCCTCCAGCACGTCAAGAACAGTTTCACGCTTCTGATAAGCCTGTACGGTGGTGACGAGGGTCACACCACAACAGAGATAAGACAGAGGATAAACCACACGTGTCAGGAGATATACAACGATGCGCTCACGGTTCTCATCGACACGCACATCAAAACAGGCTTCGACGAGGCCATCACGAGACTGAGGAACTACAACCCGGCCGAGCTGAAGAGCATCATGGACCATGAACAGAACGCAGAGGTTGAGCCGCTGCGGAGGTTCGTGGAGCTTGTGAACGTGGCAGATCTCATCCAGCAGATGATCTCCATCTTTTACGAGGAGGAGCTTGTTGCCAAGCATCTCGTTGCCGTCAAGGCCAAGCAGAAACGTGATTTCCTGTCTGCCAACAAGTGCGAGAAGACAATGGCCAAGCTGGAGTCCATGCTTGACTCGTATGTGGCGGACGGGTTCAGCATCAGTATCGACGTGATCATCAACGAGCTGAGCTATGCCATCCTGAAAGACCTTGACGAGAAGATATACAACATAACGGAGCAGGACTTCGCCAAGCCGGAGTTTGCACAGAACCTGGGAGGTGCCTCGGCGTGGGCACAGGAGGTTGTGCGTATCCTCAACACCCACTTCAAGCTTCTCTCTGGCTCCATTGAGAAGCAGATGATCGATGTGTTCAGACAGGAGGTTGGTGAGAGGTTTGTGAGAATAGTCATCAAGCTGATCACCAAAAAGCTCACCATCTCCACCACAGGTGCCATCTTCCTCATCTCCGACCTCAGTTTCTTCTACGACTTCTTCCTCAAGCTGCGACTCAAGATCACTGTCGGCTACTTCTCGGCACTCAAGACCGTCGCTCAGCTCTACCTCATCGACGGGTCTACCAAACAGGGCGCGAGGGATGTGGGCAAACTCGTCATGAAGATTGGAAGGGACAACGGGATGTTCAACCCCGAGGAAGTGTACCAGTTCGTATCGCGGAGATCGGATTGGACTACGATAAAACCGGATGTCGATAAGATCATGTACGGTTTGGGTATTGAGGATTGTCAGATAGTTTAGTCTTCTTAGTCAAGTTCGACAAAATCAGCGTTTCCCCTTGATCTGGAGGATCTCGTAGCAGGTCTGTCAGCGCTAACCTTCTGTCTCTTTCTTGAGTTGTCGGGAAGCTCTGAGGGAAGAAGGTTGGATGGAGGGGCCTTAGGGGTTCCCTCAGGCTCGTCTGATTGGCGTGCTGTTGGTGTATCGTGCTCAAACACCTCGAGCGGGGTATGGAACTCTGCTGAATCGTCATCGGAAGGCTGAATCGGAGTGTTTATGACTATGAGGCCCGGAACCTTCTCGCCGTCGGAAAGCTGAACTGGAGTGTCAATGACTATGGGGCCGGTGTCCTCCTCGTCAGAGCTGCTCCCTATGATCTGGCTGTGTGTCGAAACGGCAGGCAAAGAAGAAACAGGCTCAGGCGTATCTGTGGAATTTTCGATCTCCCGCACAGTCTCGGCTGCCACAGATGCTGAAATGGAGCTGGATGGGGGAGCAGTAACCTCAATGGATTGGGGGACCCCTGGAATCTCCCGAACTCCTGGCTCCGCAGTCGCGGAAACCTCCTCTATTTGCATCTCAGAAGTGTTTTGGGAAACTTCAATCACGTCATCATCCACGTCTATAACCTCCGGAGCATCATCCTCACCTTCTGAAATCTCAACAACCTCGGGCTGGACATCCTTTTCAACGATATCTTGCACCACTTCTGTGATGACCTCAGGCTGTGTCTCAGAGTCCTCGACAACCTTCTCAACAACATCTTCCACCACTTCTGTGCTAACCTCAGGCCGTGTCTCAGTTGCCTCGACAACCTGCTCAACGATATCCTCCACCACTTCTGTAATGACCGCTTCTACCTCAGGCTTGAAGCCTTTGGCCTCGGTGCTCATCTTTTTCATCAAGTACTCCGTACCTTCCTTGTCCTCGCTCTCTTCGTCAAACAGGGAGAACCTGATGTTGGTTGCGGCATCCTCTTCTTCACGAGACTTGATTACTTCTTGCAAAACACCACTTGTGACCTTGGCCTTGATCTTGTCCATCTTCTTCGCCATGTGTGTGAGAATGTCACCTCCAAGGGGCACGATGTCTCTGCGTGCAACTCTCTGTTTGTTCGCCTGCGCGGCGGGAACTTCTGGGTGTGTTGGTTCTCTGTCGTAGTCGATCTTGTAACGAACGAACAGAAACAGGAAAACCGAGTAGTATGTGTCATCGACGAGGCCTGTTGGTGCAAACCCGTTGGTCATTTTGCGGAACTCCTGCATCTCGTTGAAGAGATAGTAGTAGAGCTCACACTCCTCTGGAACTTCGGTCGTCTTGACACGCTGGATTATGTATAGCGAAACACTCATGAACTCCTTGTAGTTCATATCTGTGATGTGAGACTCAACAAAGTTCGCAGGCACTTTGAGAAGCCACTTGATCAGTATGCACACCTTGGGCACAACCTGATCCCACGCCTCTGTTTGATTCACCATACTTGATCCTATGCGACGAAGCTTCTTGGTGAACTGGAAAAGCGAATCCAGATCCTTGTCCTTGAGCAATATCTCAGCGTAGTAGACGATGTAGTTGTACACGTAGACAAAATGCTTTCCTGGTCTCTCGTGTTCTGGCTTCCATATGTTGACCAATGCACGAACAGTCGTCTTGAGGTTCACGATCGGAGCCATCTCCGTCTTGGCTGCCTCTGTGTCGTTGAAAACTGAGAACTTAACTTGTGCCATGCGGTAATATGGCTTGTGGTGCCAGTTCTTCTTGTCTGCCTGTTTCACCTGCTTCAAACTCTCCAATATCATCTTGGAAAACATGAAGAAATCAACCTCGGACGTTTCCGTCTTCACACTCGTCAGTGGGTCCTCCTGCAGATACTCCACAGCAGCGCCGATTGTGAGCTCGTGCCTCAAAACCATCTTGAACAAAAGCCAAGGAAGTCTGCACTGTGGCTCAATGACCGGATCTGATGAACTTCCCGCACGCTTGGCAAGTCTGCAGGACTCCAACAACGACTCAACACAGATCTCGGGAGGCCTCTTGAGCTTGGACTGAACCTTCGACAGGTAGTAGAATGAGGCCCAGTCCTTGTGGCTGTTCCTGATGGCAGTCTGCAATGCCACCTCTAGGATCTTCAAAACCTTGTTTGTAGTGACATCCGACTGTTCCATAGACGTAAAAGCCTTGCCCCCCTCTCTCTTGCGGAACACGGGAACGGGCAGTACGCTGAACGCAAGACCCTCCATAGGCTTGAAAGTGGCGTTGTAGAGCTCTTTGGCAAATGAGGTCCATAGGATAGCAGAGATGTCCTTGTTCTCCTTGTGTTGTTCCTGCGACATGTTCATGTACACGTTCACAGCCATCAAATAACAAAGAATGGACTTCTTCTGGAGAACAGCGGTGGTGTACTTCTTCTCTGGTGTGTTCAGTTTGTCCGATGTCCATATCACATCATCCTCAACCATGTATGCGTATGTCTGTGCAAGAAACATCCAGGACTCGAACCTTCCAGATCCACTTATCAGGTCTGAGCTGAAGATTTTGACCACGGCTTCGAGCTCAGTGGAGCGTCCCTGCATTGTCCGTTTCCTGATCTTGAACAGGTTGAGCGCAATGATACCCTGTGTGTAGTACAGGCCAGTTCTTCCAGCAGCCTCGTAGTTTGTGCCTGTCGGTTTAGCCAGGTCTATGTCGAGGATACCGTTGAATGCCAGTCTAATCATCCTCATTCCAAAGTCTGATAGGTTCAGGTAATACTCCAGGGTAGATGAGTTTTTGGCAATAACCTTGTCCGACGCGTCTGGATCTCCGATAACCAGCTGTAGTCTGTCCAGCAAGACCTTCATGTCGTTCCTGGGTAGGTTAAACATGGGGTTTCTCTTCTGGAAACACAGCGGCACTGTGTATTCATTCAGCCTGAGTGCGCTGAACTCCGACATCTCAGTCTCGGTAGTTCCGTGGTCAACAGGAACAAACAACCCGGCTGACACCTTGATGTGGTACCGACAGTTCACCACCTGGAAAACGTCTCTGTCGGAATGCTCCCAGCCGAGTTTGAGAAGTACTCTCTCGGCAAAGTCGAGAAAGACGCCGCCCGCTGCGTCGCAGATACTCCTCACCCCTAGAAACTCGTGAACGAGACTGATGAGGTCGTTGACCGGGCTTGGATCGTCGTTCTGTGGGATCGTGTGGATGATGTACATGCTCAGAACACAGTACGCCATGACTGTTGTATCGTAGATCTTGGTGGCTGTCTTGCGTGCGTTTCCCCTCATGCAATCCCTTAAACCAGCGGCAGATATGTCCATGCACAGCACAAACCCGTTCAACACACGCACCAACTTCAGTAAATCGGGTAAGAAAGCAGTAGACTGTGGTGTGAAGCCGTCCCAGTGGTTGGCAGAAAAAGTGTCTATGAACAGCTTGAGGAAAGAACCGAGACAGAATACGATTCTGGCCACCATCTTGCGTCTCTTTGACTTGTCCTTGGTTGTATTGGACAGTAGTGTCTTTGAGAGATATTGGATGGCATGCTCGAGCCCAGTCACAAGCTTGACGTGGTCGTCTGAGTACTCCTTCAGAAGCAGGTGCCAAAGTCGCATGTGTAACTCTTCAGACGAGTGGTCCAGAAACCGCTTCATCTCCAGAATCTCAATTGGCATCAAAAACTCAGGCATCAGCAGATGTTCCAGCATATCCCGTCTTTCCTTAGAGTCACTGTCGGCGTTTGTTATCCGTGAGAACCTATCGGTGACACCGATCTTTGAAAGCTCCAGAGATATGCTCTTCACGTTCAATTTGGGAATGTGTTCGTAGTTGGCGTATGATATCTCCAGCGACTCGTCAACTTTCTCGATGTACTCCTGAAACGACTTGATCCACGATATCATCTTTGCAGAGTTCACTGGGTGCTCGTGCTGTAGATAAATGATGTTTGCCCATATACGTCTGCACTGGAGGATCTCGTATTTGACGGACTTCTGCTCTGCGATTTCTTTCAGGTCCTCGATCAGCTTGGACCATCTGGTGACACGCTCGGCAAGAGAGGTCTGAATAGCCTTCAGATCGGCAATCTTGGCCTTCTCCGTCTGTTTCAGCCTCCGGAGCTCTATATCTGTCGACGCGTATGTGTCTGAAGATATCTCAACCACAGTAACAGCAATGTGCATGAACTTGGCAACGTCGTCGAACTCGCCCAGACCGATGTGGTTTGCGATGTCATCGTACATCATCAGGTCTGATGCGTCCAAGAACAATTTCAGTGCTTTGAACGCCTCCTTCGACAGTTTGCCGCAGAGTATCGGGCTGCTTTCGCCTTCGGCAAAGGGCAGAAACAGCTTTTCCAAGATCTTCACACGCAGCTGGGCAACGTGGGTGTTGGTGCCGTTGACCTGGCCGATCATCTCCCTCAGCGTCCTTTGGCTCTCGGCAATGCCATCGACCGACCCGCCGTGGTTGTTGACGGTAGACGTCGTGAGCATCTCTGCGACAGAGTAGTCTTCCTCCTCGTCGAAATCCTCGTCAAACACCTTGCATTCGTAGTACCCCCACTCGGGGAACTCGCGTGCAAACTCGTCAAAGATGGAATCTTGTTCTGATAGGGCCGAGTTGAACAGAGGTTGCATCTGCATCAGGTTGAGGTATGAGTCCAGCACTTCGTTGAAAGTCTTCATGTTGTTCTCGATCTCTTCTTCTGAGGCACCATCGCCTCTGCTGCGCGTGCTGCGCTTGCGGACCTCTGCTTTTTCCTGTGTTTCTGTTTCGTCTTTGGGTTCTTCCTTAGACTCATCCGATGGTGAATCCTCGGGCCCGTCCATGGGCGCATCCTCAGCTTCGTCCTTGGGCGCATCAGCTTCGTCCTTGGGCGCATCAGCTTCATCCTTGGGTGTATCAGCTTCATCCTTGGGTGTATCCTTAGATTCTTCTTTAGGTTCCTCTGGAGTCTCTTCGGGAGAGTCTGCTTCGGGCATCTCTTCGTCGAGGTCTACCACCTCCGGCTCCATAACGGCCGAGGCCTCGCTGTCCATGATCTTGAACTGAACACGCTCAACGGGGTCGGCAGTGAGCAGGTAGTTGTCGTAGCACCTGGACCTGCCCCTTGGTTTGGGCAGGATCGACTGGATGTGAACCAGCACGTCGTTCCAGGAGAACTTGCCCTCGTCGTCCACAGACAGCTCCACGTCAACCACTCCGTCCTCGAACGACTGCAGGTCGTCCGAGAGGTTCTCCCGCAGTCGCTGCAGCAGCTCGGCGTTTCTGGTTCTGGACTCCCGCCTGACCAGCTGCAGCTTGTTGCGCGCCACAAGGCTCTCGCTGCTGCGCTGGACAAAGTCCAGGTCTCCGATCGACTCGAGCGCCTCCCGGTAGTTGGACAGCACCTCCAGCGTGTGTGGCAGCACAAACTTGGCCCGCACGAACGACATTTCGTCCTCGGAGCCGTTCTTGTTGTCGAACTTCATCAGCTCGTACTCCAGCGCAAAGCGCTCCAGCTTCTTCTCGCCAAACAGCTTGTACAGACCGTACAGCACGTCCATGAGCATCGCGTCGCCCTCCCCGTACTCCAGCGCGGTCACGAGGTCGTCCACCACTCCCAGCAGCTCGCGCCGGCTGGCGCTCTCCGTCTCGGCCAGCTTGGCGAACTTGTACAGGCCCCTGTTGCGGTAGCTCAGGTACCGCAGGTTCTGCACGGTGGGCGAAGCGTACTCGGAGCGGCCGCTCACCACGTCCAGCCGGAACAGCGCTGCGTACTCCGCGTCTGCCTCGTCGAACTGCTTGTCCTTCTGCAGCTGCAGCGCGCGCTGGAAGATCTTGAAGGACTCCTCGATCTGCAGCTCGCGCGTGTGGTCCTCAGCGTCCACCTCGTCCTCGCTCAGGTTCAGCGCGGTGAACGTCGACTGCGAGGTTAGCGGAATCCCGATTCATCGCGTGTTTTACTCACCATTTTGGCTTGTTTGTTGGGCCGGTTTGCGTGGGTGGCGTTGGGAGAACGCGATGTCTGGCTCTGTTTTTCCCTTGTTCGTTTTCCGTTCTCGCCTTCCCTTGTTCTTTTTCCCCTTGTTCTCTTTCTCGTTTGCCCTTCTCTTTATTCATATACATACACACATGACACAGGACAAGCCGTTTGTGGCGGAATACCTGCCGCGGATCCAGCGGCTGGCGGTTGCGGTGGAGTCCGGCGCGTGGACCGGCTGCTCGATCGAGGATACCCGGCTGAGCGTCAGCGTGGGCGGCGAGACGCTGGTGGTGCCGCTGCCGCACCCGGTGGTGGCCGTGGCGGACCCGCTGGCGCTGGTGGTGAGCGAGGGCGGCTGCCAGTCGCTCAAGCTGCCGACGCCACTGCTGCCGGAGGACGCGATCCACGTCGACAAGTCGCACAACGCGCTGATGGCGAAGGAGCCCAAGTGGGACCACACAGAGCTCGTCGCGCGCAGGCCGGAGGTGCGGTGTGCCGCCTGCCGGCGCCCGCTGTTCGACATGCAGCACGTGAGCACCGTGAGGGGCATGCCCTCCGAGATCTGGGCCGAGATGATGGAGTACTGGCATTGCCACAAGCCCCACGACGGCGCCCACCACGCGAACCGGTACGGTGTCTTCAGCCCGGGCGCCAGCGGGGTTCTCGTGGGCCACGACTACCTGCTCGTGGACCGCGCGCTGTACGCCAGCGTGGAGTGCAGGTGCGGGGCGGCGCTGGGAGAGGCGTATCCCTCGCCAACCTGCGTCAAGCTGCACAAGTGGTGTCTGCTGCTGGCGGGAGAGCGCTTCGAGCCGTACCTGCACGCGCTCAACACGCTGGAGAACACGGTCGCGTGCACGTCGGCGCGCTTCTTCCTCGTGGACACGGTGCTGGTGTGGGTCTTTGCCTACGGCATAAGCGTGTCGTCTCCGGCGGGGGTCTACCGCGATTGTCTAAAGGTGCTATATACAGAGGACCCCGAACACATAGCGAAGCACGAGAAGAGCCTCACGAAGCTGGAGTTCCCCGCGGTGGTCTGCCGCGATCTGCTGCAGAAGCTCAGACAGGGGACGGCGGCCATTCCGCTGAGCCAGCGCAGGTTCACCTTCTGGAACGTTAGCTACCTAGGCTCTGCTCCACGCGAGGCGCAACCTGTTTCCGCGAGGCCTTGAGGTTGTGCTGCTCGTACATGTCCAGTCCCGGGTGGCGTATGTGCTCGAGCTCCAGCTCGTCCTTGACGCTGTCGCGGATGCGCGCTGCGAGCTCTCCGCGGAACGCAATCTGTCTGCGGAACTCGGGCTCTGCGAACGAGCACATCGTGATGTGTGCACGCAGGCCGCGCTCCGTGCTCCACGCGTCCACCGCCGCCGCCAGCTGCCCGGCGCCGTACTCCTGAATAAGCCACTGCAACGACTTGACGGTCGAGCTGATGCCCACCGTGTACGCGCCCTTTGTGTACTCCTTGTAGTCCTTGCGCAGGATGTCGCGCACGTCCATGCCCTGCAGGTTCGCCTTCTGCGCGCTGATCTGCGCGTACAGCGCGGCCTCGTCGGCGAGCCCGAGCTCGCGGAGCGTGCTGGCGGCCTGGACGTCCGGGTCCTCGACCCGCTGCGTGAGGTTGGCCGTGTCGATCAGCAGCGGGGCCGCCAGCGCGTCGCGCACCGCGCGCAGCACGTCCGCCGCCACCTTCCCGCGCCAGTGGTTGAGCACGAGGCTCGCACAGCTGCCACAGGTGCGCACGATGCGCGGGCTGGCGTCCGGAAACAGGCCCTCGTCGCGGTGGTGGTCCACGATGCCGCTCACACGCACGCCGTCGGCCACCAGGCCCTTCAGCAGCGCGCCCTGCGGCGCGTTGTGGTCCACCAGCACCAGCTCCAGCGTGCACCTGCGGCGGAAGTCGGCGTCGATGTCGTCTGCAAACACCAGCGCCGACGCGTGGATGTGCTGCTGGGCCAGCACCCACAGGATGTCCCTGCGCAGCGCCAGGTCCGCGCGCGGGATGTTCACCAGCGGCACCACGGCCCGCTGCGAGTGCGCGGCCGCGAGAAACGCGTACGAAAGCGCGCTCAGCACCGAGTCGAGGTCTGTGGCGTTAGCAACCCGCTCCACACGACACCGCGGAGGGATACGTACCGGCCGACTCGTTTCCGGCCACGAGCGTGACGGCGGCGCCCGCGGGCGCCGTGCGCACCGCCTCTCTGAGCCCGCCGATGTATCTGGCCAGCGACATGTTCTGCGGGCGGAGGAGCGCTGGCCAATGGCGTGGCGGCGGCTGCCTTGGGCTCCGCGGATTGGTACGGGGACACGACCACCTGGGGTCGTGCGACGACAAGCCGAGTTGTCGTGCGATGACCATCCCGGTGGTCGTGCGACGACCACCCATTTTGACACCCCGGGCTTCCATGCAGGGGCTGAGCCCTTGTTGGGCGGCCTTGTCTGCTTTTCGCCTCTTCTTTGTGCGTTTCCGCTTTTTCCCTGTTCCGCTTAAACCATGCTCAACAGACGCATCAAGCGGGTGGCCGGCGTGGCCACGGTGGTGTGCGTGGCGCTGGTGCTGGCGGTGGGCCATCTGGGCGCGCTGAGGCTGTCGAGCGGGTACACTGCCAAGGTGCAGCGCTACACCGACACGTTCGGCGAGTACCTGGACGACTTCAACGTGCACTTCTCGGACTTTCTGCGTGGCGACGGCGGTGCGGCCGAGGCGGAGGGCCGCATGACGTGGGACGAGATCAGCGAGCGGCTCGCGTTCAAGGAGACCTCCAAGAAGACCCCGCAGAAGATCGCGAAGGCCAACATGGACCTGTACCGCAAGCTGCTGCGGACGCCGGTGGTCGAGCCGAAGGTGGACGGGCTGGTGCGGCCGCCCGGCGAGGGCGAGGCGTACGAGCGGGCCAGCGCGACGTTTGCCATCCTCGTGCGCAACCACGAGCTGCGGGCGCTGATGAACACGATCAAGCAGGTGGAGGCCACGTTCAACCGCAAGTACCACTACCCGTACGTGCTGATGAACGACAAGCCGTTCAGCCCCGGGTTCCAGAAGAGCATCGAGAAGGTGGCGTCCGGCGAGGTGTTCTTCGAGCAGGTGGAGGCGGCCGCGTGGGACATGCCGGGCCACATCGACCCGAGCAGGGCCAAGAAGGGCGTCGCCCGCATGCTCAAGGACAACGTGGGCTACGCGGACAAGCCGTCGTACCACAACATGTGCCGGTTCTACTCGGGCGGGTTCTTCACGCACCGGCGCATGCAGCAGTTCCGCTACTACTGGCGGCTGGAGCCGGGCACCGAGTACTTCTGCGACCTCGACTACGACGTGTTCAAGTTCATGGAGCGCGAGCGCAAGACGTACGGCTTTGTGATCTCGCTGTACGACATCGAGCAGTCCATGCCGACGCTGTGGCCCACCACGCTCGACTTTGTGAGGGGCAACCCGCACTTTGTGCACCCGAACGCGTCGTTCTCGTGGCTCACGGAGAACCTGCAGAACCCGCACAAGACGCAGGTCGCGCAGGGCTACTCCACGTGCCACTTCTGGTCGAACTTCGAGATCGGCGACCTCGACTTCTTCCGCGGCGAGGCGTACCAGAGCTACGTCCGCGCGCTCGACGCGGCCGGCGGCTTCTACTACGAGCGCTGGGGCGACGCGCCCGTGCACTCGATCGGGCTCGGGCTGTTCGAGGACCGCTCCAAGATCCACTGGTTCCGCGACATCGGCTACAAGCACGACCCGTACGAGCAGGTGCCGACCAGCGACAAGTGCGCCGTGGGCAAGGGCAAGAAGCAGAAGACGCCCGGCGCCTTCTCGTACGGCCATCTGTACGACCAGAACTGCATGGCCAACTGGGTCAAGTACGAGATGAACGACGAGCTGCTGAAGCTGTACTGAATGAGACATATCTGCTGAAATTTTTTTGAAATTTTTTTGAAATTTGCGTAGCCGGCCACCGGCCCGGAACCGGCCAAAACCGACCAACCGCTCATAACCACCCGCTCGGGATTTTCCGTATCCTTTTCGACGTTTCCGCCTTCCCTTGTTCTCCTCCTCAACCAACCATGTCCAAGTCCGTCAACGTTGCCATCATCGGTAAGTGTGTAACCGCTCCCGCCCGGAACGCGCGCTAACCTCCGCAGGCGCTGGTCTTGTGGGCGCTGCCTTCATCAACCAGCTCAAGTCCGTCGCCTCCAGCATCAGCTACAACGTGGTGCTGATCGCCACCAGCAAGAAGTCGCTCGTCAGCGCGGACTACGCGGCTGTGGACCTCGGCTCGTGGCAGGCCGGCCTGGCTGCGGCCACCGCGCCCGCCATGGGCCCGGCCGACGTGCTGGCGTTTTTGGACAAGTCGCCACTCCCGGCCATCCTCGTCGACAACACCTCCAACGCGGAGTGGGCCGAGTCGTATCCCGCGTTCGTCCGGGCCGGCGTGTCCATCGCCACGCCCAACAAGAAGGCCTTCTCCAGCGACCTGAAGCTCTGGAACGACATCTTCGGCGCCGGGGCCACGGGCGGCCTGGTGTACCACGAGGCCAGCGTCGGGGCCGGTCTGCCCATCATCAACAACCTGAAGGAGCAGATCGAGACCGGCGACAGCGTGGAGAAGATCGAGGGCATCTTCTCGGGAACGCTGTCGTACATCTTCAACGAGTGGTCGACGATCGCGCCCAACGACAAGAAGTTCTCGGACGTGGTCAAGGTGGCCAAGGAGCTCGGCTACACCGAGCCCGACCCCCGAGACGACCTGAACGGGCTGGACGTGGCCCGGAAGGTGACGATCCTGGCGCGGATCGCGGGGCTCGCGGTGGAGTCGCCCACCTCCTTCCCGGTCAAGTCGCTCATCCCGGGCCCGCTCGAGTCGGTCTCCAGCGGCGCCGAGTACCTCGAGCGCCTGCCCGAGTTCGACGACGAGATGAAGAAGCTCAAGGACGAGGCTGCTGCCGAGAACAAGGTGCTCCGCTTCATCGGCAAGGTGGACGTTCCCTCCAAGAGCGTGTCCGTGGAGATCGGCAAGTACGACTTCTCGCACTCGTTTGCCGCGCTCCAGGGCTCCGACAACGTCATCTCCATAAAGACCAAGCGCTACCAGAACCCGCTGGTGATCCAGGGCGCCGGTGCCGGCGCTGAGGTTACTGCTGCCGGTGTGCTCGCCGATGTCATCAAGGCGGCCCAGAGAATTGCGGTTTGAACACTAGTATTGAACCTTTTACAAATCGTTCCCGTCGTAGAGCGCAAACTCGATGTCGTCCGTCGACGCCAGCCGCGACTTGGCCTGTCTGAAGATCTCCCGCAGCCGGCCTGCGTCGTTGCACACGTCCTTGAACTCGAGCATCACCCGCTGGCTGTCCAGATAGTAGTTGACGGCGCTGCCGGTCTGGACCCCGATGTTCAGGTTCACGCGCGCGACGTGCGTGTTGTTCGGAGCAAGCACCAGGTCGCCCCTGTCGCGCAGCTCGGCGATGTAGGCGCCCGTCTGGTGGATGAACTGCGCGTACTTGAACTTGGGCTTGCCCCACGAGTAGGACACGTCGAACGAGTCGTCCTTGAAGAAGACGGCCGTGCGGTTGTCGAGCAGGAAGCCCGTGGACTCGAGCAGGAAGATGTGGTAGAAGTAGCGGTTCTGCCGGAGGATCGGCTTCAGGAAGTCCGCGGCGAACTCGGCGTCGGTCCACGGGTCCAGCGCAAGCGCGAGCTTGACGAACGAGTGGAACGGATTGCGTTCCGGCAGCGTGCACAGCTCCTGCCACGGGGTCTCCACCAGCTTGAGGCCGTAGCGGTCGCAGTGCTTCCCCCACTTGTTGATGGTGTCCTCGATCAGCTTGCTGGTGGTGTTGAGCCACTCGACGCGGATGTGGAAGCAGTGGTCCGGGTTGTGCACGCGGTCGAAGTGGACCGTCATCAGCTCCTGCTTGTAGGACTTGCCCGACGGGTCCAGGTCGTACAGCAGCGATCTGCTCAGCACGACGCGCTTGGTCTCCTCCTCGATGCTGGACGGCCTCGCGTCCTCGGAGCCGGCCGCCGGTGCCAGGATCGGCGTCATCTTGAACTGGCCCGCGTCGGAAACGCTCGAGGCCTCGCTCTTGTCGTCCCTGTCCGTCTTCTTGCCGAACCAGTTCGTCTTCTCGGTCTTCTTCTCGACATACTCGGGGCCCAGCTGGTAGAAGTAGTGGCCGTCCAGGAACCTGTGTCTGCTCTCGACGTGCCTGAAGAGCCCCTGCTCCATGAGCCTGTTCCCGTACTCCACGGCTGCCTCGCGGGTCTCGACGTCCGCGAAGTTCTCGATGAGCCACTTGACAAACTCGGACCCGAGGAAGCAGTGCGGGTGCGTGCGCAGGTGCCACTTGCGGTCGACGAACTGGATGCCGTCGTCCGCCTGCAGCGTCTGAGCCAGCTCCGAGAGCGAGATGCCCGTGTCGTAGTGGGCCATGGTGCCTGCAAACAGCGCGTTGTCGCCGTTGGTGGAGTACAGATCCGCCTGCTCGCTCAGGAACGTGAACAGGTTCCCCGTGTAGAAGCTGATCTCCGGCGAGATCTCAGCCTTCGTGCCCTTCGTGTTCTTCTCCTCCTGCGACCTGTAGCTCCCGCGGAAGATGGAGCTGATGAGCAGCCGCAAGCCCTCGAGACGGAGCTCCTCGGGCGTCAGCTTCTCGCTCGTGTTGGTGAGCTGGAACGACGACTGCGGCACGTCTGCCGGCAGAATGACAAACTTCATGCGGTGGTGGCGCCGGTTGCCGTCCTGGATGCCGTCGTCGTAGCCCGCCAGCACCTGGTCCAGCTGGTTCCAGTTGTACGTCTTGGGCGTCTCGCTGAGCGTTCCCACCAGCGCCGGCCGGTACTCCTCGTCGTAGCGCGTGCGCACGTTGGGCAGGTAGTCCTGGTTGGAGTGCGCGGCCGACAGCGGCGAGAACATCTCCTTGGAGCGGCGGTACACCTGCACGTTGATGTCTGCGTGGTAGCCGCAGCTGATGCGGTGGATCTCGTCGCCCAGGCTCATGTACACCCGGGAGCCGAGGTAGTTCTGCCTGGAGATGAAGCGCACCAGCAGCTTGGCGTCGCCGCCCAGCTTGCGCTTGCTCTCCACGCGCTTCACGTTGTCGCCGATGCAGATCTGGAACCCGAGCGTCAGCCGCAGCGCGATCATGTCGCGCATGAGGTCGAAGCTGGTGCTGCGCTCGTTGGTGTCGCTCTGGTTCAGGATCACGTCGTAGATGCGGAACGTGAAGTTCTGGTTCAGGTCGCCCAGCGTCGGGAACACGGGCGTGAGGATCGGCAGCGACGCCGGCGACGACAGCGACGTCCACTTGATCGCGCGGCGCTTGATGTTGGGCGGAAACACAAACTGCCACCGCCCGTACGACACCATGCCCAGCAGCTCGGACGTGACCGCCTTGGACGGGTTCTTCACCTCGGTCCACAGGTTCTGCGCGACGCCCACCTTGGACGAGCCCTCCTTGAGGCTGCCCGAGGAGTCCTTCTTGGGCTTCTTCGCGCGGGACTCCTCCCGCTTCAGGGGGGCCGCTCGGACCGGGATCGGGCTGATGGACTCCAGCCTGTCCACCGCCGCCTCGGCAGCCGCCATGTGGGGCGACGGCGGAGCCGAGCCGGAAGACGCAGACGCAATGCGCTTCATGAAGTTGAACGCAGACGAGATGCCCGGCCGCTCCTCGCCCTTCGACAGGTTCAGCAGGCTGGACCACGCGGTGCCCACCGGCTTGGAGTCGGTGACGCCCATCACGTTGGAGGCCACCACCTCCACCTGCTCGGCGACGGCCGCCGGCGCTGCGGGCGTTCGCTCGCCCGTCCCGTACAGCATGTTCTTGTCGGTGATCTGCAGCCGGGAGGTGTGTTTCTTGACGGACTTGGCAAAGTCGAGCACGCGCCGGGCCTGCGACTCGGCGAAGATGTCGGCGTCGTGGTCGTCCATGGCGTGCACAATCGACTTCTTGGCCCCGCGGTACCGCAGCGGCTCGACGGTGATGGCGTTCATCTCGGTCTCCATGACGCCCATCATCTGGATCTCGTAGATCTTGCAGCGGGGCATCCACTGGTTGACGGCCTGGCTCGAGTCGCTCCAGAACGAGATGTCCATCCAGCTCGGGATGCAGTGGTTGAGCCGGCCGGCGTCGTCGCGGTAGCGGAACAGCGGCACCACGTGCAGCGGCGGCTGGCTCAGGCAGATGATGTCGATGGTCGAGTCGATCACCGCCATCTTCTTGCTGGTGTTGACCAGCACGTCGTGGTCCACGTCGTAGATGCCCGTGCCCGGCGATATGATCACAAAGTGGTTCGTGGTGTGGCGCAGGTCCGGGTCGCGGAAGTGGTCCACCACGAGGCTCATGCCCAGGTTGACCGCCTCCAGCAGGTTGCCCTTCACCGCGGGCAGGAACTTGCCCTCGATCAGGTACTCCTCCGGGTGGCCGTTGGTGCGCGTCTCGTTGCGCCGCAGCCGGATGTCCTTCATGAAGTTGGCAAACTCGTACCGCAGCGTGCCCATGATCTCGCTCCACATCACGATGTTGACCTGGTCCACCACCACGCGGTAGTAGTCCTTGCGGCTGGTGGGGCGCTCGCCCGGCTGCAGGTCCGTCCACCGCTCGTCGCCGAGGTCCACGCTGCTGAACAGCACGATCGTGATCAGGTGGTTGGTGCCCATCTCCTTCCAGCGCTTGAAGATCTTGGGGAACAGCGAGTTCATCAGCTTGTAGAACATCTGCTGCCCGCTCTCCTCGAAGTGCCACATCTCGCTGGAGATCTGGATGAAGAAGATCAGCCGCGACGACTCGGACCGGAACACCACCTTGGTGTTCTCGCCCACGTAGCACGAGAACACCTTCTTGCCGCCGCGGTAGATCCCGCTCACGCTGCCCCGGATGGCGCTGTCGATGAAGGACACCCGCTGCGTCTTGTACAGACACGTGCCCACCAGGAACGACGTGAGGTTCCACATGTCGCCCCGCGACAGGTACAGGTCCTTGATGGAGATCTCCACCACGTCCGCCTCCACCTCCTCCTTCCTCCGCAGCCGTACCAGCGCCGGGCTGCGTATCTTCAGCCCCAGCAGCGCCTGCAGCGGGCCCGACAGAATCGACACCGTGCTGCCGCTGGTGCCGGGCGCGGTGGGCGCCACCGACGAGCCCCGCTCGCCCAGGATGAAGCTCAGCTTCTTGGTGCTGCCCTCCAGGCACTGCAGCTCGCCCACGTAGCCCTTCTTGGACCCGCTGATCACCGACGGGTCGAACACCACGTCGTCCGCAGACGTCCGCAGCTCGTGGAACTTCACGCTCACCTGCACCGGCTCGACGTAGCCGACGTCCTCGTCCTCCAGAAACACGCTCTCGTCCAGCCCGCCCGTGCCCGCCTCCGCGAGGCTCGCCGCCGCGCTGCTGGTGCTGCTGGCGGCCGGTTTCTGCTGCGTCTTGGACGGAGACGTGATGAACGTGTGTTTCGCGGGCCCCGCGCCCCGCCGCTTCCCCACAATCAGACTCGCCTCGTTGGCCCGCAGCGACACCCGGTTGCCTGTGTCTGGATTCATCGCGCTGGGTGTTTTGGGCTCGCGTTGCTGGCCAATGGCGGAGGAGAAGGGGGGCTTCGGCTTGGGGGCTTCTTTGGCCGCGTACTTTTCGGTTGTCGCACTACTACATGGCTCGTACTCGTATTAACGTGTTGATTGCACTGGCTTGGCCTTGGCCGGGCGGTGGGTTCTGAGCTTGGCCTTCATCGCATTGGCGGTGCGGATCTTGCTGATGGAGAGGTTCATCATGGCCCCGGCCAGCTCGTCCGTGCTGGCGGCCGAGGAGGCGGGCGGCGAGACCGAGCGCTGCAGCTCCTTGAGTGCCTTGATCTCGGAGATGTGCTTTCTCAGCATGGAGTCCAGCGCAATCAGCACCGGCTCGAAGTCCTTGGGGCTCCTGGCCGGGTACGCCAGGCTCTTGACGATCAGCACCTTCGACTCCAGCTTGCGGAGGCTGTCCTGCGCCAGCAGCAGCTTCTCGTTGATGCTCTTGCGGATCTGGGCCTGTCTGAGGTCGAGAGGCAGCTCGCTGTTGATCCTGTCCTGCTCCCGGGCCTTCTTCTGCAGCTGCGCGAGGTCCTGGGCCATCCGCGTTGTCGACTGCAGCGCCTTCTGGGCACCGGCCTTGACGGTCTCCAGCTCCGCGAGCGTGGCCACATACCGCTTCGCAAGCGCACCTGCTTCCAGATCGCCGGCTATGCGCGACACCGTGGCGGCCTCGCCGAGTCTCCAGTAGTACGGGTGGTCCAGCGACTCTTCTGTGTGGCTCACTGGCAGCTCCGAGTGGTCCCTGATGTAGTTGCCGATGCTGGTGATGTTCTTGTGCAGCGTGTCAAGCTCGGCCTGTGTGTCGTAGAACATCTTCTCCACCTCCTGCATGGTTGGGTCGGGGTCCAGCGGTGGGTAGTTGACGTTTCCCAGCTGGTAGTAGAACGGAACCGTCTCTGGCACGTTGTCCCTGCTCGATACGATCTCGGCCTCCTCGAAAACGGCATCGGGCTTGACAGCCGGTTCTTCTGGCTTCTCCGGATCCATCTCGATCTGTGGCTCGTCAGCTTGCTCGTCAGCTTGCTCGTCAGCTTGCTCGTCAGCTTGCTCGTCAGCTTGCTCGTCAGCTTGCTCGTCAGCTTGCTCGTCAGCTTGCTCGTCAGCTTGCTCGTCAGCTTGCTCCACGGCTGCTTCCTCGGGTTCCTCAGATTCCTCCTCTTCGGAGTCCTCTTCGAAGTCCTCTTCGGAGTCCTCTTCGGAGTCCTCTTCAGGCACTTCCTCTTCCTCTTCGTCTCTGAAGAAAGAGCTCTCGTTGGCAACTCCCTCAACTTGTTCGTCCTCGTCGCCAGAGCTTCCGAGAGTTCTCTCCTCATCCAGCGTGGATGCCTCATCCTCGCTACCCTGGCCTTCCTCTGGTTCCTCGCCATCTTCTTCAGCCTTGGACTCGTCAAACAGACTGTCGTTTTCCTCAACGTTGGAGTCCTCGTCTACATCTGCCTGGCTCAAGTCTAGGTTTTGGCTGAACGATAGCTCAGAATCGACGGTCACCTGTGGGTCTTGGTCATCGTTGGCCAGCTCGCCAATGGCATCTTCGCTGTCGTCTGCCTCTTCGTCGCTTGAGTCATCTTCGTCATCCTTTGCAGATAACTGGAGCGGTTCCTTCTTGTCAGCAGCGAAGGCAAATGGACTGGCCTTGTTGCCAAAGGAAGACTGGCCGAAAACCTCATCCTTCTTTCCCAGAGCCGTTGCGAATGGCGACTGGCCGAAAGCAGACTTGCCAAAACCAGAACTGCCAAACGCTGGTCTTGTCTCCTCGGTCTTGAGCGCGAATGGAGAAGGTGTAGCAGCGCCAAAACCGCTCTTACCAAAAGCTGACTGTCCGAATCCACCAAGAGCAGTGGAAGTCTTCGATTCGTTGGAGTCCTTGCTGCCTAATGAAGCGAAAGGAGAAGAAGAAATGGATCCAAATCCACTTTTTCCGAAGGCAACGCCGCCAGTCTGTCCAAAAGTTGGCTTTGTCTCCGTGGGTTCCTCTGACTTTTCGGATTCGTCCTTCGATTTGAGTTCCTCTTCGGACTCTTCTTGTGGCTCCTCCAGCTTCTCTTCGACTTCCTCTTCAATTTCCTCCTTGGGTTCCTCCTTGGGTTCCTCCTTGGGTTCCTCCTTGGGTTCCTCCTTGGGTTCCTCCTTGGGTTCCTCGGGCTCTTCCTTCTTCAGACTTGCAAAAGGAGAGACGGTGGATCCGAATCCACTCGAGCCGAAAGCAGGTTTATCTGAGACAGCAGCAAACGGAGATGCAGCACTCGATCCAAATCCGCTCTTACCAAATGCGGAGGATCCAAAAGCAGCCGGTTTGTCCTCTTCCTTCTTCTCGGAGACGTTGGCAAATGGAGACGGGGTAGCAGAGCCAAACCCACTCTGTCCAAACGCACTGTTTGGCTTGGCTTCCTCTTTCTTTTCTGTTAAACTGGCAAAAGGAGACAATGTGTTCGATCCAAATCCACTCTTGCCAAATGCTGCACCACCGGTCTGGCCGAACGCTCCAAATCCAGTGGCGTCCGTCTTCTTTTCTGTGAGACTGGCAAAGGGTGAGGACGTGGTTGATCCAAACCCGCTCTTTCCAAAAGCTGTGCCGCCAGTTTGGCCAAACGCACCGAACCCCGAAGCTGGCTTGGGCTCGTCAGACTTCTCCGTCACACTGGCAAAGGGCGAGGAAGTCGTTGACCCGAACCCGCTCTTCCCAAAAGCAGCTCCCGACTGGCCAAACCCGCCAAACGCAGAGTTGGGCCGAGAATCGTCCTTCTTCTCTCCGAATCCTGACTGTCCAAAAGCAGGTGTCTTGCCAAAGCCACCGAGTGGGCTCGCTGTCTCTTTCACAGCGCCAAACCCTCCAAACCCAGTAGTGCTACCAAAAGCAGGTTTGTTCTCTGTGGGCTTTGGAGCCTCATCCGATCCAAGGGACAGTCCTCCCAGACCAGACGGAGACTTGCTCGCAAAAGGATTGGACGAAGATGAGCTCGAGAAGATGGACTTGGTCTCTGCCTTGGTTTCTTCCGTGGGCTCCTCTTTGGTCCCCTCTTTGGGCTCGGCTGGAGCCGGCTCCGCGAGTAACGAGGGGAACTCCGCTGCATGCTGTGATCTCTCCTGCTCGAGGCTGAGAGTGGCGTCTATCTTGACCTCTCCGGCACCGAGGCCCTTCTTGTAGAACACCTCCCATGCGAGCAATTGGCCTCTCTGTGTCAGAGTCCAGAGGCGCGGCAATGGCGGGCAGCTCTCAACACCAGTCACGGGAGCGACCAGATCGTCCTTGGCTGTGAGATCCAGCACAAACCCCAGCGGCACATCGTCATCGCCTGTGTCGTTGTCTATGGGCAGCTGTGCCCTGTCTCCGTCGTTGAGCTGCGATACCACGTCTGTGGGTGTCACTATGCAGATGTCAGTGGACAGCACTCCGGCCAGCACGTTCACGCGGGGGAAGTCCTTGGACCACCTGTGGATGGGGGCGTTGTATATGGTGGACTTGAGCTTTGCAGAGCCAAACGGCGAGCACACGAGCGGAGACGTCTTCCAGTCCACACCCGAGTCTGACACCGTCAGCATGGCCGCTTCGTAGTCTGTGCGTGGCTCTTCCGGGTCCTCGTCGTCTGTGGTGCCATAGAACACAAGCCAGGCCGACTCGGACACCGAACACACGCTGAGGGGCAGCGCATCCTCTTCCGAAAGCCCGTCTGGCCTCTGTAAGGTCCTGGCGGAGCCCGTGCTCACGTCCACGAGCTGCAGAGACCCGTCGCCCAGCCCCACCAGGGCGGACTTGGCGTCTGTGAGCGACCACGCCACGGAGATGGCGTTCACCACCACCGTCATTGTGGCTGCAGAGCCCACATCGAGCAGCACGAGCTCGTTGTTCTTCAGCAGCACGAGACACGATCTGCCGTGCCAGGGCGAGGGGGCAAAGCTCTCCACGCCCTGCTCGAACTTCTTCACGCTGGCCAGCTCCGCTCCAGACAGCGTGAGGATCTCGTCTGCGCCAGAGGCCACCAGAAGCCCGTCGGCGGTGTACGCGATGCAGTAGATCTGCCGCCCACCGGTATCCACGCCCTGGGCCTCCACGGAGGCGTCTTCCTGGCCCAGAAAGGCTGAAACAGCCGCCGTGTCGCCCGTGACCAGCTCACTGTGACTGCACGCAGCATACTTCCCGTTCACGTTGTCCCACGCCAGCAGCCTGAGCGTCCTGTCTCCCAGCTCAGCGGTGTCGATGGGCCCAAACAGCCTGATGCCCTGTCCGACAAACCGGAATCCAAAATCCTGCGCCAGTTAGTCGCCCACCCGTGCAAATGCACCGCTACACGTACCTCGGTGACAAGCTCGTTCAGTTCCTCCATCGGTGTTGTAAGGATGTCGAGCGGTTGAGAGGGCTTTGTAAGGCTGTTATGATTTCGCATTTTCTTCCGCCTGCTTCTGCTTACGTAAACATGTTTTGGTGTGTGCACGATTATTATTTTCTGATTGGGTCATGCACGACCCGCAGAGGCAAAGAATTTTTTTTACAAAAAAATCTCTCCCTCCTTGTTAGCGATCAGGCACAACATGGCTAGGAAGAAGTCGCAGAGCAAGGCCAAGAGCCAGAAGCGCGTGCTGGATGCGTTCCAGGTGGCGGAGAAGGAGACCCGGGGCTGGGACAACGAGAGCGACTCGGATGACAACGTCAGAGGCGGCATCATGAGGGCCAAGCGAAGCCTGGACGGCGAGGACGGCTCCGAGGGCGAGTTTGAGGACGAGGAGATCGACTCGGACGAGGCGTTTGGCTCGGGCGACGAGTACGACGTTCTGGACTCCAAGTTTGGCAAGCACAACGACGACGAGTACGACAGCGACGGCTCCTACACGTCGATCGACGAGGACGATCTGATTCCTCTGAGTGAGGTGTGGGACCGCGACGATGCCGATGCGAAGAAGGGCGGTGCCGTGTCGGACATCGTGCTGAACGACAACTTCGAGAGCGAGGAGGAGTCTGAGGAGTCCTCATCTGAGTCCTCAGACGAGGAGCCCGAGGAGGAGGACCCGTTCGGTGGCTTCTCCGACGACGAAGACGTGGACCTCTCCAACGTGCGGTCTACGCTGGAGGCGGCCAGGCCAAAGACCAAGAAGAAGAGACACCTGGTGAGTGAGAGCCAGGCCGAGAGCGAGTTCAGCGTTCCTGTGTCCGGCAGCCTCACGCTCGAGGAGATGATGGCGGGCGTCGAGGGTGCGCAGGAAGAGCTCCGTTTCGTGGATCCCGCCGACGAGAGCACCAAGGTTGTTGCGGTGCCGCTGCCACAGAGCATCCAGAAGCGGAACGACCGGAGAGCGGCCTACGAGATCACCAAGGACGAGGTCAACAAGTGGAAGGACACGGTCCAGGAGAACCGCCGGGCCGAGGTGCTGAAGTTCCCGCTGAACCCAGAGGTGGACCACAACGCTCCGTCCTCGTTCACTCCCAGCGACAAGCCGCTGACGGAGCTCGAGGAGAAGGTGCAGCAGGTGCTGGTGGAGTCCTCCATGGACAACATGAAGAAGGAGGAGGCGCTGTTTGAGGAGATCCTCACGGCCAAACTGTCCAAGGAGGAGATGCAGAAGCGAACCAACGAGCTCAGGCTGATGCGCGAGCTTATGTACCGTGGCCAGAGAGACTCCAAGCGGCTCAAGAAGATCAAGTCGAAGGCGTACCGCCAGAAGCTCAGAAAGGAGCGGATGAAGAACCAGAAGCTCATCGACGAGATCGAGGGCGTGGACGAGGACGCAGAGGACGCCGATCTCAACAGAGCCAGAGAGAGAATGACCTTGAAGCACAAGAACCAGTCTGCGTGGGCCAAGAGCATGACCAAGAGCGGCTTGACCAAGGACAAGGAGGCCCGAGACGAGATGGAGAGCATGCTCAGACAGGGAGAGGAGCTCCGCCGGAAACAGCTCGGCAGAGATGCCGAGGACGAGGACCAGCGTGAGCTCAGCGACCTCGAGAGAGACCTGGATGACGATGAAGAGCAGGTGGACGTCTCCAAGCTCGGCAAGGGTGTCATGAACATGGACTTCATGAAGAACGCCGCTGCTAAGGCCAAGCAGGAGAACCAGAGGACGCTCGAGAAGCTGAGAAACGGCGAGCTCGAGTCTGACGACGAGGGCCAGATCGACTCGGTGAACGTGCACGAAAACGTCGGCAGACGCGTGTACACACCCGGAGTTGCATCTCTGAAGAGCGACACCGCCGAGCTCGAGAGAGCGGCTGCCTTGGAGATTGCCGAGGAGGAGTCCCGGAGCCTGGCCAACCGTCTAAGCAAGAGAGAGAGACTCTCGGACCAGGTGACGGTGTCCACCGAGCAGGCCACCAGGGCCGAGCCCGAGTCGGCGAATCCGTGGCTGTCTGCTGGCTCCAAAACCAGGAAGTCCAACAAGATGTCCGTGGTGGACGAGTCCTCGTCGGCGCTGGCCAAGTCTGCAGCCAAGATCCAGAAGAGCAGGAAGCGCACTGCGGAGTCCGAGGACCCGACCCTGATCGACCTCGAGACCACCATGCAGATCAACGATCCGTACGGCGAACAGGGCGAAGACGAGAGGGAGATCGAGACCGGCGCCATGTTCAAGCAGAAGGACCTCATCAGACAGGCGTTTGCCGGCGACGATGTGGTCAAGGAGTTCGAGGAGGAGAAGAGGCTGGTGGTCGAAGAGGAGGACGACCAGGAGGTGGACGACTTCATGCCCGGGTGGGGAGGATGGGCCGGAGAGGACATCAAGACCAAGGCCACCAAGAAGCGCAAGGTGGCCGGGGTGACGAGCGCCAACAAGCGCAAGGACAAGAACCTGAAGAAGGTGATCATCAACGAGCGGGTCAACAAGAAGAACTCCAAGTTCCAGGCCCAGGGGGTGCCGTATCCGTTCGAGACCATGGAGCAGTACGAGCGCTCGCTCAGACTGCCGATGGGCCAGGAGTGGACCACCCGCGAAACCCACCAGAGGCTCACGATGCCCCGCGTCATCGCCAAGCACGGCAGCATCATCGACCCGCTCAAGGCGCCCTTCAAGTCGTAATCTGTGTACTTTTCACCAGCTCCATTTTTCACTCTCGTATTTCGTATTCGGAAACGCCTTTTTTGGCGCGGTGCACGCCCCGAGGACGCCTTTCATTTGCTGATTTGCTGGGGAAGGGCGGCTCCGTTGCTGCTTCTTCCGCCACCACGCACCATGGAACTCGCTAAGGGCTCTTCGCGGGCGCCGGTGAGCTCGGTGGAGACAGACCCCGAGAAAGGGCTGTCGTTCACGCAGACCGCGTCTGTTTCGCTCACGATACGCAACCTCTCGATAGCGACGGACCCGAACCACGGGCTCCGCAGGCTCCGCAGGGCCAAGAAGGCGGAGCAGAAGGCGATTCTGCACGATATGTCGTTCGACGTGCCTGCTGGGTCGGTCACAGCCATCATGGGCGGCAGCGGGTCCGGCAAGACGACGTTGCTCAACTCGCTGGCCGGGCGACAGGGCAAGTCGAACCTGGTGGTGAGCGGAACGGTTCTGTACAACGACTCGGCGGCCATTGACACGATCCGCCACGCCTATGTGATCCAGCAGGACATCCTGCTGCCGCAGCTGACGTGCTACGAGACGCTGCTGTACGCGGCCGAGCTGCGACTGCCGAAACTCACCCGGAGACGCGAGCGGGTGCAGCTCGTGGACGAAATTGTGCTTGAGCTGGGCCTCAAGGAGTGCAGGGACACCGTTGTTGGCGACAGGATGCACAAGGGGCTGAGTGGCGGCGAGAAGCGGCGGCTCTCCATCGGAATCCAGCTGCTGGCCAACCCGTCGGTGCTGTTTCTCGATGAGCCCACCACGGGACTGGACGCATACAGCGCGCTGTTGCTCATTCAGACGCTCAAGAAGCTTGCCAGGAAGGGCAAGACGTTCATCGTGAGCATCCACCAGCCGAGATCCGACATCTTCTTCCTCTTTGACCAAATCCTGGTCTTGTCGCGCGGCAAGATGTGCTACGGTGCAAAGAGCACTGAGATCATCCCGTACTTCTCCAGGCTGGGCTACGATGTGCCGGAGAACGTGAATCCCGCAGACTACATAGTCGACATCACGAGCATAGACTTCAGGACACCGGCGGCCCTGGAGTTCTCGTCTGCGCGGTACGAGACCATATCGCAGGCCTGGAAGACCGAGATGGAACAGCTGGACCTGCATCCTGCGGTGGACAAAGACGATACCTCCGAGGTGTTTGGGCCAGGAAGGGCGCCCTTCTGGCGTGAGGTGAACATCCTGGTGAGGAGAAACTTTGTGCTGGCCATGCGCGATCCGCTGGGCGTGTTTGGGCTCTACTTCGAGTCCATAATGCTTGGCAGTATCTGTGGCTGGGTGTTCTACAAGCCGGGGACCTCTCTCTCGGGAATCAAGACAACACTGGGCTCGCTGTACATCACCACTTCTCTGCAGGTGTACCTGCTGCTTCTGTACGAAACGTACAGGCTGTGCTCGATCGACATGAAGGTCTTCGACAGAGAGAGGTCCGAGGGCTGCACCACGGTGTGGGGGTTTCTGCTGGCCAGGAGAATCGCCAAGATGTGCTGCGAGGATCTGGTTGTGCCCTTCTTCTTCTCCGTCATCACCTACTTCATGTTTGGCCTGCGAACGGACAGTGCGCGCCATTTCTTTATCTATTTCGCCGAGAATCTCGTGGGGCATCTGACATCCATGTGTCTGGCCATGCTGGCCGCTGCTGTGTCGAGAGAGGTCTCGACTGCCACTCTGGTGTGCAACCTGAACTTCACGTTCCAGAGCATGACAAACGGCTTCTTTGTCAACGTGAAGCAGGCCCCCGTCTACGTCAGATGGTGCAAGTACGTCGCATACGTGTGGTATGCGTTTGGCTGTCTTTCGTCCAACCAGTTCACCGGCTTCCGCGGTGAGTGTTTCGAGCAAAACGCCGGCACTCCAGATGTGGATACGCTGTGCCAGTCTTCTACCGGTGAGGTGGTTCTGGGCTCCATCGGGTTCTGGGAGAACTGGATAGCGCTCCCCATCTGTGTGCATCTGTGCTGGGCAATCGGCTTCTACCTTGCTGCTGGAGTCTTGTTAACGCTGAAGCCTGTGGACGTATCCATGGCCAAGGAGGTTGGTGCCCAGGTGAACAGCAAGTCTGGTGAGCCTAAAGCTGAAGATATCGCTGCTGCGTCTCCAGTCGAGGAGATGGGCATCACGGTAATACTCAAGTCGCTGTTTCTTGACGTTCGCAGGGTGAATCCGGCGAGAAAACTCTATGCGTCGAGGCCAAGTCCCAGCAAGGTCATTTTGCACGGTATCGACGCTGTGTTCAAACCTGGTAAACTGAACGCCATCATGGGTCCCTCGGGCTCAGGCAAGTCGTCTCTGCTCAACCTGATCAGTGGTCGCGTCAATTCGAGTCTGGCCACGAGATACTCCTCGTCGGGAGCTATCTACTTCAACCAGTACGAGGTGACGGCACCCGTCATCCGCTCAATCTGCTCCTATGTCTCACAGGATGACGACAACCTGCTTCCGCCGCTGTCTGTTGAGGAGACTCTCAAGTTCGCGGCGAGTTTGCGTCTTGCAAAGAGCAAGATGTCGAAGGCACAGATAGACCAGCTTGTCGACGACATCATCAGGAAGATGGGGCTCACCGAGTGCAGGAACACGCCCATAGGCTCTGAGTTCGTGAAGGGGATCTCGGGTGGTGAAAAGAGACGTGTTTCCATCGCAGTCCAGCTGCTGAACAACCCGAAGATCCTGTTTCTGGACGAGCCAACCTCGGGCCTGGATGCCTTTACAGCATCGTCGATCCTCAAGGTTCTGCAGAACCTGACGGACGAGGGCAAGACCGTCGTCATGACGATCCACCAGCCTCGTTTCGACCTCTTCAGCTCGTTTGGCTCTGTGCTCTTGCTGGCCAAGGGGGGTAATGTCGCATTTGATGGCTCCCCCTCACAGATGTTGGACCACTTCAACTCACTGGGCTACCCTGTGCCTCCTTTGACAAATGCCGCCGATCACGTACTGGACCTGATCTCGTACAATACCCAAAACCAAATTGCAGAGGACAGTTCCAGGCGCAGGGTGTCCGAGCTGCTCGAGATATGGAACCAGAAGAGGAGAGAGTCGCCTCTGGAAGTCAACCACACCATGGTTTCCAACGAGTTCAGCTCCTTCGTTAGGCAGAGGGCAGACCTGGTTACTGCGTTCCCCGTGCTTGTGTACCGCCAGTTTCTGTGTGTTACCAGAGATATCAACCTGTTGATGTCACGGATTGCACAGGTGACCGGAATGGGTGTCATCCTTGCGTTGTTCTTTGCGCCAATGAAGCACAACTACAACTCCATCCAGAACAGGATCGGCATTCTCCAGCAGATCTCGTCTCTGTACTTTGTCGGTGTGCTGAACAACGTCAGCGTGTATCCTATTGAGCGAAACTACTTCTACGAGGAGTACGAGGACAACGTTGTTGGGTCGCTGTCTTTCTTTCTGGCCTATCTTGCTGTTGAGATTCCGTTTGAGATATTCACAGCCCTGATCTTTGCCGTGTTTGTCGTCATTGTGGTTGGGCTTCCGAGAAACCCAGAGACGTTTTTCGCCATTGCGTACTCTTCGCTCACGATAGTCAACACGGGAGAGTCGCTGGGCATAATTTTCAACACACTGGTGCACCACGCTGGTTTCGCACTCAACATCATCTCGCTTCTTGCGTCGCTTGCCACGTTCATGTCGGGTCTGATGTCCCTGAACATGGGCGGGTTTCTGCGTGGAATCAACTGGGTGTCGCCGCTCAGCTATGTCGTTAAGATCAGCACGAACCTCGTATTCACGAAGGATGTCCATTTCACGTGTGATTCCACAACCATGAACTCCGACGGAACGTGTCTGTTCTCCAACGGAGAAGAAGTCCTGGACAGTTATGGCTTTCGTGCTAATGTGCCCCTGATGTGTGGTTTACTTGCGGTTGTAACAGTGGCCTACAGACTGGTTGCGTATGCCGTTCTACGCCTGAAGCTTCTACGTTTCAGCCTTGATGATTTCAGAGCCCGCGTGGGGATGTCTTGATACTATTTCGATCTAGTGGGAATAAACGAGTTTCTGTGAGTAAACAGGGGAATGACCACTACATGCGGCATGTAGCAAGAGGTGTCGTGATGGCGAACATGCACATTCAGATTGAGTGTTTGGGCATTTTGAAGAGCTACACACCGCTTCCGTGGATATCATCTTAGCCGTCTTTCTGATTACGGGAGCTTTCTGATCTATCAATCGGTTACTACCATGATCTTCATGCGGACGCGGTTTGAAACTGCTTTTCCCGTTTAGATTGGCTCCTACATACTGTATCTGGTGAGCAAGAGCCCCCAAACGCTCGCCCAGTCCCACTCCATTGATCCGACCCCTTTAACCTCAGAATAACGATCTGAAATGATGTTAAAAGTACATATAAACCCGCTTTTTGTGCGCAAATCGTTTTGAGCGATTATGGATGGCAGTTTTTCATTCGTCAACATGAACAGGCGCGAGTGGTTTAGTGGTAAAATGGATCGTTGCCATCGATCCGCCCCGGGTTCGATTCCCGGCTTGCGCATTTTCACTTTTTTTTTGCATCTTCTTGCTCATATTTTTTTTTTGCTCCTGATAACTTTACCCTTTTGATATGTATGCTATTATGGTGTTTTAACTCGGCCACATCCAGGTAGGGTACTGGCACCGTCTGTTGTCAAAGATGTCTTGTGGCTGGTAAACGTGGAAAGTTTGAGCCGCATCCTCCCCTCGCGGCTGAAGATCAGATCAAAGATTCCAGGCCATATTTGAGGCCTTGATAAGTCTGGTACAATTCCACAGAGCATTGTAAGACGTGTTCTCCGAGGAGATGGAAAGGATGGCCTTTATAGGTAAGACAGTTGTCTTTGCGAAGGCTCGTTGTTTTGGGTAGAAATCTGAAAAAAATGAGAATTCGGGATACAGCATGCCATGGCGGATAGGTCAGGATTTTCCAACAGTACAGAACGTCCGGTAAACTATTGCTAGATGGAAGGGCTCTTTCTTAGTACTTGCAAGTGAGATACACGAGCCTTTCCTTTGGAAGACTTCGGGCTAGCCGTTCGATCGGAACGGGATCACAATCTCTCTAAGCACCGCTACGGCGTACCAGCGTAAACGAGGCCTTCTGTGTCGGAAGAAGAGACCATACCGGACCCGTCTAAGCACTCTGGTAACGTAAGTCCAGTGGCTATTGCAACTGCTAGTTGTTTGCCTTCCCTCAGCTAAGATTCCCCTGCCGTTATCCAAGCAGCAAGCAACTCATAAACATTCTGCATGGCTAACCACGGGACTAACCAACGTTCTAGCTACCGGTAAGGAAAGATTCGGGATCTGATGTCGATACGCTGGACAACCTTCTATGATATCTTCCCACTGAGCATGAGCTATTTCAGCAAACGAGCCGATCTCCCGGACGAAGCACACCATCTTCCCGAGTACACAACAGAAGAGATATTAAGCACTGTTCCTCATGTCCCAACCGTCTAACTTAGCCTTTCAGTGGATGGCACGGAGATACACTCGGAGTCGGTCCACACTAATCGAGATACTGCCACGAACTCGCTACATGGAAGCGTCTCTCAGAACCACCATGAACAGGCGCGAGTGGTTTAGTGGTAAAATGGATCGTTGCCATCGATCCGCCCCGGGTTCGATTCCCGGCTTGCGCATTTTCACTTTTTTTTGCATTTTTTTGCATCACCAGAAGAAGCGAAATCCCAGTTTTTGACTCCCGTGGCAGTTCTCCTGCTATTCGGTAAAAAAAATTGCCAAAATGGCCAAAAAGGCCATGTAGCTCCCTCGTAGCTTCCTTATTGACCCTCGGGGGTTTGGCAGAGGCGACCTTTTTTTTGCCTCTCTTTCTGAGAGATCCCCAGCTTTCTACAGCACCATGAGCGGATCCATTCTGAGGCGTGTGGCTGGATCCCTGAGGTTCCAGTCGAGTGTTGTGCCTGCGGAGTATGCCAGGCACCAGCAGCTTCTGCGCGATCTGAGTGCCAAGGAGGACGGTTCCGACGAGGCGAGGAAGGTGATCGAGGAGATCGAGGCCAGCGCCGACGCCGAGGTGAAGGGCATCTTCTACAACCAGGCGGTGCGCCACTTTGCCAAGAGCGACTACTCGGTGGTGAGCGAGTTCTCGGGGAAGCTCGAGGAACTGGGCAAGTCGCTGGACACCAAGGCCGTGATCGAGGCCATCAGGCACAACCCGGGAAGGGTCAGCACCAGCTGGGAGCTGTACCTGAAGTACCCGCGTGCAGACCAGACGCTGTATGGCGAGGTGCTGCGCAAGGTGACCTTCGGCGACCTCGCGGACCAGGAGGAAGGGTATGTGCTCGACGAGCGCAAGCTCGGGTTTGCGTTCCAGATAGTCCACAAGATGGCCACCCGCGTTCCCGAGGACGTGCGCGACGCGCTGGTGGAGGCGTGTGTGGAGAACGATCTCGTGCCGCTGCTGGCGCTGCTGGATCTGGAGGGAGAGTACCTCGAAAGGCTCCTGCTGACGCTCGAGGAGGACGCCAAGATCGCACAGGTGTTCAGCCTCATTGCCGAGCCGTCGTCGAGAGACGCGTGGAAGCGGGCTCTGCCGGCCATCGCGAACAGCAAGCCCAACGAGAAGGCTGAGCAGTTTGCCGGAAAGCACGGTCTGCCAGAGGTCACGGGCTTCGAGCCAACACAGCTCCTGGACCAGTCGATCGAGAAGTTGCAGAGCCTGAAACTGGACGCGGGAGACGGCGAGGACGCTCTTGCCATACGACTGGCGGTTCTCAAGACGGTGGGGATCCACCTCAACGACATGCAGCGCGCGCTAGAGCTGTTCCACGAGTACCAGACCAGAGAGCCCTACAAGAGAGACAAGCTGCAGCGAACCATATCTGTGGTGCTTGCATACCACGCAGTGGCCTCGAAAAACAGGATTCTGATCCAGGTGAGCGAGTCGATGGCTCCGCAGATACCCATCTCCGCCGAGTCCGTGGCCGCCGTCATCCTGGCCCACGGGGCGTTCGGCGACCCGGATGCGGCTCTCGACGTCTACAACGCGCACATCCAGAATGTGTCGAAGGACAACAGCAACCACCTCGAGATCTCCGACTCGTCACTGCTCACCGAGAGTCTCATCTCCGTGTACCTGGCGCAGCGCGACCGCGACTTTGCCGAGCTGATCAGAAATGGCGCAACCGGGTCTGGACTCGTCTCCAGAGGTTCAGGGACTACGCGGGTCAAGGCCCTTTTCAAGGAGTATGGTGAGCTCGCCGAACAGAGCGGCGATCTCGCAGATGCGATCTTGAGGGAGAGACTCGCACAGCTGACATAGACAAGTTCACACAAACCGATAGCAAACCGCTTCCTGTAGCCGCACTGACGTGCTCGAAATTTTCTCTTGAACCTCGAAATAAATGACAGAGTTTTTCGGGCTTCCTGACTCTGATTTGCCGGCGTCAACTTTCGTCATCCGCCTCTCTTTCTGACACTTTTCTTCCACCAACGATACACAATGGCTACCAACATCACCTGGCACCCAAATTTGACGCACGAGGAGAGGAAGGCTGCGAGAGGGCAGTCGGGAGTCACTGTCTGGCTGACGGGTCTCAGTGCTTCCGGTAAGAGGTGAGTGTTCACTGTGGCTTTTTTATTACGTGATCTTCTCCGCTAACACACCAACAGTACCATTGCCTGTGCTTTGGAGCAGGAGCTTCTGAGCAGGGGCATTTCCGCCTACCGTCTGGATGGAGACAACGTCAGATTCGGTCTGAACAAGGACCTTGGGTTCTCCGAGGCCGACCGTAACGAGAACATCCGCCGTATCTCTGAGGTGTCCAAGCTCTTTGCCGATTCCTGCACCGTTTCGATCACCTCCTTCATCTCTCCGTACAAGGCCGACCGCGAGAAGGCCAGAGAGCTGCACAAGCAGGACAGCCTGCCATTTGTCGAGGTCTACGTCGACGTGCCCGTCGAGGTTGCCGAGCAGAGAGACCCCAAGGGTCTCTACAAGAAGGCCAGAGAGGGCATCATCAAGGAGTTCACCGGTATCAGTGCTCCATATGAGGCTCCCGAGTCCCCAGAGATCCACCTCAAGACCAACGAGCTGTCTGTCGAGGAATCCGCCCAGAAGATCATCGACTACCTCGTCCAGCACAAGCTTGTCGCTTTGAAATAGTTTGTATTTTGATTCATGCGGTCCTCCTCTTCTTATTAACAACGGTCTTGATGGCCACGATCCACTTGAGTAGCTCCTCCTCGCTGTCTGCACAGAACCTTATCCTCTTCTTCCTGGTGATGATCAGCAGACACCAGATCTTGGTCTTGGACAGCGGATCCAGCTCGCATATGTCCATTATGTCATCGACGTTGATGGTCTTGATGGGCTTGTCGCTGCTGGACTTGTAGAAGTACATCTGTTTGTTCGTCAGCAGGATGCGGAACCTCTTCCACTGGCTGTACGTCTTGTACAGACGCGACAGGTACCCCTGCTCGATCAGAATCTCATTCCTGGCCTCGGATCCAAACTGCACCTCCGACAGCTGCACGGGCGGAGAGTTGATTGGCGACAGGCTCTCCTGGATAACGTCGAGCGGCGGAACCACCGCGGGCATCGGCGTCGACTCAGACGCACACGAGGTGTAATTAGGGTCTTCTGTGCCGCTGAACTGCTCGTGGGACGAATCGTTTCGCGAAGCCTGCACCTGCGGGGGTGGTGGCTGAAAGGGAACCACCGTTGGCTTTTCCGCAGCCTTGGCCGGCTCCGTGAGAGTCTCGATCGCGCTCTTCCAACTCCCAAACACCTCCTCCGTATCGCTGTACAGCTTCAGCTTCTTGTTGCTCGTGTATATCACGAAGCGCGGGTGTCTGCTCGTCTTCTCCACCTTCCCCACCGACACGATGGTGGACGAGTCAATCACGCTGATGGGCTTGTGTTCTTTCGAATCCTTGTACTGGGCCAGCTGTCCTACCCGCAGCACAAACCAGTACTTCTTGTACTGGTGTGTGGTCGAGGACTTCTTGTACAGGTATGACGCCACCAGGATCTTGTTCGGGTCCTCGTGTCTGTCGGCGGAGTTCGACGACGCAGCGTATCCCGGTTTCCCCGTCTGTATGATCTGGTGGTGTCCATGAGCAGCAGGACCCAGCCTGGCCAATCCAGTAACCATTGATTATTGCTCCGTGTGCAAAGAGAAGTGAGCAAAGAAAAGCGAGCCAAACCTTTGTGACGCCTCGAACAGGCAGGGGGCGTGTACCGAACAACAATATACAACAGAGAACTACGTTGTAGAAACGAATGAATAAATAACGAAAAAACCTCAGCAAAAACAAACCTAATCTTATGAAAATGATCATGCTCTCTCAAGGTACTCATCGCGGGACTTGCCGATCTGAGAGTCAGTAAGAGCGATTTCCTCGTCATCTTCGTTGAGCAGCACCTCCTTTTCGGACTCGCCAGCGGTCTTGATGTTGGCGTTTCTGTTCTCGGGACCAACGAGGGTGATGAGAAGAAGGTATGCAAACACACAGCCCACAAAGATGGCCATGACACGCGCATAGTCGTAGATGTGCTCACCATTCTTGTTGACAAGGGGGAATCTCTCACCGATGGTGGTTTCGATGGTGGAGGAAGCAGAGGAGGCCAAGTTACCCAGCTGGTAAGCGGCACCAACGATGAAAGCTCTGAACTCTGGTGGAGAAAGCTCGGAAAGATGGACAGGCACAACACCCCAGGCACCCTGGACAAAGAACTGCAGGAAGAAGGCACCAGCGTTGATACCGGAACCGTCGACGAAAGCCCATGGGTAGATAAGAGCACCACCGCCGATGCAGCAGACGATGATCGAGAGTCTTCTTCCGGCAAACTGGGACAGGTGACCGACAATGATACCGCCGGTGATGGCACCCAGGTTGGCAACACAGTTGGTGACGGTAGATCTGTCGGCAGAGAATGCGTACTGCTTGGTCAACAGCGTAGGGTACAAATCCTGCGAACCGTGGGAGGCGAAGTTGAAACCGGCCATGAGAAGAACCATGTAGATCAGCATCAGCCAGTAGATCTTCAGCGAGGCAAGCGCCTTCTCCTTGAAAGTGGGCTGGACAATGTTGTTCTCCTTGTTGTACTGCTCGAGCTGCTTCTTCTGCTTGAAGAACTCGGTCTCGGGCAACATGAGTCTGAAAACCACAATGAGGAAACACACACCGGCACCGAACCAGAACATGGTTCTCCAGGACTTCTCCGTGGTGTCGGCAAGAGCTCTCGTGAAGACAACGGCAAGGAGGTAACCGAGAGTGTAACCCTGCTGCAGGATACCGGAAATGATACCTCTGGCCTCAACAGGACAGTCATCCAGAGCAGTGGCAGCAGCGTTTCCGTAGATACCACCCAGCAGGATACCAAAGACGGCACGCACACCGAGGAACTGCTGGTAGTTCTTGATGAAACCGGTACCGATCTCCAGGATGCACATGAGCAGCAGGTTAATGGCGAAGGGGTACTTTCTACCGTACTTGTCACCCAGGTAACCGAAGAAGAAACCACCTACAGAACGCAGCATGAGCACAAGGGTGATACCCCAGGTGATATCCTTGACCGACTTGCCAAAGTCCTCGGCCAGCTTCGAGGCGTTGAGCGAGACGGAGAAGAAGTCGTAAGCGTCCCAGGTCCAACCCCACAGAGCAGACAGGATCATGAGCCACTGTCTGCCTGGAATGAGTCTCAGCGGAGGAATGGGATTCAGCAGGTGCTTGTTGGCCTCCCAGTGTCCCTTGGGTGGAAGGAGGTCTGTTATTCTGGTAACGGCATATCTCTTTATGGATGCCGATGTAAAGCTAGGAGCGTGTGGATGGCGCCCAGCGCCATCGTGAGTCTCAACACTGGACATTCTATGAGCAGAAAGATATCCCCAAACGTGAAGAATTTTCACGGCGAGGACGGCTATATATAAACGCGGCAGCCTCGTTTTTCCTAGGCCGACGCACCGTTTAGTAATCGTAGTAACCGCTGCGGGGGTCATTCAAGAAAAAATTTCAAGCTTTTTTCCTGCATGTTTAGTGAAAAGGGCAACACCAACCGAGGTTTATCCAGACGGCCATTATACTCGCCGGTCTCGAGCATGAGATAGTCGCGGCCACCGGTCGAGGTGTTCCCGCGAGATACCTGCCTCTGCAAGATACCGTGCGGTGACCGTGGGTCGAGGGTATGGACCCATGACCAATACAAGCTCTTTGGCCGCTTTGCTTTTTTTGCTTAGCAGCCGTTGCCGTATTGGCCGGAGCCCCGCTCTGCAGCAAAGATTCGTTTTCTCTATCTGTTTTTCCGGGTTGACTGATTGGTCGGAGAAATTTTGGCGCTCCAGGAGGGGTAAACGCGTCCCCTGGTGAGGGGTAGGGAAGAAAATCTACTAGTCTTCACGGCAAAACTGCCGATCGCAGCTTACAGGGGGTGTGTTCGCAAGGGGCTGACTCGGGTATCGACGATCCGACTACCGTACGAAGGTGTCAGACGTTCAAACGCTCGCACGTTCAGACGTTCAGGCAGACACCTCTGTGCTAGTAAAATACAAGATGTGAACCAGCAATATTCAGATTTGTGGTGGTGGGACGGCTCACGCGACCGCATCAGCCGTATAGAGGGACCAAAGAGAGGACCAACGAAGGAGACCCAACCAAAAGAAACGCACCAAATATGTAAATCCACGAGAGAAGAAAAGTTTTTCCGTGTGCTGCGGATAAACTATTGATCAGAACACGTCCCTAATGCGCGCAGGGCTCATAACCCGTTTTCAACGTTTTTTCTACGTTTTGCCGGAGCACGACCATTAAACGCCACTTGACCCGATCGGGTAAAATGTAAACACGAGAGCCAATTTTAGGATCGAGGACTGCCTTCATGTAGAGTCCGTTTTCGAACAGAGGACGAGTTTCATCGGTGAATTTGGAGAGATCTAAAGCACAATGCATCCCAGCGAAGGTTTGCGGAGTCCCACCACTCCCGCGTTTCCGGAGCACCTCAAGGCGAAACACCCAATGTCTCGGCTCTCGCAGCTCGCTGCGGTGACCGTGTACAGCGACGGCGGGTCCAAGAGCGACGTCAACACCGTCGACTCGAGCACCGTGTTCAGGACACGGGTGGACTCGTCGGGCTCGGACGTGAGCGCGTCGTCGTCCCGCTACGACGACGGCAGCAGCGCGTGCTCGCTGCAGAGAAGAGAAAGCACGGTGAACCCTCGCGGGCAGGAGATATACAGACGCAGCCAGGAGGCGGTGTACTCGCCCAACCACAGCATCAACACCAGCATACACTACAAGGCGCCGTCGACGATCCCGGAGCTGCGCGAGGACGAGTCGCTCGTGCTGTCCAACAGGACCAAGTCGTCGTCGGAGGTGGCCTCGCTGCAGCGGTCGAACGCCACGAAGCGCAAGATCGGGTGGCTGTCCGCGCTGCTCAGCAGCAAGCTGCGGTGGAAGCGGTTTGTGCACCGGTTCAAGAAGGGCTTTGCCCGCAAGATCCTGCGGCGCAAGACCAAGAAGAGACCGGCGATCCGGCGGGTCGACCTCCAGACGTACGACAGCATCCGGCGCGCGCACTCGCAGCACCGCGAGATCCAGAGACAGCGGTCCGTGCGGTCGGCCAAGTCGCTGCCGCAGCCGCCGCAGCCGCAGCAGGCGCAGCCGCCGCACGAGCCGGAGCTGGTGCTGCGAGAGGCGGTCAAGACGAGAGTGCCGCAGCGCAGGATGGAGCCGATCGTCGAGGAGGGCGCCGGGTCCCGGCTGGAGCAGTACCTCGAGCAGGAGGGAAACAAGGTGCGGGAGCGGTATGCGCTCGACTTTGACAAGCCGACCGAGGCGCTGCCGATCACGCCGCGCCGCTTCAGCAGCAACGACAAGGCCCAGCGGGTGTTTGAGCTGTGGAAGCACTACCTCAGCATCGTGGTGGCCAACCGCGTGGAGATGCGGCTGGAGATCGCCAAGATCGCGCAGGCCGAGGACGAGGACTTCAGCCTCAGGCGGCAGAGCGTGCTCGAGTCGATCCTGTCCGACTACGACGAGAACTCGTCGTCCGTGTTCTCCGGCCAGAGCACCTCCGTGAGCTCCGACGGCGTTTCTGCATCCAGCATCCCGGCCAAGACGCCGCAGCTCAGACAGAGCTCCTACGTTCCCGTGTGATCTCGGCTCTGCATTCCGTGTGATCTCGGCTCATTCCGTGTGATCTCGGCTCATTCCATGTGATCTCGGCTCTGCATTCCATCTGATCTCGGCTCTGCATTCCGTGTGATCTCGGCTCATTCCATCTGATCTCGGCTCTGCATTCCATCTGATCTCAACTCTACATTCCATCTGATCTCACCTTTCGTAAACCGAGTAATAAGAGCCATTGCCACTTCACTAAACCTGAGCCTCAACTCCGCTTCACTCGTCTCTCTGACCCTCAGAGGATGGTTGCCAACATACGAGAGGCAACTCCACTTCCCCTCGAAGCCATAACTCCTCTATCCTTTGAGCCCGCAGCTCCTCTATCCTTTGAGCCCGCAGCTCCGCTTCCCTTTGAACCGCAGCTCTGCTTCACTCCTCTCTCTGACCCTCAGAGGGTGCATGCGGAAGTCCGAGAGGTCCTCGACAAAGTCGTAGTCACTGCGGTCCTCCTCAGGCATGGCAAAAACGTGCTTACGTGAGCCAAAACGCGCTTACGTGATCCAAAAGTGATTACGTAATTGGGTTTGAGACGAGATTAGTTGCGCCACGACAGAAAGTTTTCAAAAATTTTTTCTGCGTTTCCTGCGTTTCCTGCCTTCTTTGCCTTAGCATCTGCCTCAGCACCCCAACCATGAGAATCTACTCGTGCCACTTCTGCTCGTCGCCCGTGTATCCGGGCCACGGAATCATGTTTGTGCGTAACGACGCCAAGGAGTTCCGTTTCTGCCGTTCCAAGTGCCACAAGGCGTTCAAGCAGCGTCGCAACCCTAGAAAGCTGAGATGGACCAAGGCCTTCAGAAAGGCTGCCGGCAAGGAGCTGGCCGTTGACTCCACGCTCACGTTTGCCGCGAGAAGAAACGTGCCTGTGAGGTATAACAGAGAGCTCGTGGCCACGACGCTCAAGGCCATGGCGCGTGTCGAGGAGATCAGACAGCGGAGAGAGCGGGCGTTCTACAAGAACAGAATGAAGGGCAACAAGGAGAAGGACCTTGCGGCCGACAAGAAGCTCGTCGAGGACCACCCGGAGCTGCTGAGAATGAGAGAGGTGGAGCTGCGCATAAAGGCCGAGAAGGCGGCGAAGCGCGCCGCCCTTGCGGAGGAGGCCGCCGCCGCCGAGGAGGAGCAGATGGACGAGGACGAGGACATGGAGGTTTCCGAGGAGGAGGAGTCCGAGGAGGAGGAGGAGGACCAGAGGGTCAAGCAGAAGATCCTGCTCAAGAACAAGGCCAGGAGCAAGAGACGTACCACGCAGGTGAGGTTCTGAAGGTGAAACTTTTCACTTTTCACTTTTCGCTCTTCACTTTTCACTTTTCGCTCTTCACTTTTTTCACTTTTTATACTCTAACTACACGTGTCGATCAAGCTGTGGGCTCCGAGGGCTCCGAGGGCTCCGAGGGCTCCGAGGGCTCCTGTAGACCGTCTGCGGGCTCAGCGTCCCGAACAGGGCGCGAATCGTTGGGGATTTTCCGGAACACGCCGACGAAGCCGCCGCCCTGCACGCGGACGCCGACTTTGGGCCGGCACACCGCCGCCTGCTCGCCCGTCTTGCGCACAAAGGTGAAGCGGGTGTCCCACTCGCGCACCCCGCCGCCGGCGCCGCTGGTGATCTCCGCACACCGCACGAACGTCAGCTTGATGTCGCGGTCGCGCTGCACCAGCTCGATCGCCGCCAGGATCTGCGTCACCGACGGCGTGAACAGCACCAGCGGCGCATCGTGCTTGAGGCTCCGCGCCACCGCCGCGATCTGCAGGTGCGAGTCGGCCATGTCGAGAAAGGCGCCGCTCAGAAACGAATGCTCGCTCTCGAGCCGCGGGTGCGGCGCATTCGACAGCGGGCGCCACTTGGCCGCCTCCTCGCCCGCCAGCCACGCGCTGGGCGACTCGGCCACGTGGAACTCGACGTCCCGGGCGTACAGCCCGCGGCGGAAGTTGGCCACCGTGGTGCGGGCGCGCGCGGAGTGGGCGGGCCGGTTGTCGATGGAGTGCAGGACGGCGCCGCGCACGTTGGGGACGCAGTTGGCCGCGTGGATCGCACGCGCAAACGCAATGCTGAAGGAGCCGTGGCCGCTGCCGGCCTCGAGAAACTGCAGCGGCTGGCCGGCAGGCTCTGTGTTGCCGGGGGCGTCCACGTGGATGTCCATCATCGCCACGATGGCGGCCGCATCCGGCGCGTAGATCGGCTGCGCGTCCCGGTCGCCGAGACTGATGTACTCCTCCAGAGTCGGGTGCAGCGCCATGTACCGGTCGCGCCGCTTGGCCGTCTGCAGGATGGTCGACCGCGGAAACGTGTCGAGGAGCTGCTCGTGCTCGATCTTGCCGTCGCCGACGTGCACCTTGCCACCGGCCTCCAGCGGCTTCGACAGCCACACCTTGTCGGGGCGCGCGATCGACCGCAGCAGCACCACGTCGCCGGCGCGGAACTGGGTGGAATACTGCCTGATTCGCAACATGGTTGGGGAGAAAAACGGCGGCGCGCCGGCGGCGCCGGCGGCGCGTGAAATTTTTCACTTTGTCCGGCAGCGTGCGGCGCGTTAATTGGAAACCGCAAGGAAACTCACCAACTACGCTGGATTATGTGGCAGATTATGCGGTGTATACACTGTGGCTATGGGGACCCCTCCTCGTACTCGTTACTATAGGGAGTGGCGAAGAACTGGTCCCAGATGCTCTCGGTGGGCACCTGGTAGATCATCTTGAACACCTTGTGGCCCTCGCGCGACGACGACTGCTGCTCTGGCGACAGCGCCTGCGGCTCCGACTCGCTGGAGGTCACCGGGGACGCGGTGTGCGACTCCTGCTTGATGTACAGCGCCTCGGGCGACTCCTTCGGGGTGTAGCCGGCGGTGTCGGGAGTGGCACTCGCGCGCACGCGGTAGCGGTCGAGACTGGCGCGCGGAGACGAGTACGAGCGGCTCGACGCGGGCGACTCCACGTGGTCCAGCTGCTCGAAGAAGCGGTCCATGTCGAGCTTGTCGGCGGGCCACTCGGGCTCGGCCTTGATGCGCGGCGACGGCGCCGCAAACGGCTGGTCCTGCGGCAGGCTGTTCAACAGGTCCTTGAGGTGCTCGGGAACGTGCTTTCCCGGCTGCGACTTGGCGATCACCGACTCGGCCGGGATGCGCGCCGCGGGCGCCGCCCTGTTCTTGCACCTCAGCCGGATCACCGCCGCCGTCAGGATGTCGAAGGTGTCCTTGCAGTGTGCGGCGGCATCGCACGTCTCGATGAGGCTGTCGAGCACGAGGCTGCACTCGAAGGTCACGGTCTGGATCTCCTCGAGCCCGGTGCGGTTGCGCACCTCGGCCGAGTGGTAGATCGCGTAGAGATACGAGGTGCCCGCCATGAACAGGTTGTGCACGCCGGCCCAGGTGTAGTTGATGGCCTTCATCGAGTACAGCCGGTAGTAGGTGGAGATCACCTCCTTGCTGGCGTTCTCGACAACCTCGTAGTTCTCCGGCGTCAGGCTCAGCGTGCCCGGGCTCAGCCCGTTGAGGATCAGCTTGGTGTGGTGGTAGTTGAGGTTGAAGAACAGAAAGTTGAAGTCGCAGTTGAAGCGCGCCGCCTGGCGCCGCAGGCCGTCCATCCAGGCGTCGAGCCGCGCGTTGATGTCGAGCTTCCAGTCCTCCAGACCGGCAAACCGCCGCGGCAGCTCCGCCTTCTCGTACAGGATGCCGTGGACCTGGGCCTGGATCTGGCGGATCTGGAAGATCCCCACCGACACCAGCTTGTAGGTGGCGGCGCCGCTCGTGCGGGCCGAGTAATCGTGCACCTCGCGGTCCCGCACGATGTGCGAGTCGTCCAGCGTCGAGAAGAACGGCACGTGGACACTCTCCTCGGGGATCCCGAACGGCCGCCCCAGATACACGCACACCTGGCGGTCCAGCGAGTAGCAGCACCAGAACAGGCGGCGCCGCATGTCCAGGGTGAAGGCGTCGTACTGGTTCTTGGACGAGATGCTCGTCTCGGTGTGCAGCCCGAGGTCCACGCAGATGCGCAGCGCCGAGCCGAGCACGTACCACACGCCGGGGACCGCGGGCCGCATCAGCGAGTACACCGTGAGGAGCAGGATCGCCTGCAGACACTCGAGGCGGTCGGGCGAGGCGTAGACGGCGTCCATGTGCTTGAGCGCGGCGGCCTTGTACTTCTCGGCCACCATGAACGGGAACTGCATGTTGTAGGCGGCGCTCGCGATGGCGAACGCCATGTTGAGGAAGTACAGCGGGATGTGGTACTGCTTCGGCACCTTGATCTTCGCCGCCATCTTCTCGGCGGAGGCGCTCGGCGCGCCAAAGGCGCCGCCGTCCTCCGCTGGCGCCGCCTCCGTGCGATTCTTCTCGCCGAGCTTCTGCAGCCGCTGCGAGTACTTGTAGTACCAGGTGTCGCGCTCGTCGATGTGCTCGTTGAAGCCGGAGCGGTTGATCGGCGTGGAGTCCGACGCGAGGCTCACGTCGGTGGGGAACGTGCCGTACACGGGCTCGAAGTACTTGCGGATGAACTCCTCGCGGTGGAACACGGGCAGCTGCGGGTTGCTCTGCGCAAAGTTGATGATCAGCAGCTGGATGGCGATGTCCTTCGGCACGAGCGCGGACGGGTCTGCGGCCGACGCCTGGCGCATCATGCTCGGGTCCACCGCAACCTTTGGCTGCGCGCCCGGCTGCGGCGTGGCGGTCTTGGAGTCGTCCTGCTTGAAGTTCACGGCCGCCAGCATCAGCTTGGCGAACGAGATGCCGAGCGACTCGCCCAGGTACGACTCGGGCGCCTTGCTGCCGGAGCTGGCGGTGGAGCTCTCCACGTTCGCCAGCATGGCCTTGCCCTTGAAGAGCGGGTCTCTCGCGCCGGCGCCGGCGCTCGGCGCCGTCTCCGCGGTCGGCGGCGACTGCAGCGGCGAGCCCTCGATGCCGGCGGCGGCCAGCTGCGCCCTCAGCGCCGCCACCGTCTGCTCCAGGTGCGTGATGTAGGAGCGCGGCACCTCGCGCCCGGTGGCCGCGTCCAGCCCGATGCACTCCTCGCCCTTGCGCTGGCACCGCCCGCACTTGGGGAACGCGCGGTCGCACTTGGCCTTTCTCTTGCGGCACAGCTTGCACGCGGAGATCGAGCGGTGGACGCCCGCGGAAATCCCGGCTTCCTCGGCGCTTCTCTTAGCAGACATGTCCGGGCGTTGATTGGCTGCGAAGTTCCGCCTGGCTTCACAGAGTTTCGCAAACTTGGAAGCTTTTTCGTGCGACAATCAAAACATCCAAATTGACTTGGAAGTCGTGTGCCAACCAAGCCTTTTGTTTCGTGCGCGAACCCAATCGCGCCGCAGAGGTCGTGTACCATGCTACCCCACACACGCACCATGTTGTGTTTAATCTACATCGAACAGAGACAAGGGCAACTTGTTTGGTTTGGGCCCGTTGTTTTGAGAATGCCTTTGAAACGTGTTCTGTCTTGGCCCGACTTGCACGAGGGCCAACGCAAGAGGGCAGAACCCGCGCC